>CM044001.1:11224944-11824944 GCA_024085815.1 Flaveria linearis
AGATATCACCCATCGTTACATAGTATGCAATAAATATGGAAAGTCAAAACAGTTCCATATGATACCCTGGAACAAAAACAAGGAGGATGTACAAAACGGATGAGTAACTTTAAAGTTACAAATTGTCAAGCAAGTGTGAAGTTTAGAGTCATGCCTGGAACAACAAACTATTATTTGTATGACTTTGTAGAGGCACATAATTATGAAGTATTAGAAGATGATAAAAAGTACTTTAGTAAAGCAACAAGAAAACTGCAATATGCTGAAAAAAGGTATATCCTTAAACTGTCAACTACTAATATAGGACCAAGTATTGCTTACAGATTTAGAACATTGTCTAGTGGTGGACATAGCCAGGTGAATGAAAATGTGGAAGATTTCAGAAACTTTAGGAGAGATATGAACGTTTATATTGGATCAAGAGATGCACAAATGCTAATAAACAGAATGGAAAAGCAAAAGAAAATGATCCAAACTATGCATTTGACTTCAAAATAGAAAAAAATGAACTGTTTCTGTTATTTTGGACGGATGAAATTGCAAAAGCAAATTATGTAGCATTTGAAGATGTACTTGCATTTGATACAACGTATCGTATGAACATGTACCACTATTATCAATCATATTTTTATTGTTAGTTTATTTGTTGGAATATCTTAAATGAATAATTTTGAATTGGTTGAGCATGAAGGTACAAGATGGTATTTGTACCATTCACAGGTGTTGATCACCACACGAAAAGCATTACATTTGGAGGAGCTTTGATTAAGAGGGAGAATATTGAGTCATACAAATGGATTTTAGAAGCATTCAAATATGCTCACGGCAAGTAACCAAAGCTGGTTCTTACTGATTAAGATCCGGCGGTGAAGGTGGCAGTTAGGGGTGTGCATGGTCGGTTTGGTTCGGTTTTAGCCTAAAACCAAAACCAAAAACCGATATTTCGGTTTTTAGGTTTTTAAAACCATTCAGTTTTGGTTTTTTCAGTTTTTAGTTTTTGGTTTAGACTTCGGTTTTGGTACGGTTTTGGTTTTTTTTTTTGTTTTTGGCTTCAAGTTTTTTTTAAAAAATTGGTTCAAAGTAATAAATTTTAAGCTAAAAACTTTAGGCTTACATTATGTTGTTGATCTTTAAACATAATCTATAGATTCTTATAATTACTTAACATTAAAATTAATTACAATTAATAAAATATAATAGCAAAAGAACTAATAAAATAATTTAATCTACCAAACAAAAAAGTTTAAAGATTATTCTTGAAACCTAAATATATATCTATTTTAGATAGGATAAGTTAAATAAGTAATTTATAGGCTAGTCATATTTATAAATGTATGAATACACCTCTAAATTTGCAAGTTCGGTTTTGTGGTTTCGGTTCGGTTTTTCGGTTTCTATTACAAGCAAAACCTAAACCGAACCGAAAAATTGGTTTTCAAAAAAATCATCAAATCAAACCGTCGGTTTCTTATTTGTTTTGGTTTTATCGGTTCGGTTGCGTCAGTTATTTCGGTTGCGGTTTGGTTATTTTGGTTTCTTGCACACCCCTAGTGGCAGTTGAGGCAGTCCTACCGGAATCATCTCACCGATTATGCATGTGGCACATAATGAACAAGTTGCCAATTAAGGTAACTAATATTTGATTTACCTTATCTATATGGTTTACTGGCTCATTAATATTTTGGTTAAATGAATTTATTTGATAATACATTTTCCCACATAAACAGATTTCTGGAGATCTTTTGGCAAATACGGATCTCAAAAAGTGTATCAATAAACTAGTTTGGAACACGAATCTCACACCATCTCAATTTGAGACAGACTGGATAAAGATTGTGGATGACTTCGAGTTGCATGACAACAAGTGGTTGCAAGATATGTTTGATATAAGAGAACGATGGATTCCAGGATTTTTCTAGGGATCTCCCCATGTGTTGTTTGATGAAAACAACATCAAGATCAGAGAGTGCAAACATATTTTTTAGGATATATGCTAATCCAGAAAACACGTTTCTACAATTCATGGTTAGTTTTGAGGCTGCTATCGATGACCAGCGATACAAGCAGAAAATCTTGAACATGAAACAAAGGATAACACACCTTCTTTTAAGACCAATCTAAAATTGGAGAGGTACACGGCTAAGGTATATACGTGTGAAGTATTTTTAGAATTCAAGAAAGGAAATTTTGAAGGGTGACGTGTCATGTGCAATTAAAAATTTCACCAACGAAGATGGTATTGATGTGTTCACAGTTAGGAATAAGGACAAAATATCGAATTCCATGGAGGATTTTAAGGTATTCATAAAACTGTATCTTATATTTATTATTCAAATAATATAATGCTACATTTCACCGTAATTGAATATCTAAATGGACAACTTTTTATGACATTGAGCAGGTTACTATAAATAGCAATGTCGAAGAGATGGACTGCTCATGTCTAAATTTTGAAAGGATTAGGTACTTGTGCAGACACATATTCTATGTGTTAAAGTGTCTGGGTGTTGATACCATATCAAGTAAGTATGTTCTGAAACGATTGAGACATGATGCACTTTCTGAGAATTATGTAGTGATGCAAGCAGCTAATGCAAGGGCGAAGGATGAGCATGAAGAATTATTTTGTAAAGCAGTCAGTATTGTGAAGAAGTGTGTTGCAAGGTTAAGGGGGGATGTCATTGAGATGAGGTTGTTTGTGGATAGGCTAAAAAGAATGGAGCAAGAAATACAAAAGAAGATTCCAGATGAACCAGTTGAAAACAACAACAGGGAAGTATTTAAGACATTTTTTATGCTGAGTCACCGGACAAGGTGACGGTACTGTACCACAATGCGCCCAGAATAAGGGTTGTGGTACAAACAAACGAATGATTGGGCCGGGTGAAAAATCTGTCAACAAAACAAAAAAAGTAAGGCGTTGCAATATGTGCGATGAGTATGTGTATCATGATACACGAAATTGTGACTTAAACCCAAAAAACATCAACAAAAATGAAGAGCTCAAAACAAAGAAACGCGGGTGACCACCAAGTAGGAACACATAGAATGGTAGGGATAAAGATTACATGATTTAAGTTATTGAATCTTTATTCGAACAAATATTTGGGGATTGAATGCGTGAATGATGTGGTAACCAAATGTTTAATTAAATGTCATGTTTAATTTAATTATTGCTTACTTGGATGTGATATTACCCCACAGTTTGATTGATATATAAATGTATATGTGATGATGAAATGTTGATTATTCATATGGCGGTAAAGATAGCATGATCAGTAATGAATTGAAACTGTGCAATGTAGTATTGAGTACATATAGTTTTTGAACAATAAAGATAAAGTTAAATAAGTTATTATTCCATTATATAATTATCGGATCAGTTTTTGAACAATAAAGATAAAGTTAAATAAGTTGTTATTCCAATATATAATTATCGGATCAATAAATCATGATGGTGTGATATCATAATTATTCATGAGTAATTTAACGATTATCAAAAATATAAATGAAACATATTTTATTGCAATATTAATTCATTCAACACTACTACTATTTTCATCAATAATAATAAACTAGGGGTATATGCCGCGCGTTGCTGCGGCTGTTCGTGTTTGAGTATCAACAGCGTGACTGTGATAAAACCAACACAGTATCTTGTAAAGTATCAAAGAGGGCATTCAAACCCCATATGTTTAAATCTATGATCCACTAACAGACCTTACGCAACCCTAATGAATCAAACATTAAAACACAAACATATATGTTAAAAGTTTAGAGCAGATATCGATGCATGACACAAAATGGGAATTATTAACCTGTGGAACGGTATGTAGCAGCGAGTGTGACTGCAAATTTTCAAATTGAGGAAACAAACCACCCATGTTCATGCTCCCTCCTCTCTCCTGCACATGAACCAAACAAAATCATCCCTAAAAACAACACTTTGTATAAATAAAAAACGATTGAAAAGCTTATTAGGGTAACGGAAACAACTCACACGCTGCTGCTGCTGCGACTGTTGTTGTTGGTGCCCTGCAAAGGCTCCGATGGCTTCACGGCCGTTGTCTAAACTCAAACCTAAGGGAAACACAGGCTGCGGCTGTTGCTGTTGTCGATGATGATGAGCAGAGAGTGTATCAGAAGCAGCGGAATCGGGTGTATTGGCTGCAGGTAAACATCCGGTGATGTTGTAGTTGGATCTGCCACCAACACCTCGTTATTAGTTACGGATTTGCCACCATCAGCCATGTCATCCACCAGTGTATATAAGTGATCATTTGAGTCAGCACCAGATGACTCAGCAACAATCCCCTACACCGCATAAAGGAGTTTACAAAGTGATTTAAGGCTTAGCGTTGAAAACAGAAAGAAATGACCAACCTTGCCTATCCAGAAGTTTATTCTCTTTTGAAGTGTGTCTAAAGGGACCCCAATAGCAGCTGCAAGATTCTTGGAGATCCAACTGAAATAAAACATATAGGTAGATAAATAATTGTTTATGTTGAATGGGAACTAAAGTTTAAGACTTACCTTGTTTGCTCCTGAAATTGCATAATGATTGAAGCATGTACAGGAGTGACTGTGAACTGCAAAGTTTTATCTTCAAATTCCAATTCCAGCTGTAACATAAGTCAGAAAATGTCAGTTTAAAAAGCTTATTAAATCAATCACCATAGACATGTTAACATGTAATAACAATAGAAGAACAAAGGGACAATAAAAATGATAAATTGTGACTGACCTTCACTGTACCAAGGTTTTTCTTCCATAGAAGCTTGCGGGGAGTTTTAATTTCATGAAATCTCTTAGCATAGTCACTTAAAAGCTGGTCAACAGGCTCCGGTATTTTGACATCCTCATCCTATAATTCCATTCATAATTTAGAATAACACAAACGGTAAATACATTTACTTAAAACTCATACCTGGATAGGTGGCCAGAAATTTGAAGATATGATTGTAGCATCAAGAACATCAAATGAAGTCTCATGCTCCTGAGGCTGCAGGTAAACATCCGGTGATGTTGTAGTTGGATCTGCCACCAACACCTCGTTATTAGTTACGGATTTGCCACCATCAGCCATGTCATCCACCAGTGTATATAAGTGATCATTTGAGTCAGCACCAGATGACTCAGCAACAATCCCCTACACCGCATAAAGGAGTTTACAAAGTGATTTAAGGCTTAGCGTTGAAAATAGAAAGAAATAACCAACCTTGCTTATCCAGAAGTTTATTCTCTTTTGAAGTGTGTCTACAGGGACCCCAATAGCAGCTGCAAGATTCTTGGAGGTCCAAATGAAATAAAACATATAGGTAGATAAATAATTGTTTATGTTGAATGGGAACTAAAGTTTAAGACTTACCTTGTTTGCTCCTGAAATTGCATAATGATTGAAGCATGTACAGGAGTGACTGTGAACTGCAAAGTTTTATCTTCAAATTCCAATTCCAACTGTAACATAAGTCAGAAAATGTCAGTTTAAAAAGCTTATTAAATCAATCACCATAGACATGTTAACATGTAATAACAATAGAAGAACAAAGGGACAATAAAAATGATAAATTGTGACTGACCTTCACTGTACCAAGGTTTTTCTTCCATAGAAGCTTGCGGGGAGTTTTAATTTCATGAAATCTCTTAGCATAGTCACTTAAAAGCTGGTCAACAGGCTCCGGTATTTTGACATCCTCATCCTATAATTCCATTCATAATTTAGAATAACACAAACGGTAAATATATTTACTTAAAACTCATACCTGGATAGGTGGCCAGAAATTTGAAGATATGATTGTAGCATCAAGAACATCAAATGAAGTCTCATGCTCCTGAGATTCAGCACCTGTAGATAAATTGCAAACAATCATAAAAAAAATAATAACAAACAAATTAAGGATGATGCTTGTTATAGTTTGCAATATCTACCTGTTTGAGTTAATTGATTTATGGTGGCTTTTACATTTGTGTTTGTTCTTTTTGAATCAATCAGATCATTGAGCATGATTTCACATTTCTGCATGCTGCTTTCACCAAAATGTATCTGGATAAAATGACATGTACTATAATTATTAAATACCAATAACCAAAAGTCATAATATTTACTTGCAAACCACCTACCTTGAGAAGCTCTAATGTCCGTATTTCAGTGTCGATGTCATAATCAGTTTTGTTGAGAAGCTTTTCAGCTAACATAACACGATACTCGTTAATTAATTGATCTTTTGAACCAATTATACCAACAATCATCCCAAGTACATCTACTTTAACAAAATTAAGCCAAACAAAGTAATCAATCAACAACTTACCACCGGACTGTATGCACTTGATGACAAAATCGACACCGATAGCGACAAAATCGACACCGATAGCGTCAAAATCGACACCGGAAGGACCAGAAGACGATCGAACATCTTCGGTGGCCCGCTCATCATCGGAAAGGAAACGTTCTCGGTAGTCGTCATCGCTAACCGCCGGAGCTCCGTCGTGGGTCCGGCGGTGGCCGGAGAAGACGCCGTCGTAGGCGTTCTTGCCGGAGAAACTGTTGACATTCGACAGCTTCCTTCTCGAATCATCATCTTGATCGTGATTGTTTTGATCTTCTGCTTCGATTTCTTCATCAACTTCCTTGTCGATCTTCTGCTTCGATCTTCTGCTTCGATTGCTTCATCAGTTCGATCTTCGATTGCTTCATCAGTCAATTGGTGTAAAGGCGGTGCCAAAACTGAGGGTGAGAAAGATGGAGATTGTTGATGATGAGGAAGATGAAGATATGATGTTAAGGAGGAGGGTCGATGTTAGGAGGAGGGTCGGTGGTTGTGTGGGATCCATTTGAAAGAGGGGATTAGGGTTTTGTTAAGGAGAGGGTCGGTGGCACTGTAGCCACCGACAAAGGTCTTTAATATATATTTATAATAATATCTATAATATATCAAAAAAGTTGTTACGCATATTGTGCATTACCGCACATGTTTTGTATTATGTGGCACATCCGCATATTATGCATTACTACCCAAAAATTGACATGCATACAAATGTGATTTAGCTAAGAACATATATAATAATATACTAAAAATCCCTAACCAACCAATATTAATAAAAATTTGAATATATCATGTGTTATAATAAGTTAAAACAAAAAGACTATACCAATTAATTAACTTTTTCATGAAAAATAAACAAAGCATATTCATCGAAATTTTTAAAAGAAATAAAATCACTTGGAATCTTTAAAAGGATGCAATTGTTAACAAAAGATAATTCACGATAAAGATCTACCTACGGATATGACAAAGCACCAAAACATCTAATTAACCATGTCTTATAATATTTTTATTTTTTGGCTTCACAACAGCCTTTACCTTGTTACGTGTGGCCATTGACTTGGAAGATGCATCTTTAATGTTTTTAGCGGACACCTTCATAGCTTGAGTTTCTTCCCAAATTCGATCAGCACACTTGGTCACTTCATGCCTATAAACATTAACCTCAGATAGCAGAATCTTGGCAACATACTTACATCGCAGCATTCTAATCTGTGTTTTCTGCCTCCTCCCCTACTCCTCAAAAATATTGATCCACTCCCTTTAAATCCCTTTGAATGATTCCATGTGCCTCATCAAGACGATCCTGCAATCATTTGTGAAGTCGCTGGATCGGTAGACATCCGAGCGTGTTCTTGACGGAAGGTGATAAACCAAAAGACAAACAATAGTACGAAAAATAATCGAATGATTTCATTGATAAAACCAAATGATTACAAGCTCGTTAAACAGAAAAATCATGACTTTTGGCAAGGGGAGATCGAGCATGATCTCCCCTCTCATCCGGCAGCACCTAGGCCCTAGGCACAAACCTTAATCTCTCTACACAATGTAACTGGTATTTATAGGCCTCAGCCCATATCAGATGCGACTGGGCCCATTCGTACGATTGGACCATGCATTTGGTTCAATCGTACGACTGGACTAATCGCATCTCTCAGTCGCACGACTGGTCCATTTGCATGGCTCAGTCGTACGACTGAGTCTCATTCGCATATGCCACTGCGAATGACCCAGTTTCATGTGTTTACAACATATCAGGTGTATTACATTAAGCCTAGACTATTCGACAAGCGACGAACACACTATATATGACAATATATACTTCAACAAATTCCCCCTTGGACGTTGCTTGCGAATAGTAGATAACACCTCTTACAATCTTCAGTCAATCTTTGCTCTGGTTTCCAATAGAATCAAACCAAAAACCATATTAGCCAACGTTGCCGATCCGTCAGGTTGCTATAGTATCCCTGAAAATGAATTTAGGCTTAATAGCTTTCGTTTACTTTGTAGAACACCATCATAGCAGCAAGATTCCTTATATGACTATTTTTCCAGATAATGACGTGAACAGTTTTCCATTGCTTCAATCTTCACACAGTCTAACCTGATTAACATTAACAACTGTAAAAAATTCCCCATCACATTCAGCATATCCCAATATATAAACATTGTGCTCTCCTGGTGTCTTCATACGGTGTATTAGGCAAAAGGTTGAAGGTTCCAATCCACAGCTGACAATATCAAACAAATCAGCATGCACGTAGATTCATCATCAAAAACCTGCTCACATCATCACTTTCTGATTGCGTCTTCAATTTCTCTATACATGGATTCCCCTAAGAATGAGAATCCTCTCTGTGCGGATAAATATAACTTGATTGGCCCATAAATAGTCAGATGCTCCTGACTATCCCACAAAATCAGCACCGACTGCTGACATCTTCTCTTATCTCTTTTGCGTTCTCACCACAATCACCTATTCTGGAAATCCAATGAATAATGGGGTATCCATCGAACTTATTTGACAAAAGAACCTCAAGGTGAATATGCTTTGTTCATCCTCAAATCAGTGCAAACGGTAGTTCCATCCCTTTCTTTTTTTTGTTTGTTTTTTTTGTCTGGAACGCCGTTCATTCGTATGACATGGAGTACAATTATCACATTCGTGTGATTGGATAATACGAATGATATCTTCGTAAGACTGGTCCAGTAGCATGACTGGTCATAAGACTGGTCCAGTAGCATGAATGGTCATAAGACTGGTCCAGTCGCATGTCAGTCGCGTGCCAGTCGTACGGATGGTCCAGTCGCATGGTCCAGTCGTACGAATGGTCCAGTTGTACGGATAGTCCAGTTGCATGGTCCAGTCGTACGAATGGTCCAATCGCATGGTCCAGTCGTACGAATGGTCCAGTCGTATGGTCCAGTCGTACGAATGGTCCAATCGCATGGTCCAGTCGTATGAACGGGTCTGCACGCAGATTTTCAGATCTGCATCCCCCATGGCCGCCAAAAACCCTAATCTGATGAATTTTACATGAACCGAACCGAAATAGACATCATAAGATTCGCATGGGTGATGGAACGTGGTTTCGAGTTTGATTTTAACATAGAAGCACCACACGTAACCAGATCTAAGCAAAACACGAAGAACACAAAGTGGGTTTAACGTCAAAGAACCTAAAATAGATCCAGAAATCAAGAGCTCGGGTTGCTAGAATGATTGTTAGGTCATTCCAGCAGTAACCGGCTCTGATACCAATTGTGAAGTCGCTGGATCTGTAGACATCCGAGCGTGTTCTTGACGGAAGGTGATAAACCAAAAGACAAACAATAGTATGAACAATAATCGAATGATTTCATTGATAAAACCTAACGATTACAAGCTCGTTACAACATAAGAATTAAGACTCTTGGCAAGGGGAGATCGAGCATGATCTCCCCTATCATCCGGTAGCACCTAGGCCCCGGGCACAAACCTCAATCTCTCTACATAATGAAACTGGTATTTATAGGCCTCAGCCCATATCAGATGCGTCTGGGCCCATTCGTACGATTGGGCCATGTAACACCCGTATTTTATTAGCAAGAAATAAAAGAATAAAGAGAAAGAAAAAAAAAAAAAAAAGAAGGAAAAGGAAGTCAACCCCAAGTTGGAGGACCAAAAGTGTAAAATGATAAAAAAAATCTTATAAAGTTGGTAAAAAGGTGGCATGGCCGCCCATTACCTCCTGCATAACATTTTCATTCGGTTTTTAGAGAGAGAGAGCAGAGAAACTTGCAGATCTTGGAGAAACAAGAAGAAGAATTCGAGAAATTTGAAGATTTCCAGGTGTTAGAATCGATTAAAGGAGCTCGGGTGAAGAGTCTTAAGATTTGAAACAACTAAGGTGAGTTCTAGACCCCTTTTTTACCTGTTTTTAAAAATGTTTTGGGGGCTGGAAATGCATGTAAGTATGTCTTATAAATTTGGGTATAATACCCGTATGATATGAATGTATGTATGTTCATGTTTATGATAGATTTATGCTTAGAATCATGTGCTTATGTTAGATTCATGCCTAGAATCATGTGTGTATGTTTAGAACTAGGCAATTTGATGTTTGGGACTTAGATACATGAACAGGTCACTAATAAGCCTAAAATTTGGACTTAGAATAAATAAATTGCAGGTTGATGAGTCCACCAGTGGTCATACGACCAACAGTGTGGTCGTATGACCAGGATTTTCCTAAGTGTTAAAGCCCAATAGTACTCATACGACCAACAGTGTGGTCGTATGACCAGGTGATGTATTTTTCTAAGTGTTGATGAGTCTAACAGGACTCATACGACCAACAGTGTGGTCGTATGACCAAGTGAATTTTCTAAGTGTTGAGTCCAATAGGACTCATACGACCAACAGTGTGGTCGTATGACCAAGTTATATTTCTAAGTGTTGGCCCAATAGGACTCATACGACCAACAGTGGTCGTATGACTATGTGATGAAATTTTCTAAGTGTGTTGAAGAGTCCAATAGGGCTCATACGACCAACAGTGTGGTCGTATGATCAGAATGTAATTCTAAGTATGGGATGGTACGACCAATAGTGCTCATACGACCAACAGTGTGGTCGTATGACCAGATGAAAATTCTAAGTATAAGATGATCCAATAGGGCTCATACGACCAACAGTGTGGTCGTATGATCAGAATGTAATTCTAAGTATGGGATGGTACGACCAATAGTGCTCATACGACCAACAGTGTGGTCGTATGACCAGATGAAAATTCTAAGTATAAGATGAAAAGTCCAGCAGTGCTCTTACGCCTAACAGGGGTCATACGGCCAGAGGCTTATACGCCCAACAGGGCTCAAACGACTAGGACACTTAGAATTTTTCAGAAATTTCCTGAAATACCGAAGTCCGAGGTTTTGACCAGGGCTGACTAGGGTTAACAAATGATGATGTTTCATGCATGTAATGATGATTATGGTTAACCCTTATTGTCACTAATATTAGTATTAGTGTATTATTGTTAACAATATTATTAAAATATTGTTAAGTATGGTATGATGCTACGTATGATGATGAATGTATGATGATGAATGTATGATGAGTATGTATGATGAGTGCGTATGTTCCTTGTAATTGTGTATGCTTATCTGTTTGAAACTTCACGAATAACGAGAATGAACTAATGAAGTATTATGTATCGTAAAGTGAAAGATAATGAAAGAGGAACATGATGACGAATGCATGTATTAACGAATGAACGAAAAGAAGAATGATGATGAATACATGCATAAATGAATGAACGAAAGTCTTGCATGGTCTAAGGGGCACGAGATGGAATTGACGGTTATGAAGTCTTGGAAATGGTGCTTGGTTCTAGTAACTAGGCCTATTACGAGCCTTATGGTAGATTATGGACAGTGAGCCATAGTTGCCTTAAGAACAACGGGGCAGTGTCTTTGTGACCTGTCACGGGATAGTTGTTACAGCAGGAGTGGTGACGATCACTCACGGGGTTAACGTGACCCCGGACGAGACGTTGTCGGTCTATGGACAGAGAGCCATAGGGGCAACGAGGTTGTCGGTCTATGGACGGAGAGCCATAGGGGCAACCAGGTTGTCGGTCTATGGACAGAGAGCCATAGGGGCAACCAGGTGTCGGTCTATGGACTGAGAGCCATAGGGGCACCAGGTGTCGGTCTATGGACTGAGAGCCATAGGGGCACCAGACAGATACGATATGCTTTGTCGGCTCATGGGTTGGAACCATGAGGGCAGAGAAGAAAGGTGACCCTTAGAGTTTTGCATGCTTGACGAATGAAAGTTAAAGAACGTATGAATGAATGAAAAGAATGTATGTACAAACGTGAATGAGAACGATGAATGGTACACGAATGAAAACTAATGAACGAATGATGAAGATAATGAATGAAATTACCTACGTGTACGTACGATGTGTGATCACATATGCATAACGAACGTTTTGGAATGAGAAGTAAAGTATTTTAATTACAAAACTAGAACTCACTCAGTAACGCTGACTTTTATGTATTTTCCAGTTGGCAGGTGACAGGTTGCTGAGGATGGCACACATGGGTGGCTACTTGGTGGGCAAGACTGACATCCATTATGCTTTTGACGATACTGTTGTTTTGTAATTCATTCATCTACATTTTGTGACTTGTGAATTAAAATGTATTGCTTAACAACAGTGTTTTAAATGAATGGATGGTTTTTGTTTAAATAATTCCGCTGCTTAAAATTTATTTTATGAATGTTTTATGCTGTGAATGACCAACTGTGAGGTGCCCGGGAACGGGGCCTTACAGGCCATGCGTTTGGTTCAATCGTACGACTGGCCTAATCGCATCTCTCAGTCGCACGACTGGCCCATTTGCATGGCTCAGTCGTACGACTGAGTATCATTCGCATATGCCCCTGCGAATGACCCAGTTTCATGTGTTTACAACATATCAGGTGTATTACATTAAGCCTAGACTATTCGACAAACGATGGACACACTATATACGACAATATATGCTTCAACATCATTGAAGTTCTTTTTCGTTCCCTAAGAAAGCACCGACTTAATATCTAGGCATCTTTCATCTTAACACCTGCTGGATATCATTGAAGTTCTTTTTCGTTCCCTAAGAAAGCACCGACTTAATATCTAGGCATCTTTCATCTTAACACCTGCTGGATGACCAACAGACTCCAGAAAATTTGCAAGCATTGCACGCTACAAAAGTTTAAAATAATTATATACACAATTAAAATTTACCAGTTTCAGACAATAAATGATAACATAAAGTCAGGGTAAGAAATTTGCTTACATATTTAACAGTAGTGGGTGTCTCATCCTTAATAAGCGTGAAAATGCTCCCATCACGGTTCTTAACCACCGATGCGATAGATCCATCTGGGAATTCAGCCTTAGAACTATTAGGTGATATGTTATCAATCACAATAAGAGATGGGCTTAAAAGGTCAAAACAAATAAGGTAAAAATGGTTAACAACATGGACAGGGAAGAATATGAAATCATATTCGGAATTGTTTAACTTCTCAATATTGTTGTCAATAATCCGTGACATGTTTTACCTGAATACGTCTAACTTTGCATCATCAGACATTTGCCCCTCCTGGAGCATTCCTAGAGTTTACATGAGAATTAATTTTTAGCATTCAAATATATAAAAATTAACAAATACAAATATTACAACAAAATTGCACATACACTTACTATTACATCCGTCATGCAGAACATGATATGGGGGGATTCAGCAGATCTATATGCCTTCACGTGGTTCAAGATAACAGCCCAACAATCAATAACACCGTTTAACAGCCACATATCGGGCTCCAACGACTCAAAACATTCAAAATTCATTTTAAAGCCTTCTTTTGTACGAAAAATTATTTTACTATAATGTAAGGCCCTCCTTTCCAGGGGGACCTCACAGTTGGTCATTCACATCAAAACATCGATTTAAAGCAATCATTTACTCATATATGTATAAATATATATTGCAGCGGAAAATACTGTAATTTCAATTCATTACAATTAAATATATAAACATTGTCTTTAATCTTCAAAACTATTTAAAAGTCCTCTTAACCTTTTCTCCATCAGGGATGCCAGTCTTCTAGTGCCAAGAAGCTTCAGTCCCATGCTTCTATCCCATAGCTCTAACTCTCACCTGTCAACTGATATGCATACAAAAGTCAGCTTCGCTGAGTGAATTCTTGGTTTACTTTGCTAAATAACTTTTGTAAAAGATATTAGCTTTATCAGTTGAAAATAATCATTGTCTATCAAAATATCAATACACACAGGCTGTCACTTTATCAATACTTTATCATTTCTTGTTATTTATTACTCTTCTTTATCCGTCAATTCTCTGTCACTATCGGTGCCTAGGCTCGCCTAGGACTTTACCGACATGCCAATTAAGGACTTACTGTCATACCCGATCAGGCCATTATTGTCATGCCAATTTAGGACTTACTGACCTGCCTGTTCGAGCATACTTTATCACTTTATCACTGGTGAGGGTACAACGAATGCAACCCTCCTTTATCAATTTCTTGCAAGAGTTTACTTTATCACTTTATCAAGGTACATGTTATGGGCCTCATAACCTTTCTTTACGTTCCACTTTCATGTTTAAGTTATACATAATATAACACAACACGTTACAAGACAGATTCATTAGAAGACCCATTTTTCCATATAAGATAGTGTATAAGCTTTACTTTAAAAGAACAGTTAATAAAGATATGTATTTAGTATGCACACCGCCCCAAAACATTTAAAACATGTATAAAATAGGGGATCTAGAACTCACCTGAACTTGTCCAATAGCTTAAATTCTAAGCCACTTAAGCTATAGCCTGAATAATCTAGCTGCACGAGAGTTAATATGCAAAAACGTCATTTTCTTCATAGTTTCACCTACAGTTTCGCTGGTAGTTTCGCTGCCAGTTTCGCTGGTAGTTTCACTACCAGTTTCGCTGGGCAGCACCTCTGCTAGTCTCGCTAGACAGATTCACTGCCTTGAGCGCCCAACTTTCGTTGGATTTTCCTAGTTTCACAATGTCTAAGGTCAGTCTAAGTACTTAGCGAACTTATCAGCGAAACTGTAGTTTCGCTGTAGCGAAACTGTAGTTTCGCTGGAAACCCCTTAGATTCGCTGGATAACTAAGCAGTTTCGCTGGATGAAATACTCAGTTTCGCCGGATCAGGGTCCAGTTTCGCTGGATGAATATAAACTAAGAACCAGCCCGTTTTTAACCCAAAATCTTAACTTTTTAGTCCAAATCCTTGGTTTACCTTCCATGAAACCATTTCTACCATTTTTACATGTTTTCATACGTAAAAATTTGACCTTTATGAGTTTCTTTGAACTTTTCAAAACCCCAAAACCCTAGAATCCGGGTTTGATCTACAGAAGGTCTTAGAGGTCGATTCTTACCTTGTTTTGTTGCTATTTCCTTAGTTTTTGATGCTCCAAACACCCAGCTCTTCACTCCTTCAACCTTCAAGCTCAAATCTTGAGTTCTTCCCACTTTCTCTCTTTACTTTCTCTCTACGAAATTGGTGGCAAGGGTTTGAAATGGTGGAATGGATCTGATCATGCATGGTTTAAGGGCTGATTAGGGCCCCTTAAACCCACCAAGCCTAGCCCATTAAGGTTAATTTTACCCATAGCCCACTAATTTACCCCTTTATTTTTTAAATTAACCCTTAAAAGCCCATTATTATTAAATAGCCTGTTTCGGGAAATTCGGGGCGTTACATGTGAAAAGGAAATAAAAAATAATTATAAAAAACTTAGCTACTACGCATGTCTATAACCATACACACAAACTTGTACCACAATAAAACTGTGAACATAAATTCATATATGTTAAGTTGGCATGCATAAGGAATACAACAGGTACAAAATACATAAATAAGAAAGTAATCTATCTAAATCATAATGTACAAAAGAAAAGATGATGGCTTACTTGACCGATTCGGAGCGGCCAAATAGAAACCGCTAAATCTTCTCTTCTAAAGCCGTTGTTCTTTGTGACACATCAATAATACGATTCACATAAGGAGATTTGGCCAATACTGTCACACCCCAACCTTAACGACGGAAACGTTGAGATGTGAGAGTTAAGATCGTTCACAGCCACATAACGCTATTATTAAATCCAAATATATTATTCATAAGTTTCAAAGGTAACATTGCAAACATAAGTCTCAAACAAAGATAACATCATGATATACAAGTTAAATGTGACAAGTTCATTCTCTTATTTCTCTAGGTCCAATCCTAGATGTGATAAGCTTCAAAGTAGTAATCATACTTGAGTATTTCCTAAAACATGTTAAAAATAAAGGGTCAACAAAATTGTTGGTGAGCTTTCCATAGTTTTCAATACATAATACATAAAAGATGGCAATTCAAGTTATAAGTTAGTAAAATAAGTAATTAGGGATGTTATGAACAAATATAACAATCAAACCTTGACAGATTTTTACAAGTCTCAAACGTTTACAAGTATATACGATTAGCTAAGTGTACTTGGATCAACCAAGTAGGCTTGTCAGGCCCATAGATCTATGACGTCGCCAGGCTAGCAATAGTTAATGATTGTACATATATACGCCATAACATGGTAATCACAAAAGTTCAACTAACCACAACTTTACATGATGAATTGCCATAATGTTTACAAGTCTCAAATAATTTTACAAGTGCAATGATATAAGTTAATATGTTTCACCCCAAAGTGTGAAAATATGAAAAAGGGGCATAGAAATACTCACATGATGTATGCATATAAGATGATAATAAGAATTAAATGATATTCCAAGGTATTCCTCTACAAGGCACCTAAACGCATATATTACCAGATTAGGGTTAATAATAAGATTAACGTTCTTACGAAAACTAGGGTTTTAATAGAATTGTGGGTTATGTCAAGTAATTAAATTTATAAAATCATTTTTATCTTGATTCAATGAAAAGAATTATATCATTTCAATATTTTAATATAGAAGATAAATTTGGTATAATAGTTGATAAGATTTAAATATAAAATATAAATAAATTTTTATAATCTTTTGAAATACACATGATTTAACAATGATTAAAATAACGTACTGACCAATAATAATTTATTAATGATAATGTATTTAAAAGATAGTAATATATTAATCTAAACTATTATTCAAAGTACATTTTATAATAAATAGCTCAACATGACATTTGTGAATTTATGAAATATATATATATATAATTTCTTCAAATATTTATGATTAATCCATAATTAAAGAGAATATGGTGTCTACTAATAATTTAACAATTTAAACTATTATTTGAGTCTATTTCTATAAAAAATTATCTAAGTATATCATTTGCTAAAATATTTTATAAAAATTATTAGGGTGTTTTAAATAAATAAATTTACAGAAAATAATTATGTAACTTTTAAAATAAGTAAAGTTTATAAAACTTATTTTTATAATTTTTAGAATTTTTATATATATTTTTAAAGGCTGAAAGGCTTAAAAAATGCTTGAGGGTGCCCAGGTTCGAACCCGGGACCTCAAGGTTTGAGGGGTGAGCGTGTAACCAGTAGACCAGGGCCGCAGCCATGGTCTTACTTGGTTTTTAATCTTTTTAAACGCAAGCACAAATAACCCCAAATTCATATAAACCTTAGATTCAATTTGATTCAAATTGAACTCGAATTCGATGATGATTACAGTAATAAGCATAGGGCTTTTGTTCCCCATGTTTAAGCGAACATGTATATGTAAACAAGTACCCGTTTGATAGTTAATTGAAGATACACACTTTGAAGAACAAACCGTGACCGACTCAAACCCAATTGACATGCAAATGTTGATGATAATCAAATTAGCTTTGCAGGTAGTTACTAAAGATTTCGATGAGTAGAAGCCCCCTATCAATTTTCGTTTAGATTGATCGGATGATGATTCACGACTAGTTGCAGGTCGCGATGAAGGCACTGATCGAGTTAGTTGTTTATGTGTTTTGTAAATGAAATTGATGTTACAGAAAGGTTTAAGAGGTTAATTGGAACGTTTTCCCTTGTTCAAAAGGTTCAATTCGATCAGTTTCGTTTCAAACGAGTTATGGATTTGCATTGAAGTTTTCGGTTTTGGTTTTCTTGTGTTAATGGTCAATTAATCTCAATTAAGCATGGTTTTAAGTTCAAAACTAATGCACGAAGGTTAAGAGGTGGTTAGTTGTATTGAAAACGAGCGTTTTTGGTGGATTTGGTGGTTGCCGGAGCCGGTGGCTGGCGGCAAAGAGGCCGACGGGGAGAGGGGGCGGTTTGGGTAATTTTATAAAAAGTTACACTTTTGGTCCCTCAGGTTTTGAGTGGTTATTATTTTATGAAAGAACTTCCATTTAAAGTTTTTAAAATGACATTAAGGCCCCCTTGACTTATTAAATCCAAGTTTTAAACTTTTCTAAGTTCAATATTTTTACAAATCATTATTATTAATAACAATGTTATTATTATTACTATTATTCTTAGTTATTATTATTTTTATTATAATTTTATTGTTATTATTCCTATTATTAACATTATAATCATTATTATTATTATTGTTTATTATTAGTATTATTGTTTATTATTATTATTATTATTATTATTAATTATCAAAAGCTTTATAATTGAATCCCCGTAATTGTATTATTAACAAACATTAACAGAAGTTAATATGAAAAATACGGCTGGTTACAGTCTCTCCAACTTTTAAGAATTTCGTCCCGAAATTAAGAATGAAGCTTAAACAAACAGGAGATTTATGATGAAAGATAAGTGTACCAACGAACAGTGATTGGAGTTTGATTATGGGTGAAATACGAAAGTTATCGACAACTACATCCTTAGGGTTTGACACATGAAACGTTGGAAAACGATGATGGGTTCTTGCGACATATTAGACTTATAAGTCACACTACCCTCAACATCTAAAATGAAATTATATATTAAGGTAACGTCTTGAAGCCAATGAAAAAGTCCCATAATGGTATAAGAGTTTGAATGACGGAATTTAAAAATCCCAAGTGCCACTATATATAACGACACAATCTTAACGCATATCTTGTAAATATGTATTGCTCCTTCGGTCAAATCGTCAGACTAGGGTTGATATGATATGCTGAGATTTTGAGCTGGGTTCCCAAAGATAATTAGAGACATTGCCAATAACAGAAAGTGAATCGATCATCAGACTCAACGATCGATGTTTAACGACACATTACGATAACCGACTATTTGAGGTAGGTACAAGTCAATTTCTCGACTCATTATCTCACGTAAGTCAATATGAAATGGAACAGAGATGTCGTTCATGATCGGATCAGAATTTAGATAATTTAGAATTTCGATGATAAGGACGATCACAAATAGCCTTCCAGGTACGGCTTGCACACGCGGTTCATCAAACCCATGAACATAACCGTACATCGATATAATCAGAAAGGCATAACTTTATAATGGCTTTATCTTGTACGAAGGATCATTTTAAAAGTGTTATCATCGTGCAATTATGTGTTGATGATAACCTGAAGGGAAAAAAAATCGATAAGTAAGAAGTAAAAGTTCCATGAAGCAAGATCAAATGACACATTGAAACATAAAAGCGGGAGAGAAGAAATCGATTTAAAATTCAAATGTTCTAGGCTTGGAATTAGGGTTACCCTAAAGTGACAATGACCCCTTTTAAGTTCAAGATTCATGCTTTAGCTTGACTGGCTAGAACACCATCATCGATAAATCAGATAACGGTGTTCACCCTTCAAGTTATTACATGTTTCTTGTCAATTGAAGTCTTAAAACCTTGATAAGTTTGAGATCAAGAAATGGGAATAGCCACCAAGATGTGGTTATCACTCCTAGCTTGGTGGTGTATTTCCCAAGGTATGTCTCTTAACCACAAAGCGAGAGCTTGATCCTAACCCATTGTTAAGGATCCACATGAATAAAGTGAGGTAACTTACCATTAAGGTAAGGATAATCATTCCTATCTTAACGGTGAAGTTTTATAGAAACAAAATATAGCAAAATGAAAAGCTTCATTAAAGTACGGAATTCACTCCTACTTTGATGAGGTCATTTCATTTGAGGAAAATATCATCCATAAAATTTTTAAACAGGTGAAATTATCATCAAGGTATCGATTTCACGCCTATCTTGATGATTGAATTTCATAATAACAAGAAAACAATCGAGAATTGACATTGGTCACCAAAGTACAGGATTCAATCCTATTTTGGTGTTGTCATTTCATTCGTAAAATATGAGTTCCAAAGAAAAATGATTGAAATCTATCCTCAACACAAGGAAATCACCCCGATTCAGAGGATGAGATTTCATAAAACATACAATAGAAAAATTGAAAACCATCATCGAGATATGAAATTTTACTCCTATTCCAAGGAGGTAATTCCACTGACAAAATACGAATTCGTAAGAACAAGAAGGAGAAATGGTCATCAGGGTAAGAGGTTCACTTCTGTCTTGATGATGAAATTTCATAAAAACAATAATAGTGAATGGAAAGTCATCACCAAAGTAAGGGAGTCACCCCCGTGTTGATGAGATAGATTCATTTAGGTGACATGAGTGTCCTTAGTCATAAGTTGACTTGCAGACTCTTGCATTGCCTACGACGCAAGACGGTTAAAAGATTTTACAAAGCTCGACGAAGAAAATATCAGCTAGAAATGCAAAACTTCAAATTACATCAATGTAACATTAACAGGAAAAGAAAATCGTGTTTTCTAGGATTAAGTTTAAGGTTCATGATAACAGAGTTAATTGTGATAGGTTCTCAAATCTTGAATGGTTTAAGTCAGGAAAACAGATCAATGACGGAAACGATTCAACACAACAATGAGATGTAAACGTTTGGTTCCAAATAAAAGGGAAATGCGTTGACTTCTCAAAGTGTTATGTCAACCATAACTTTACGGAAGACACGCATACCTTTAAGCGAACACCCATCTCTCGAGTTCCAGGTCAGATAAACGGATCCAATGGTTGGATCAGGTTTATATGTACACCTTGCCTAGACAAGGTATCCCGAGATGCAGGTATTCCACCTTTCGGCACTGCGTGATTTCAGTTATGGGACACACTTTAAGGACATTTGAGAACCCTAAGTAACAATTTTTAAGGTTTGAACACCATTCGGTTTAGACGACCAATATCTTTGGATATATTAAGATCCATGTACACGTTGGTCAAGATATAAAGATAGTTACATAAGGCGCACAATGTATAACGATGTTTAAACGTAGGAATTGAGGGGCATAACGAGTTGAATATTAACGAGAACTTTCTATAAAAATGGAAATGAGAAGATATTAGAGTTTTGGATGATAAACCAGTCCAAGGAATCAAGGATTTTTTTATATTTAAAATACAAATGGGATGGTTCCATATGGTAACGCATTACCATTTAGAAACGTTGACACGTCAAGGTGAGTTGCACCACTTGCCTTAGAAACTTGTGTATATTGACCATAGTTTATCACTCATCCCAGAAATCCCCAGGTAAGCATAACGGGTCTCGCAATGAGATTTATACGATATGCTTGCCTTAGCCCAAAGGCGCCATGAAATCCAGAATACAGGTGTCTATGATCACACAAATTTCTTAGGTTCATGAAATCAAAACCTTGATGAGATTTTCATAGATTAGACGTAGAGTCTAAGGAATTAAACCCACGATAAATAGTGTAGATTCCACACATCGTCGAGAATAAGTTTAGGAAGTTTTATTTGTCTGGGAGAGTCAAAGAGTCAAAGATAAGTTTAGGGAGACAAGTAACAAAGTTTAAGCATACATAAGGCAATCCTATGCTAAGACATCAAGTTGCATATAAGAAGGCATAGCATTATGTAGCATGCAAACCATGCATTTTTATAAGAATAGAAATATGATTCTATAAGGTTCATGCATACACTATAGTCTAGGTCATCAATTCTAATAACCTAAATCCCTATAGTTATGGGCTCTGATACCAATCTGTCACACCCCAACCTTGACGGTGGAAACGTCGAGATGTGAGAGTTAAGATCGTTCACAGCCACATAACACTATTATTAAATCCAAATATATTATTCATAAGTTTCAAAGGTAACATTGCAAACATAAGTCTCAAACAAAGATAACATCATGATATACAAGTTAAATGTGACAAGTTCATTCTCTTATTTCTCTAGGTCCAATCCTAGATGTGATAAGCTTCAAAGTAGTAATCATACTTGAGTATTTCCTGAAACATGTTAAAAATAAAGGGTCAACAAAATTATTGGTGAGCTTTCCATAGTTTTCAATACATAATACGTAAAAGATGGCAATTCAAGTTATAAGTTAGTGAAATAAGTAATTAGTGATGTTATGAACAAATGTAATAATCAAACCTTGATAGATTTTTACAAGTCTCAAACGTTTACAAGTATATACGATTAGCTAAGTGTACTTGGATCAACCAAGTAGGCTTGTCAGGCCCATAGATCTATGACGTCGCTAGGCTAGCAATAGTTAATGATTGTACATATATACGTTATAACATGGTAATCACAAAAGTTCAACTAACCACAACTTTACATGATGAATTGCCATAATGTTTACAAGTCTCAAATAATTTTACAAGTGCAATGATATAAGTTAACATGTTTCATCTCAAAGTGTGAAAATATGAAAAAAGGGTATAGAAATACTTACATGATGTATGCATATAAGATGATAATAAGAATTAAATGATATTCCAACGTATTCCTCTACAAGGCACCTAAACGCATATATTATCAGATTAAGGTTAATAATAAGATTAACGTTCTAACGAAAACTAGGGTTTTAATATAATTGTGGGGTTTTGTCAAGTAATTAAATTTATAAAATCATTTTTACCTTGATTCAATGAAAAGAATTATATCATTTCAATATTTTAATATAGAAGATAAATTTGGTATAATAGTTGATAAGATTTAAATATAAAATATAAATAAATTTTTATAATCTTTTGAAATACACATGATTTAACAATGATTAAAAATAACGTACTGACCAATAATAATTTATTAATGATAACGTATTTAAAAGATAGTAATATATTAATCTAAACTATTATTCAAAGTATATTTTATAATAAATAACTCAAAATGACATTTTTGAATTTATGAAATATATATATATAATTTCTACAAATATTTATGATTAATCCATAATTAAAGAGAATATGGTGTCTACTAATAATTTAACAATTTAAACTATTATTTAAGTCTATTTCTATAAAAAAATTATCTAAGTATATCATTTGCTAAAATATTTTATAAAAATTATTAGGGTGTTTTAAATAAATAAATTTACAGAAAATAATTATGTAACTTTTAAAATAAGTAAAGTTTATAAAAATTATTTTTATAATTTTTAGAATTTTTTTATATATTTTTAAAGGCTGAAAGGCTTAAAAAAATGCTTGAGGGTGCCCGGGTTCGAACTCGGGACCTCAAGGTTTGAGGGGTGAGCGTGTAACCAGTAGACCAGGGCCGCAGCCATGGTCTTACTTGGTTTTTAATCTTTTTAAACGCAAGCACAAATAACCCCAAATTCATATAAACCTTAGATTCAATTTGATTCAAATTGAACTCGAATTCGATGATGATTATAGTAATAAGCATAGGGCTTTTGTTCCCCATGTTTAAGCGAACATGTATATGTAAACAATTACCCGTTTGATAGTTAATTGAAGATACACACTTTGAAGAACAAACCGCGACCGACTCGAACCCAATTGACATGCAAATGTTGATGATAATCAAATTAGCTTTGCAGGTAGTTACTAAAGATTCCGATGAGTAGAAGCCCCCTATCAATTTTCGTTTAGATTGATCGGATGATGATTCACGACTAGTTGCAGGTCGCGATGAAGGCACTGATCGAGTTAGTTGTTTATGTGTTTTGTAAATAAAATTGATGTTACAGAAAGGTTTAAGAGGTTAATTGGAACGTTTTCCCTTGTTCAAAAGGTTCAATTCGATCAGTTTCGTGTCAAACGAGTTATGGATTTGCATTGAAGTTTTCTGTTTTGGTTTTCTTGTGTTAATGGTCGATTAATCTCAATTAAGCATGGTTTTAAGTTCGAAACTAATGCACGAAGGTTAAGAGGTGGTTAATTGTATTGAAAACGAGCGTTTTTGGTAGATTTGGTGGTTGCCGGAGCTGGTGGCCGGCGGCAAAGAGGCCGACGGGGAGAGGGGGCGGTTTGGGTGATTTTATAAAAAGTTACACTTTTGGTCCCTCAGGTTTTGAGTGGTTATTATTTTATGAAAGAACTTCCATTTAAAGTTTTTAAAATGACATTAAGGCCCCCTTGACTTATCAAATCCAAGTTTTAAACTTTTCTAAGTTCAATATTTTTACAAATCATTATTATTAATAACAATGTTATTATTATTACTATTATTCTTAGTTATTATTATTTTTGTTATAATTTTATTGTTATTATTCCTATTATTAACATTATAATCATTATTATTATTATTGTTTATTATTAGTGTTATTGTTTATTATTAGTATTATTATTATTATTATTAATTATCAAAAGTTTTATAATTAAATCCCCGTGATTGTATTATTAACAAACATTAACAGAAGTTAATATGAAAAATACGGATGGTTACAAATACCGCCTTTGTGATTTTCCTTTTATAACGAACCAAAGGTGATTTTGATTTCATTTCGTTAAGACAGTCGGCTAAAGGAACATTGTCTAAATCATCTTTATCGTGCGTTGCTGTAACCTCATCAAATAACTGGGATAGACCCAAGCTGAAAGATGGACAACCCATTTCCATTGTACCTTTCTTATCCTTTTTCTTTTTCTCTATTTGATCCATCTGATCAATGATTTGAGCAGTAACCGCAGGATCATATTAGAACGCTTCATCTTTGGATGTCTCGTTTACCATTTTTTCTTGTTCTTTATTGCAATTCTCAGGCTCTTGAGGATCCTTTTTAGGGGTTTTGGATGGCAGGTTGTCCTTTGGATCAGGGAATTGAGCTGGTTGGTTAAGATCACATTCTAATGTAACGGTTGGGAAAAGATCTTTGAACTATTGTTGATACTCGGTCCAATCCTCGTCTCCGGGGAAATCTTTAGTTGCATCCCTCAATGTATTATGATATAGGTTCCTATATGATATCATCCTCTTAATGTATGTGTCCAAGGTGTCATTGAACTGCTGCATAATAAAAAATATAGGAATTAGCAGCAACTAAAAGGTGACTTGAAATATGTGCATTAATGCATGATTACTATCCATGTTACATAGTTTTATTATAAAGAGATCATATATGTGTATTGATATACAATACATATGATAAAATCCTATAATAATATATCAGTTATGATGCGATACCGATTTACCATATGATAAACACTACTGAGTATACCATATCGTGAAAAAATACTAGGGAAATTATACATAGTAAAAGACTATATTCAGTGTTACAATCCAAGAAACCAACATCTCCTATCCAATAATCATAGTTGAAAATAAAACCAAATAACTCTACAACTAGTACAACTTCAGGTCATATAACTGAGTAAAAATAAAACTTCAACAATAATAATACATCTGAATAATAAATTAATAGAGTGATATGATATGGCACTTTAGTTATACAATAAAATCAACATTTGAACTAAAAATATCAAAACATAATGTTAATCAAATCTTCGTATTATAATATACAATTACTATGTTACTTGCATTAGACGTTGTTACCTGTTTAGATATAATATTGCCTTCTCCCCTATGATCAACCAACCTCCCCCTTCCAAACCCCCTGTTGCGGATCTTAATTTCTTCACGAACCCACATATTTGCCAATGTCCAGGCATAACTTGGCAAAAGGCGAATATTTCGCTGCAATCCTTCAACCTCAACTCCATCCAAGTATATTAACTGCGATAATGGATATGATTATATAGTTGATAAGTTAACTTAAAATTTTTGGAAAATTTATTCAACTACAAAGAAATAAGGGTTTAATTGTACCGTCAAAGCTGTCACAGGACCAGTGAAGGGACGACCCTTGTTGAGTACCTATTTCTTTTTACAGGAATTCAGTTTTGTAAGTATGAAACCACACCAGTCCAGATGACCCAGACTAGATCCTAACTTAAGGCTCTTTAAAAGCTTCATGTTGATGAGACCAGATTTTGTGCACTCAATCATAGTAGTGCAAAACAACATAATCATATCAAGCTGAAATTGATGGTCGTCAGATCTATTTCTAAAGAGATTTTCCATAATATCATTAGCAGTTAGGTTGTTACGACCATAAGCTTTGAGCCATCACAGGCCCCTGAGCTCCAAAGGAATCAGACCTTGACTTGAATAGTGAAAGAAATTAATCAATAACATCATATGACGATTCGGGTTCTTCAGCATCAGTAATGTCTCTACCTCCAAATGGTAACCTAATAAAATCATGAATAGTATGAACGGTATTCGGAATTTGACCATGAGGAGGACAAATCGACATCGATACATGATCAAAGGCATCAACTACAAAATATGCAAGCCTAGCCAGAATCCCATCCACACTTAAGTACCTCAAACGCTCAAAACCGATCTCACGCAGGCTATCTTCTTGAGAAGGTCTGATATTCTTAATAGCTTGACAAAGAGGACATGAACTAGTACGTACATGAAGAAAATGAGTTTTTTGGATCCACACTTTGGGTTCTTTGGGATTGAAGAAATCTTAGCACCCTTCATTGTTTTTGACTGACTACCTTTACCCCTGTAACACCCGGATATTTTAAAAAGATTGTAAAAGGAGAACAAAAAGAAGGAAATGTAAGTTAACCCAAGTAGAGGGTTAAAAGTGTCTAAAAGGACAAAACTTTAAGAACTTGGTGGATAAAGCAACATGGCCGTCCATGCCATGTTACTTTTCACCTTTTCTGTCGATTTTAGAGAGAGAAGGAGCAGAAAGCTTTCGAGTTCTAAAGAGAAGAAGCAGAAGAAATTCAAAGGTAAGTATTTTGTGCTAATTGGTTCGGTTCTTGGAGGTTCTATACCTTAGATAACTGATTTCTAAGTGTTATTTGTGTTTTGGTGATGTGTTATGCTTGTTTTATGAGTTTAAAACTCTTGTGAACACAAGTTTGGAAGAAGAAACACTTGTGGGTTGCAAAGGTGAGTTCTAGACCCAGTATTTTACTTGTTTTAATTCTTTGGGGATGAAAATATATGTAAAAATCCATTTTTACAAAGTTCATTTTGAACACCCGTATGTACCTATGTGTGTATGATGATGTTTTGATAGTTGACATGTGTTAGTTGTACTAAGAATGTTGTTATTAAGCTTAGAACATGTAAAGAGAATGATTGGACTGCTAATAGGTTAAAACTATGTTAAACAGGTTGTCCAACCGCCTAAACAGTACCCCTAACCGCCTATAATTTGCCTTAGAAAGTTCTAAGTAAGCCCAAATGTCTAAACAGGGCCCAACCACCTGAATAGTGCCCCAACCGTCTGGAAAATGCCTTAGAAAAACAAAGTGTAAGCCCATGCGTCTGAACAGTAGCCCATGCGTCTAAGAATTAGACTCAGACGCCTAAGTATGGACCAACCGTCCGAATAGTATTCATGCGTCTGGGATGGCCAAACGGCTAAGTGTTAAACCATCTGAATAGTACCCATGCGTCTGGGATGGCCCAAACGGCTAAGTGTTAAACCGTCCGAATAGTGTCCATGCGTCTGGGATGGCCCAAACGTCTAAGTGTTAAACCGCCCAAATAGTGCCCATGCGCCTGAACAGGCCTCATGCGCCTGCATAGTGTTTATGCGTCTAGAACACTTAGAATAATTTCTGAAATTCTGCGTAAAACAGAATCATTAGAGTTTGACCCAAGTTTGACTTAGGGTTTTTAATTACAATTATATTTGCATTATTATAAGATGTTCCTATGATCATAGTGATTATTATTGTATGACTTACGTGGTGTGCCTATGATCATAAATATAAGTATTATCTTTAACATATTGATGGAGAAATAACAAAGAGAAGTGAAACTTAATTAAAGAGTTAACAAGTCTTGCAAGCATATAGGAGGTGCACGACCATGTTATCATTAGCTCAACTGTGATGCGGGTTAGCTACCCTTTATGCACACGGGTCAATCAATTGAGATTGGCGGACCTTTGTAGCATGCCCTAGGTGACTGGGTCGGCCTTGTATACAGTAATTCAGACCATAGACTGGAGGGGCCCAGCACCAGTTTCTCCGCACACATAGTTTAGGATATTGCTCATTGGTCCACATAGACGGTGAAAGATAAAGTTAAAAGAGTATAAAATAAACAAGGCATATAGTAAAGAAAGAAAGCATTACCTTGTTGTATAGTTAATGCATGCTCACGTATAAGAGTAAGAGATGTATTTTCACAAAAAGAGTATTTCCATATATATACATTATACAAGGTATTTTAATACTTTTAAAACTAGAACTCACTCAGCAACGCTGACTTTTATACATTTTCAGTTGGCAGGTAATTATTGCTGAGGATGGTATGTGGGTGAAGCTACTCGGCAGGGAAAGACTGACATCCATTCTTATGTATTGATATTGTTGTTTTGTAATACAATTAAACCATATTTTGTAACTCATGAAAAACATTGTATTGCTTAACAACAGTATTTACTTTGGAAATGACTGGCTTTTGTTAAATGTAATTCCGCTGCTTATTTTATGAAATGTATATTAATATGTATCTATGATGCAATGAATGACCAGTTGTGAGGTGCCCAGGAACGGGGCCTTACAAGTTGGTATAGAGCCATAGCTTAAGTGAATTGGGTAAGATATTTTCAAAACCTAAACTTAAACTGACAATGGGACAGATAGAGGGATGTCAGCCGGAGTAGCTACGTGCCATCAGGTTTGTCTTTTATAAATGTTAACCGGTATTATGTGCGTGTGCTATTTGGCTTGTGTGTTCTTAGTAGATTTAGATACTGATTTAGTCAGGATAGGAAATGCTTAGGGTGTGAAGAGTAAAGAAAGTGGCTAATTATAACTGGCCACTATCATTAGGGACTTACTATACTTGACATAAACTGAGCTGTTCCCTTGAATGATTGTTTTAATGTTTGAATCTTATAGCATTTAGGAAATGGCTGGACAGAAATCTTCCAAGGCTTCTAGAGGCATAGGTCGGCCGCGTGTGACTAGGAGTAGTGCTAAGGCTCCTGAGACGACTCATGAAAACCCTGAGGTTCATGGTCGAAGTGAGGAGAATGAGAATGCTATCCTGAATGCCTCAGCTAGGGAGGCAATTGCTGATGAAGTGCACCAGGTCATGCAGACAGTCTTACCGTCTGTGGTGACCGAAGTCATCAGGGATGTGAGGAGCGAGGAGAGAAAGGAGAAGGAGAATAAGAATGGGTCCACAGGCAAGGGAAGCAGAAGGGAGGAGGAATGATTGGAGCCCGAGACTGTATTGTCTGACGAAGAGGAGGATGATGTAGTGGAGGTGACAACCAAAGGATGAGTTATGGGGCATTCCAGAGGTGCAAGCCCCAGACTTTCGATGGCAATGACAATGCTGCTGCCGCTCACCGCTGGGTGAGGGGGATGGAGGCAGTGTTAGAGATCAGTGAGTGTCGTGAAGACCAGAAGGTGAAGTTCGTGACTCACTCTTTTATTGACTCAGCGTTGTGTTGTTGGGACAACATTGTCCAAGCTGAGGGTGCCAGAGCCATCGGAAAGATGCGATGGAAGGAGCTGAAGCAACTAGTGATCGAGGAATTCTGTCCTCATAGAGAGCTCGACAGGATCGAGAGGGAGTTCCTGCAACTTGAGGCGAGAACCATGACCCACCAGTAGTACACCACCAAATTCAACGAAATGGCGAGGCTGGTACCGGATCAAGTGACGCTGGTGTCAAGGAAGATCAAGAGGTACATCCAGGGACTACCGGCTGATATTCGCAGGCATCTGATCGCTGCTCAGCCAGGCACCTTTCGATCGGTGGTGGACTTGGCGGGCAGACTGTACAATGAATGGGAGGAGGCAGTGGTAGAGGTGAAGAGGACGGGTGGTGGTGACAAAATCTGGAGTGGGAAGAGGTTTGGACATGGTGGTTTCACTCCAAACCACAAGAGGATAAGAGTGGACGATCGTAGGGTGTCGTCAAGCTCAGGGTTGAAGAAGTGTGACAAATGTGGAAGGGAGCATACCGGCGAGTGTAGGATGGGAATGAGCGTATGCTTCAGGTGTGGCAAGCCTGGCCACATCGCTAGAGACTGTAGGGTGCTGAAGTGCTATAACTGTGGCGTGGAGGGCCATGCGACCAAAGACTGCAAGAAGCCGAGGGCGGAGAGCTCTGGGGCGAAGAAGAGGCCGGAGGAAGGAGGGCAGAGGGCAAGTGCTAGAGCTTACACCATGACCCGGGAAGAGGCCAGAGTGGATCCCGATGTCATGTCAGGTATGTTTCTAGTAAATCAAACTTGTGCCTCTGTATTATTTGATTCTGGTGCTAGTAGGAGTTTTATCTCTACTACTTTCTGTGCTAAGTTGTCTGCTAGTAGTAGAAGTATTAGTGAGCCACTCGATGTAGAAACTGCTATTGGTAAGTCCACTATAATTACCGACATGATAGAGGACTGTTCCATAGAACTAGAAGGTCATAGGTTTGCTGCTAAGTTACATGTGATGCCCCTAGGTGGATTTGACGTAGTACTAGGGATGGACTGGTTAGCAACCTATGAAGCAAACATCGTACGTCGTAAGAAGATGATTCGACTAGTTGCGCCTAATGGAAGTTTGGTGACGATTTATGGAGATCGCGTCACTACGATCCCGAAGGTGATTTCAATGGCGGTGGCGGGAAAGTGCATGAGAAGTGGATGTAGTGCCTATCTGGCCTATGTGAAGGACGTGGACACGTCAACACCACAACTATCCGATGTACCAGTGGCGTGTGATTTTTCGGATGTATTCCTGGAAGATTTACTCGGCGTGCCACTGGATCGCGAGATTGAGTTCCAAATTGATTTGATACCAGGTGCTCAACCCGTTGCCAAAGCACCGTATCGATTAGCTCCAACTGTGATGAAGGAACTCATGGAACAATTACAGGAGTTAATGGATAAGGAATTCATTCGATCGAGTATCTCTCCATGGGGTTCTCCGGTCTTGTTCGTTAAGAAAAAGGATGGTAGTATGCGGATGTGCATCAACTACCGAGAGCTGAACAAGTTGACGGTGAAGAATCGGTATCCATTACCAAGGATTGATGACTTGTTTGATCAGCTCCAAGGTGCCAGTTGGTTCTCAAGGATAGATATTCGATCTGGCTACCATCAGTTGAAGGTGAAGGAGCGAGACATTCCTAAAACAGCTTTTCGCATGCGTTATGGACACTACGAGTTCCTCGTTATGTCTTTCGGATTAACTAACGCGCTAGCTGCTTTTATGGACTTGATGAACCGAGTGTGACGGCCAATGTTAGATAAATCGGTGATTGTATTTATCGATGATATCCTGATTTATTCAAAGAGCGAGGAAGAACATGCCGGCCACATACGCGAGGTATTGGAGACACTTAGGAGGGAGAAGTTGTATGCCAAATTCTCCAAGTGTGCTTTTTGGTTGCGCGAGGTTCAATTTTTAGGCCATGTCGTTAATGCTGAAGGAATCATGGTGGACCCGACAAAGGTTGAGGCGGTGATGCAATGGAAGTCTCCAAAGACGCCATCCGAGATCCGTAGTTTCTTGGGTTTGGCGGGCTACTATAGAAGGTTCATTCAAGACTTCTCTAAGATAGCCTCACCTTTGACTAAGTTGACTCAAAGATGTGAAGTTTGTGTGGGGTCGAGAGCAGGAGTGTGCTTTTAAAGAGTTGAAGACGAGATTAACTCAAGCTCCTGTCTTAACATTACCCGAAGGAAGTGATGGCTTAGTGGTGTATTCGGATGCCGCTTATTCTGGGCTAGGTTGCGTGTTAATGCAACGTGAAAGGGTGATAGCCTACGCATCCCGACAGTTGAAGACCCACAAAGTCAACTACCCAACACATGATTTAGAGCTAGCGGCTGTGGTTTTCATGTTGAAAATTTGGAGGCACTACTTATATGGCACAAAGTGCACCATCTTCACTGACCACAAGAGCTTGAAGTATTTCTTTGAGCAAAAGGATCTCAACATGAGACAGAGAAGGTGGTTAGAGCTCATCAAAGAGTATGACTGCGAGATCCACTACCATCCGGACAAGGCCAACATGGTGGCCGATGCCCTCAGCCAAAAAGAGAGACCCGAGCCGATTCGGGTGAAGGCGTACCAGTTAGTGATGACCTCGGACGTGATGACTCAAGTGAAAGAATTTTAGAATGAGGCGTTAAAAGAAAATCGCCTCAACTCTGAATGAATGAGAGGTTTAATCGTGGAACTGGGAGAAAACACCCACGGGGTTAGGACCCGCTTTGGACGAATGTGGATCCCTCATTATGGAGATCTGTGAGGGCGAAACATGGATGAAGCTCATAAAACTCGATACTCCATTCATCCCAGTGCCACCAAGATGTATCAAGACATGAAGAAAGATTACTGGTGGCCGGGAATGAAACGTGATGTGGTGGAGTATGTGAGCAAGTGCCTTACTTGCTTGCAAGTAAAGGTAGAGCATCAGAAGCCCTACGAGCAGATCTAACCGTTGGATATACCCGAATGGAAGTGGGAGCACATCACCATGGACTTCATTACGAAGTTACCCCGCACGACAAGGGGGTACGATGCTGTCTGGGTGATTGTAGATCGTCTAACCAAGAGTGCTCGCTTCCTACCTATCCGCGAGATGTACTCATCCGAAAGACCGACAGATCTGTTCATCAAGGAGATTGTAGCTCTTCATGGTGTACCGGTGTCTATCGTATCGGATCGTGACACCCGATTCACATTAAAGTTTTGGAAGAGATTCCATGACACGATGGGGACGAGGCTGCATATTAGTAGTGCTTATCATCCCCAAAGGTACAGTCAGTCTGAAAGGACGATCCAGACACTCGAGGACATGCTTCGAGCGTGCGTGATCGATTTTGGAGGAAGTTGGGATGACCACCTATCGCTAGTATTGGCATGCCACCATATGAGATGTTGTACGGTAGAAGATGTAGGACGCCCGTATGTTGGGGAGACATTGGGCAGAAAGAGTTGGGAGGTGTCAAGGTGATCGAGGCTACGACTGAAAAGTTGGAAAAGATCAAGGCTTTCATGAAAGCGGCAAAAGATAGAAAAAATTCGTATGCTGACAAGAGGCGAAGACCAATAGAATTCAAGGTTGGCGACCGAGTTATGTTGAAGGTCTCACCTTGCAAAGGAATCATCCGATTCAGAAAGCGAGGTAAGCTAAGCCCGAGATATATAGGACCTTTCTGAATCATCGCACGAGTAGGAGAGGTGGCCTATCGACTTGAATTGCCAGATGAGTTAAGTGGAATTCATCCCATATTCCATGTATCTCATCTGACAAAGTGCTTAGCTGATGAAGACATGGTTGTACCACTGGAGGATATCGAAGTAGATGAACGACTCAATTATGTGGAACAACCAGTGGCGATCATTGATCGTAAAGAGTGGTTCCTCTTGTGCGTGTACAGTGGAAGCACAGGAAGGGATCCGAGTCTACGTGGGAGACTGAAGAAGAGATGAGGCGACATTACCCTCATCTGTTTGAGGAATAACAGGTTTCGGGGACAAAACCTATATAAGGGGGTGGACTTGTAACACCCGGATATTTTAAAAAGATTGTAAAAGGAGAATAAAAAGAAAGAAATATAATTTAACCCAAGTAGAGGGGTTAAAAGTGTCTAAAAGGACAAAACTTTAAGAAGTTGGTGGATAAAGCAATATGGCCGTCCATGCCATGTTACTTTTCACCTTTCTGTCGATTTTAGAGAGAGAAGGAGCAGAAAGCTTTCGGGTTCTAGAGAAAAGAAGCAAAAGAAATTCGAAGGTAAGTATTTTGTGCTAATTGGTTCGGTTCTTGGAGGTTCTATACCTTAGATAACTGATTTCTAAGTGTTATTTGTGTTTTGGTGATGTGTTATGCTTGTTTTAGGAGTTTAAAACTCTTGTGAACACAAGTTTGGAAGAAGAAACACTTGTGGGTTGCAAAGGTGAGTTCTAGACCCCGTATTTTACTTGTTTTAATTCTTTGGGGCTTAAAATGTACGTAAAATCCATTTTTACAAAGTTCATTTTGAACACCCGTATGTACCTATGTGTGTATGATGATGTTTTGATAGTTGACATGTGTTAGTTATACTAAGAATGTTGTTATTAAGCTTAGAACATGTAAGGAGAATGATTGGGACTGCTAATAGGTTAAAAATATGTTAAACAGGTTGTCCAATCGCCTAAACAGTACCCCCAACCACCTAGAATTTGCCTTAGAAAGTTCTAAGTAAGCCCAAACGTCTAAACAGGGCCCAACCGCCTGAACAGTGCCCCAGCCATCTGGAAAATGCCTTAGAAAAACAAAGTGTAAGCCCATGCATCTGAACAGTAGCCTATGCGTCTAGGAATTAGACTCAGACGCCTAAGTATGGACCAACCGTCCGAATAGTACCCATGCGTCTTGTATGACCCAAATGGCTAAGTGTTAAACCATCCGAATAGTACCCATGCGTCTGGGATGGCCCAAACGTCTACGTGCTAAACCGTCCGAATAGTGTCCATGCGTCTGGGATGGCCCAAACGTCTAAGTGTTAAACCGCCCAAATAGTGCCCATGCGCCTGAACAGGCCTCATGCGCCTGCATAGTGTTCATGCGTCTAGAACACTTAGAATAATTTCTTAAATTCTGAGTAAAATAGAATCATTAGAGTTTGACCTAAGTTTGACTTAGAGTTTTTAATTGCTATTATATTTGCATTATTATAAGATGTTCCTATGATCATAGTGATTATTATTGTGTGACTTACGTGGTGTGCCTATGATCATAAATGCAAGTATTATCTTTAACATAGTGAAGGAGAAATAACAAAGAGAAGTGGAACTTAATTAAAGAGTTAATGTTGGTACACATGTCCCCAGTTCTAGTCTAGTGATCTTAAATGTAATAGACTTTCATTTTGTATCACATATGTAATGTTGAATCAATGTAATGAAAAACTCTTCAGTGAATGTTTGATTGATTGTTTAATGTCATATCTATTAATATTGTTTGTTGTTACACGCGTATATGAACATGTTATATAGGTTTACAGCTGTTAGACATAGTTATGAATCATTAAAGGTTCACGAATGTGTTTAAATAAGTATTCTGATTCAGTCGCACGACTGGACCATGCGAATGGGCCAATCGCACGACTGAACCAGGTGATTGGATCAATCGTATGATTGAGTTATAATACTGACTCAGTCGTACGAATAATTCAGTCGTATGACTCTGTCGCACGACTGAGCCAGTCGCTTGGCTCAGTCGTACGAATGAGAGCTGTAACCTATAAATACCACTTAATTCGTGGAAAAAAGTAACACTTCGAGAATTATCAACCCTAGCCGTTCCTGTTCGTCCAGAGAGTCCCTTCCAACTTCATAGAATGTTTCTGATCGATTCTAATCAATTCTTAATGTATTATCATCGTTAGTTTTGATCGGATTAATGTTCTCCCTGATTGGATCGCCAATCAAATAGGATTCCGCACTATTTGATCTGGTTTCACGTTTGAATCAGTTAGTACTCCGTCCGTACACGGTCCTAATAAGTGGTATCAGAGCCTTGGCTCTTGATTCTTCGTGGATTCAATCTTGTTTTTGAAAAAGTCAACGTTTTTAAGCGAAAAGATCCTTTCTTTCTGCTCCAAATCAAGTTTTTACGTGTGCATGTTCTAAAAATTGAGTCTTTTTCGAGTTGCACTCGACTAGGGTGTGAAAAATTGCGTTTTAGGTCAAGGTGTGTGAAAAATCTCGATTTCAGCAGTCTCAGTCACACGATTATCTCAATCGCACGACTGAACTCCAATCGCCCAGTCCAATCGTACGACTGAACTTAATCGCTCGTTCAATCACACGATTGACTCAGTCGGTCTGTCCAGTCGCACAACAGCCTTAATCGCCTGCCCAGTCGTACGACTCAGTTCAATCGCACAGTGATTGTCTCAGTCGCCTCTTAGTCGCCCATCTCGGTCATTTACACAGTTTGTTTTTCAAGTTAAAGACTAAGACAAAATGGACTTAGAGAACTTCGCATTCTCAGCAGGAAAGGACTCAAGGATCCAGAACCTTTTGCTACTGGAAAATGAGATTGGGAACCATAATAAACCACCTAAGCTACTGTCTATTGATGAATTTCCTCAATGGAAGCAAAGATTTGAAATTCATCTAAATGGAGTGGATACCAATCTCTGGAACGCTATTGAAACTGGCTACAATATGCCAGTTGGTGCTGATAGAATACCCCTGACCTTGAGTGGTCTGAGTGATGCACAGAAGGTTGCTTATAATGCAGAGAAGAAAGCTTACGCAATATTGACCCAGTCAATTCCCAAAGACATCTTCCATCAATATTCAGAACACAAGCAGAGTAAAAAATTATGGGATGCTCTTGAGAAAAGATACGATGGTAATTCAACACTTAAGTCACTAAAGGCAAAAGCGTTAAAGAAAGAATTTGACAACTTCTCTTCTATTGGGAATAAAATCTTGGATGATATCATCGATCGCTTCTACCATTTAATGAGTGAACTTCACACTCATGGTGTTACAACGTCTAAAGAAGAAAAAGTGACAAGCTTGGCTGATGGGCTACCAGAGAAGTGGGATTCGTTCATTTCCACTCTTCGATATAACTCAGCGCTGGAGACTTTAGATATAAATGATTTCATCCTGAAATTGAGAGAAGAAGAGGTGAGGCACAAGTACAGGACAAAGAAAGGAGCATATACTCAAGATCCATCTCTCTACAACATTACCCCTACTTCAACTGCTAAATCCTCCAGCGCTCCTCTGCAAACTGCTTTTGTGTCCAATGCACCATCTGCAACTGAACAAAGCTCATCGTCCGGTGGTGAGCCACATGTGTCATCAGGGATTTAACAAAACTCTACAGTTACTCAATTAATGAAGTTAGTAACAGAAAATTTGGGAAAAGTAACTGTGGAAGTGGCTAAGGAGCACATGGACCTACTTGCTACTGTGGTTCATTCCTATGATGATTTAGTAGCAGGGAAAATTGGAAATTGTCACCTGGCTGATGAAGACTACGAGCAGGTGGATGAAAATGAACTGGAGAGGATGGACATGATGTGGGCTCTCGCAAGTGCTGTGCGACGAGCAAAGAAGTTTGTGAAGAAGACAGGACAGAATCTGGTGGCTACCAAAGATACTACTTTTGGATTCGACAAGTCCAAAGTCACCTGTTTCAACTGTGGAGAAAAGGGTCACTTCAAGCGGGAATGTGTTAAACCGAAGAAGACCGGCAATGGGAACCCATTCTCGTCTTTCAACAAACAAGAGAAAGAGAAAAAGACAGCCTCAACAAGCAGTGACTCAAAGGAAATGGTAGCTCAAGGTGATGAAGGACAGGACTGGTCCTTTCGATTTTTATCTGACAGTGAAGCCAACATTGCATCTGTTGAAGATCTGAATGAAGACTCAGCGAGTGAGGGAGAGAACTCAGTTGAGAATGATACTGCTGATATGGATGAGACCTTAGCTGTTGTTAATCAAATTGTTGAAAATGAGATTAATGCTGAATCTGAAGCACAACCAAAGTCACAAAATGCTTTCATGGCCGGAACGTCTACATCGGCACAGGTAGCATCAAAAGATGAACTTTTTGCTAAACATGCTTGTGTTGAATGTGATAAATTTAGGGAAAGCATTGATCTGAAATTTGCTAGGTTATTAGATCACAATGATAACTTAGTAAATGACTTAAAATTGTGCACAGAGGCAAACAGAGTTTTAAAACAAAATGAAAGTAGCAATAAGGAAAAGATTGATGCATTAAAGAAACAGTTAAAAGTAACCGAAGTTGTTGCATTCAACCAAGAAAATTACATTAAGTTCTATTTAAAGACTATTGAAGAAACTAAAAAGGACAAAGCAATTTTACAAGTTGAAAATGAGTCTTTAAAACAAAAACTTCACAGTCTTGCTAGTTCTTCACATATTTTGAAAAACTTAGTTAAGGAACGCAACAACGGGGAGGGTTTGGGTTATAAGGTTGTGCCTCCACCACATGAGATTCTTCTGAACACCAAAAAACGTCCAGTCAATAATAATTCGATAAAGGACCATATGGTGACAGCTCCTCTGGTCAGTGATCCGGACATAACAGTTAAACATGTTCCTCCGGCTGCTGATCAGATAACATCAACATCAGGCACAACTAGTAAAAACATCACGAAAAACCGTGTGGAAGAGAATGTTCATGTATCTCTTGGGTTGGGTTCAAAATGTGCTATTACACAACCTAAGATTTCCAAAACCACTCAAACTAAACCGGTTAAGAAAGATAACACTCATCTTCAACGACAAGCTAATCATAATGTTAAACAAGTAAAATTTGTCAAGGAAGGTGAAAATCAAAAGACTGAGATCAAAAAATCCTTACCTGAGTCTACTCCCCACCCCACAAGAGATCTCCTAGTCCTTTTGAAAGGAGATCCTGTTACGCTTGTGGTCAATGAGGTCACATCTCTTCAAATTGTCCTCGTTATCAGACACCTAGGATTAAGATTGAACTGGAAAAAGAAGTTAAACAGTTCCCAGAACAGAGATCTAAGACTCCGGTTAGTCTAACACACCTGCTAGGTCTTATACATCTCCTCAACACTACAGACAACACAGACAAGTCACTGGCAAGTCTGTGATGCCTGAGGTGAAACCTGTTTTGAAAACTAAACCAAAGGTTCAAACTGTCAATCAGTCAACTGTTTATCACAAACAATCCTTTCGTAAGGATGGTTTATGGAAAGCAAAAACGTCTGATGTGTCTAAAAGTAGTGACAAATTGAAGGTTGAGATACCATCATCTGATAAAGGATAGTAGGTTGAGTTCATAATGTCTGATGCCTCTGGGAAACCCAAGCCAGTCAAGGCTTGGGCCCCCCTCCTTAACTAATTGTTTTCTATTATGTGCAGGTTGTCCGCTATAGTGCATCTACCAATACATGGATTGTAGATAGCGGAGCTTCCAAGCACATGACAGGAAATAAGTCTCTCCTTTTCAATGTCAAACAAATCAAAGGGGGACACGTTTCCTTTGCTGGTAACAAAGGAGGATACATTACCACTTGAGGAGAAGTAGGTAATGCAAAGGTAAGATTTGATAAAGTCAATTTCGTTCAACAATTGGAAAACAATCTGCTTTCAGTGTCTCAGATATATGACAAGGGCTTCAAAGTGATGTTTGACAATAGCAAGTGTTACATTCTGAAGAAAGAGATGGAGATACCAGAGGAGCAGGTGTTAATGTCAGCATCCAGGTATAATGATTTATATGTATCGGATATGTCTAATGCTTCTACATCTGAGTCTACTGTTTAGTGTTTCTTGTCCAAAGCAACAGAGAAGGAATCCATCTCATGGCACAGAAGAATGGGACACATTAATCACAGGAAGATGAATCATCTGATTCATAACAATTTAGTTGAGGGAGTTACTGTCAAGAACTTCAAACTTCCTGATTTCTGTGTCTCATGCAAGAAGAGAAAGCAGACCAGGAAATCTCACAAGACCAAACACGTCAATTCTATAGAGATGCCCCTGGAGTTACTGCACATGGATCTATTCGGTCCTGTAAGCACGAAGAGTATCGCCTGAGACTGGTACTGCTTTGTATTCACAGATGACTACTCACGCTTCTCCTGGGTGATGTTTCTGAAAGCTAAGTCAGAAACGTGTGAGTCATTCAAGGTGCTCGTCACAACAGTGGAGTCCCTCTACAAACTGAAGGTGAGGAAGATTCGTTCAGATAATGGAACGGAGTTTAAGAATCAGTGGATGGATGCCTTCTGCAAAGAGAAAGGAATTGTTCATCAGTTCACCTCGGCATACACACCACAGATGAATGGAGTTGCTGAACGGAAGAATCAGAGCTTGATCGAGACTGCACGGACTATGTTGGTGGATTCTAAGCTACCAATACAGTTCTGGAATGAAGCGATTGCCAATGCTTGCTACACACTTAATCGTGTGCTAGTAGTCAAGAGGCTTGGGAAGACTTGCTATGAGTTGCTTCAGAAGCGCAAACCGAACCTGGAGTATTTAGAACCTTTTGGAGCTCCATGTACTTTGTTGAAGAAGACTCAGGAGGGCAAGTTCAGCGAGAAAGCCGATCAAGGGATTTTTCTAGGATACAACATACCAGACAAACGGGTTTACAACAACTCGACAGGTCAGGTAGAAGTGTGGTGCAATGTAGATGTACAAAGATACACTACTCCCCCTGCTGGAAAAGGTCCATCATCATTCTTCGATTACGATGGCTTTTTCAAATCCTTTAACCTTCCTCAGCTTGATTCAGATGATGAGATTGCTACTCAGATGATGTACGATGTTCTAAATACACCAAATCTGGATATAAGCAATACACCACCTGCCAGTGCCACTTCGGGATCTTCGACTCCTGCTCAGGATGAGAGTGATGACTCATCAGATGATGAAGAAGCAGCTGAGACTGACACCGAGCATAATGTAAATCAAGAAGTTGGCTTATCAGCTGCTGAACCAGCATCGAGAAATCCGGATACTGAACCTGCAGTCACAAATCTTGATTCTGAAGTTGTCGTTCCTATGACACCAATGACTATGATCAGTGTGAATCATCCCCCCACGTCTATCATTGGGGATATTCAATCCGGTGTGCAGACACGAAATCAGCTATATTCTGCTGACTATGTTACAGTCATGGAAAAGGGATACGTCAATGACGGGGCTTTCTCATTCTTTGTTTCACAAATCGAGCCTAAGTACGTCAGTGACGCACTAAAGGATGAGGCCTGGGTCAATGCGATGCAGGAAGAGCTGCTACAGTTCAAGAAACTTGGAGTGTGGACACTCGTTGACAGGCCAAAAGGCGTGAAAGTGATTGGTACTAAATGGGTATTGAAGTGCAAGAAGGACGACCAAGGTGTTGTTATCAGAAACAAAGCACGATTGGTTGTTCAAGGATTCAAACAAGTCGAGGGAGTCGACTACAATGAAGTGTTTACACCAGTGGCACGAATGGAAGCGATTCGGATATTTCTTGCCTACGCATCATACATGAAGATCAAAGTTTATCAACTGGATGTGAAGAATGCATTCCTTCATGGGGAAATCCGTGACGAATTATACGTCAGTCAACCCGAGGGATTCGAGGATCCTTATCATCGGGACAGAGTCTACAAGTTAGACAAGGCTCTGTATGGGCTACATCAGGCTCCTCGAGCCTGGTATAAGAAGCTCTTCATCCATCTGTTGAAATACGACTTTCGCAGGGGTGTGATTGACTGTACATTGTTCAATTAAGAAAAGGATGGTGATTTGCTTATGGTGCAGATCTATGTGGATGACATCATCTTCGGTTCCAGAAACGAAGAGTTGTGCAAAGAGCTCGAATCTGTGATGAAGGCAGAGTGTGAGATGAGTGCCATGGGAGAAATGAAGTTCTTCTTAGGATTACAGGTGGATCAAACACCAACCGGCATATTCCTACATCAGACAAAGTATGTCGGCGACATTCTGAGTCAGTTTGATATGGAAAACGTCACGGTTGCCGGTACCCCTCTCGCCACAAATCATGATGTGGCTCCTGATGAAAATGGGGATTTTGTGGATGCCACTATGTATCGTGGGATGATCGGATCTCTCATGTATCTCACTGCCCCGCGTCCAGATATCATGTATGCTACATGTTTATGCTCCAGATATCAAGCGAAACCCAAAGTAAATCATTTGATTGGGGTGAATAGGATCTTTCGTTATCTGAAGGGTACTCCAACTCTGGGGTTGTGGTATCCTCATGATGATGACTTTGAGCTAACTGCGTACAACGATTCAGACTATGGTGGTTGCAAGATGAACTTTAAGTCTACATCAGCAGGGTGTCAGTTCTTTGGAAGGCGGTTAGTCACATGGCAATGCAAGAAGCAGACCTCGATTGCATTATCAACCTGTGAAGCTGAATATGTTGCTGCTGCAAGTTGCTGCTCTCAGATCATCTGGATCCAACAGCAAATGTGGGACTACGGTTTGAAATTTTCCAACACTCCTATTTATGTTGATAACTCTGCTGCCATAGCTGTAACTAAAAATCCGGTTCAACACCCTAAAACAAAACACATCGGCATAAAGTATCATTTCATACATGACTGCTATGAAAACAATTAATTGATGTGGTTAAAATAAACACGGATTTTCAACGCGCTGACCTCTACATCAAACCATTTGATAAACCTAGATTTTTCTATCTGTTAGAGGTCAATGGTGTTAAAAAGAAAAGTGACGTTATCTCAGAAGACACGGACGCGTAGTCCGACACATGTTTAATCTTTAAAGTTTATTTTATTTCTTTTAGTTTATTTCTTTTAATTTTCTTGTCGTATAAAAATCCAAAAACACAAAAAGATTTTCTGTTTTAGAATTTTAGGGGGAGATTAGGTTATGTTTAGTAATTATTTACTTTAAAAAAAAAGGGGGAAGGTTAGTTAAGCTGAAAAGGCAAAGACAGAAAAACTGGAAATATGATTCAACAAAATGGAAAGTGATAGTACACAGGCGTCGAGTTACTTGGAACACCAAAAAGATTTTCTGTTTTGCAAGGTTAAATTAAATCACAGAAAATCATAAATCAGAGAAGTCTAAGTCTAACAAATTGGAAAAATGATAGTACGTTTGGTTGGTACTGTAACTACCCGGAGAAAATAGATCTAGGGTGGTGCCAGTGCATTATACGATGTGTCGGTAGATTCAACACAATAGATCAGTAGACGTCATCGGTGATTTGGTTTAAACTTAAATAATTCAACGAGTTCTGGGTTTTCATGGTATCCCTAGTCTGCACAATCAATCAATTTCCAATAAGGGGTGAGGAGCAAGCAAATGCCACAAATGTGAGCAAAGACCTGAAACACAGAGCAAAAGATGACAAATGTCACTGAAAACAATGTATATTCTAATATAGTGCTCTAAGAAGAAGATAGGTATTGCGCCTCTCTGCTGTGCGATGGCACTGACCTGAGGCTTAGCATAACCTATCCGTTCTAAGAATTCATTGTTGTTTGCGCCTCTCTGCTATGCGATGGCACTTACCTGAGGCTTAGCATCTCTTTGAAAATTCTTAGAACCAAATCTTCTAAGTCCCCAGACCGCTCAAAAATCTCCTGAGGAAGACTGATTACCATATACCTGTGGAACACACAAACACTTGTTGACCTAATTCATCTAATTAATCACTGATGTGTGTCAAAAGTCTATGTATGGATTTAAGTGGACAAGTATACTGACAATCGTCGTGGCTGCATCGCCTGATGTTCAAAATCAATGAGTGTTATGTATCAGATCAAGCATGATTCCCAGTTAGAACTTAGAGGTCTTAGATAAGTGAAAACCGTGATAAGTAAATATGCTGTGTTTAATACAAAACGTTCCAAGTAATGGTGTTTATGCCTGTCTGATTCCATATGAGTCTGCCTTGATATGATGTCAATGCTAATAGGCTTTCTAACCTGCTCTAACAAAAATCATAAACAGATGTTTATTTTCTTCGTAGTTTAAAATTTTCAAGTTATATGTATAGTGTGTCAGTGTCGGACTGTGCGTATTGTTCTCTGTGAACGTCACCAAATGAGCTTAATGTTTATACTAAACAAATTGTTACTGAAAGTTTAAAAAGATCATGTCTGAGATGATCGGGTAGATAAATGGATCACGTCTGAGGTGATCGGGTGGATAAATGGATCACGTCTGAGGTGATCGGGTGGATAAATGGATCACGTCTGAGGTGATCAACAGATTTTAATTTAAAAGTGATCATGTCTGAGATGATCAAAGGGTTCATAATGTTTTATCTATTGTTAAGAGAAACTAAGTGTCGGTTGGTAAAATGGTCAAAATGTCAAAAGTCTGGCCCAGTCACACGACTGAATCATAAGTATGGACCAGTCGTACGAATGGAGCATACGAATGAGTACAATTGTACGATTGGACCATGCGAATGAGCCCAATCGCCCGATTGAAAGTGACCGACTATGTCAGACGTCCGAATGAAGTTCAATCGTACGACTGGAGATGGACGATTGGATGAACCGTACGTCTCAAGCTCAGTCGTACGACTCAATCATGCGACTAGGCTCAGTCGCACGACTAAGTCAGGCGACTAGACTCAGTTGTACGACTGGAGATTGTCCTAGTATAAATACTAGATGAATCGCCCTCAGTCGCTCATTCACCCAAATCGCCCTTTCACTCGTACGATACGACGTTTCTCTGCCAAAATTTTCTAAAATCCACATTTACCTTCGATTATTGCTCTCTGACGTTTGATATCGATTATATAGGTAATTATGAAGGTGCATCATCGCTTAAACTGGAGATAATCATCAAGAATCCTTTAAATTGTGACCTAACAGTAACCGGAACTTAAAATGACAAATAAATCATTAAAACTGAACTTAATAATCAAATAAATGGTGCAATAGGTTTAGTCGGCTGTTTCTGAGTGTAATGAGCATAAGTTCGACGTTTAACATCAAGTATAGCTCAAAACACGAATTTAAATGGACAAACAGTCTAATGAACGACTGGACACGCTGATGAACTTCAATCGTACGACTGAGTTGTCCGATTGGCTCAATCGTATGACTGAGATGGACGAATGACTCAATCGTACGACTGACCCATGCGAATGAGTTCAGGCGCACGACTGAGATACACGTATGAGAAGACATGCGACTAAGTCCAATCGCATGACTCAGTCGTACGAATGAATTAAATCGTACGACTATATCTCAGTCGCACAGTTCAATCGCACGACTGGAACTCAGTCGATTGTTCAGTCGCACGATTAAACCAAAGTTTAAAGTTCATTGACTGAAATTAGCTATCTTCAACATGTTCTAACGTTTACGTGTTTTGTGTCACAGATGGCAAGCAGATGGCCCATGAGTACTAAGCACAACATCTGTGCTTATCTCGATTTAACAACCCGCAACTCTGTTGAGTTTGCTAGGATTATCACTTTCTTACGACGATCGAGGATTTACCGTGCTATCTCAGCGTCGTGCACTCCCTATCTCTCTATACAGAAGGCTTTCTGGGAGAACGTTATGGTAGATAGGTCGACTGATCCCCACTCCATCAGGAGCTCGATATTTGGGGAGGATATCCAGATCACAGAGGAGGATATATGGACGATCCTCGAGTTCGGGGATGACGTAGACTGTCCTACCAGACTTCATCCCCTGACCGTCCGTGGCTGTTCATGAGAGCCAAGTACTCTGGTGATATCAACATAAGCATGCTCAACAAGAGCAACTTGTGCCCCCAGTTTAAGTACTTGGCACACGTACTTCTGCGATGCATCGCATCAAGGAAGGGAGGATTTGATGAGCTTTCAGACCAGATGCAAAATGCATATGTTGCTCTGGTGCTGAACCATCATTTTGGTTTCTCTAGGATGATCTTCACATACATGGTGGAGAACATCGAAGCTAAGGGGAAAGAGGGATTTTGCATGTATCCTCGGTTCCTTCAGATAATGATAGACCAGAAACTTCCCTAACTGCCCAAAGCTCAAGATGATGTAGTAGTGTTGGAGATTATGGATGACACAACACTGGGAAGGATGAAGGTCTACCAGGGGAAGCAGGTTAAACCCCCAGTGAGGAGATTGTTTGGGCACCTGGCCCTAGAGGATTACGTGGCGCCAGCTAGGAAAAAGTGGCGTCACGATGATAATGAGTCAGACACGGAGCCGATAACAGTTCCGATTGACGACTCTGATGATGATGGCGATGATGGTGGAGATACGGGTCCGGAGACCACTACTACAGCTGCTAATGTTATATCTCCACCATCCCCACGCGAGGGTTTAGAGACGGCGGGATTCCATCAGGGATTCCAGCCTGATGAGGAAGAAGTATCAGACGAAGAGCCTCTCACCCGGAGAGTGGGTAGCAAGGTCTTGGCTACTGAGCAAGGCATGAAGGCGGTTCGTGGACGCCCGGGAGAGTCTGGGGGTTCTACATCTGACCCTTCATACACCCTAGACACTCCCAGCAGCCTAGGGGGAGCATCCAGATCTAAAGGATCCAGACTCAAAAGGATGGCTCAGCCCCACGGGAAGAAGCCCAAGCGCCGAAAGCTTACACTACTCACCACCACCACATCCACTTCCACTACCTCAACCACCCAAACTACCACAGCCACCACTACACCTATTCCACCACCTGTCACCACCATACAACCCACCACTACCATACATCCTACTTCACAACCCACTCATATTCCACCACCAATATTCACCACCGCCACAGCTACCACCACGAGCCACCGAGCCGGTCCATCCTCCTTCCCAACAGGTTTATCCCTCCCTCCTATTGGAGTGAAGGAACAGCTAGCAGCCCTGAACAGAATGGTACTGAAGCTGCTAGCTGCAGATGAGGAGAAGATAGCAAGACTACTTTAGCTTGAGGAGCAAAATGCTTCTCAAGCACATCAGATTGCCTAACTCCAGGAACAAAACGTCCTGTCGACTCAAAAGATTAAGGAGTTGGAGTCTGCGAACAAGAAAATCATGCTAAAGCTGAAGGGGTCCAAAACTGATCCTTTGAAGATAAAGGAAGGAGACGGTGATGATGGTGATGATGATGATGATAAGGATGATGATGATAAGGATGATGATGACGAGGATGATGATGAAGATGATGATGAGGAGGGTGACGGAGATTCTCATGACAAGGATGATGATGACGATGAAAGAGATGCAGGTACATCTCCCTCTGATCCTGAGCACGAACAAAGAACAAAAAGGAAACAAGATCAGAGGGCACCTTCGTCTGCTCCGTCTACCTCCCAATCTACTGAAGATCCAGTAATGATTCAAGGCAAAGTTCAAGATTAGCTGTCTATTTATTATTTAAACTTTGTACTTGAAACCTTGTATCAAATTTTATGTTATATATATAAAATTAAAAGGTTAAATCAACATCTGTTATGTGACTAATGTATAGTTACTTGTACGGTATCTGGTTGTTTGACAGGTTCAGCTACACAAGTTGATGAGCACGATGTTGTGCCCCTTCATCAAATCGAATCAAAATTGACGATGATTCTCGATTTGCAAGGGATCGTACAACGATCTGTCTGTTACACAGCTGAAGAGGGGGAGATAATACATGATTTAACAGATGAGCAGATTGCTGAACTATTTAGTCTGAATCCTGATGAGCTGGTAAACGATGCTCCAGAGTCGATGTAGTCAGTGATGAAGAACTACAAGTTGTCGACGAGGTGGAGATTGAGGACGTGACTGCTGATCATTATCCCCAGTATACTAACGCCGAAGGCAAAGTACTACCAGATTTGGGGGAAACATTTGACAGCAGTATCTTCGACAAGGTTGAAGAGATGACAGCTGCTAAAGCAGCTACAGCAGAAGCTCCTCAGGCAGATGATGCTGATCTAGCATCCAAAAAGGCTGAGTGGTAGCCTGCCTGGAGGAGATGAAGAAACAGCGCGCGCCAAACAAGTCAAATGCCTACACCAAGCTTTACAAGATAAAGAAGCATCAGAAGGTGTCTGGCAAGATTATCAGCTGGGCATACTTTGAGGATCTCAAAGTGTATGCTGTCAAGAGAGAAAAGGGAATAGAGTATTTCAGATTCCCACATGATCTGAAAACTCTCCCTGGATTTGAGCTTAACCGACTAGCCAACTTGAGCCTCCTGTATGCTGTTCCAGGAAAGATATCAGGATGGTTTGAGCAGGCTCTAAAGAAAGAGTATCATACGAGGTGGGTCAACTTTAAACCTCAACAGCCCAGGGTTGATTCATAAGACAGAGGTTGACCCCACCTCAGGAAGACCAAAGGTGATTTGAGATGGCACCCTCCGCGCACAATGTCGCATATTCCACTGAGGGAAATGCCACAAGATTGTGCACCCCATTTTAAATGGTGGTATTATGACTGGCGCACTGGTGAGGCCGTCATAGTTTTGGAAAAAGAAGGGAAGGTTGAGACAATTAGGGTATTCGACCCTATGTGGCTAACTAACTTGTCTGCTTCAGATGTCTACATCTTGTACAAGTGGCCACTGTTTTTTGACACGCAGGATATCGTGCAAGCACTGCAGTTCCAACATGTTATACGTATATGCTTCACACTGAATATTCATGTTAGGGTTTCAAGAGAGGAAAGAGTGAAGAGATATGAAGAGTTTAAGAAGGAAGTCAAAGTTTAGATAGAACTAGGTCTAAGGGGGAGTTTGTTGGTACACATGTCCCCAGTTCTAGTCTAGTGATCTTAAATGTAATAGACTTTCATCTTGTAACACATATGTAATGTTGAATCAATGTAATGAAAAACTCTTTAGTGAATGTTTGATTGATTGTTTAATGTCATATCTATTAATATTGTTTGTTGTTATACGCGTATGTGAACATGTTATATAGGTTTACAGCTGTTAGACATAGTTATGAATCATTAAAGGTTCACGAATGTGTTTAAATAAGTATTCTGATTCAGTCGCACGACTGGACCATGCGAATGGGCCAATCGCACGACTGAACCAGGTGATTGGATCAATCGCACGATTGAGTTATAATACTGACTCAGTCATACGAATGATTCAGTCGTATGACTTAGTCGCACGACTGAGCCAGTCGCTTGGCTCAGTCGTACGAATGAGAGCTGTAACCTATAAATACCACTTAATTCGTGGAAAAAGGTAACACTTCGAGAATTATCAACCCTAGCCATTCCTGTTCGTCCAGAGAGTCCCTTCCAACTTCATAGAACGTTTCTGATTGATTCTAATCAATTCTTAATGTATTCTCATCGTTAGTTTTGATCGGATTAACGTTCTCCCTGATTGGATCGCCAATTAAATAGGATTCCGCACTATTTGATCTGGTTTCACGTTTGAATCAGTTAGTACTCCGTCATACACGGTCCTAACAGTTAACAAGTCTTGCAAGCATATAGGAGGTGCACGACCATATTGTCATTAGCTCAACTGTGATGCGGGTTAGCTACCCTTTATGCACACGGGGTCAATCAATTGAGATTGGCGGACCTTTGTAGCATGCCCTAGGTGACTGGGCCGGCCTTGTATACAGTAATTCAGACCATAGAGTGGAGGGGCCCAGCACCAGTTTCTCCGCGCATATAGTTTAGGGTATTGCTCATTGGTCCATATAGACAGTGAAAGATAAAGTTAAAAGAGTATGAAATAAACAAGGCATATAGTAAAGAAAGAAAGCATTACCTTTTTGTATAGTTAATGCGTGCTCACGTACAAGAGTAAGAGATGTATTTTTACAAAAAGAGTATTTTCATATATATACATTACACAGGGTATTTTAATACTTTTAAAACTAGAACTCACTCAGCAACGCTGACTTTTATACATTTTCAGTTGGCAAGTAATTATTGCTGAGGATGGTATGAGGGTGAAGCTACTCGGCAGGGAAAGACTGACATCCATTCCTATGTATTGATATTGTTGTTTTGTAATACAATTAAACCATCTTTTGTAACTCATGAAAAACATTGTATTGCTTAACAGTATTTACTTTGGAAATGAATGGCTTTTGTTAAATGTAATTCCGCTGCTTTTTTATGAAATGTATATTAATATGTATCTATTATGCAATGAATGACCATCTGTGAGGTGCCCGGGAACGGGGCCTTACAACCCCGTACCAAGTGATCATTAGTCTTATTACTGCTCTCACCACCAAAACATCCTTTACCTTTTATGGACTTAGGTAAATCTTAAAAAACAATGAAGGCTATATTAGTAGCAATAAATTTACATATAAATAACATATCAACATAATAAAATATGACAATATGAAAAGAAATATACAAACAAAAATGATCTTAATAGTAATCAGATAATTTTTCAAAAAATATTAGTAACAAACGTAATAATATACGGGAGAAACAGAAAACAATCAGGACATTATCTATGAACACAGATCCAGAATATTGTATTATTTGCATCACTGCACATTTACTAAGCAACAAGGCTATACATGGGAGGTGAAAAACATTAAATATTTGGACTACATTGGACCTAACTTCATAGTAAAGGACAAAAGCTTAAAATGACAAGATATACAAGATAACATTGATGACATTATCACCGTTACAGGTTAAGAGCTTTTTACTGTTTAGCAATAACATGCCTTCAACAAAGGATAAACCTAACAACACAGAACACCATTAACAGAACCTTATAAAATGCAAAGTGAAAGGCAATTTATACTTATACATGTGCTCACAACATACAAACCAAATGCACAGAACAATCAAACTCGATTTTAAAATGAATAATTTTGAAGTAACACTTAACACAACAATGAAGCTTTTAAAACTTCTTACATGACAAATAAATGGTCGATAAAATTTACAGCAACAAAGACAATGATCAGGAACATTAATTAGACAAACCGAAATTACAACCTAACTGTATTCCATAATGAAACTCCACCTTAATATGAAAATTATTTATTTAACTAAAACTTTAGTCAACATTGAAATTGTTAACTCTTCTTATAGGAACATTAAGAATACAAAAAAAATTAAAGCAAGAAGGTACATTTTCTAAGCGCAATGAATATTAAACTAAGCCATTACAGGTACAAAATCGGAAATTTCTAGATGCTAATACAACATATGACCTCGTTTTCCTAAGAACATTCACAAAATTTGAAATTTAGGATGCAAAGATATGAACTTACTTCAGACGAACTTGGATAAAGGGTTCAAAGCCTTAAATGACGATGAAGGGATTTGACATTGCAATTGGGGGTTTTACAGCAAGAAATAGTTCCCAATCTTCAATCAAAATTGGATTTTTGATGCGCCTGATTGATTCGCAACTGAGAATGTGTTCGATTGTTGGTTTGATTGTTGATTGTGGGGGTCAATTAAGGAGAGGTTTGGGAAATCGTTTGACTTTGGATTCCTCGATATGGACTCGCAGCGGTTATCGAATGGGTATAGTGGAAATACCGAAATCGCCCTAGGTATAGAATCCCCCACCTTTTTTATTGAATGGATAAATTACAAAATTACCCTTTTAATTTAGGCCCTTGGATCTATGGATCTATGGTCCCAATTGGTTTCTTTGGTTTTTTCCAAACAAAGGTTTTCACTAGAGTGTGTCAATATATATATATATATATATATATATATATATATATATATATATATATATATATATATATATTTATATAGGATAGGGATCAAATGTTAACCCTTGTTTATTGCGATAACCCATTAACCCAACTTGTGGTCCACAGCAGGCCACGTCGCCACTGTAACTTAGAGTTACAGTGGTAAAACTAGTGGTCCAAAATGAACGTTAAAATTTTATAAAAAAATGTAGCAAGACTATACTCAAATTAAATATATTAAAACGATCTATTTAATGGTGTAATTTGTTTAAAAAATAACGTCATACAAAAAAGTTAAAAACGTTATAAAAAATGGTGGAGTTTTTTAAAAAATGGAGGGAAGATCGTTACATCAGTGGTGTAACGCAATGTAAATGTTAGTTACAGTGGTGTAAGTGTTCGCTACATTAGAGTTAACGGGTTATCGCAATAAACAAGAGTTAACAAACGAACCTTACCCTATATATATATATATTAATAATTGAAATATGAATTATTTATTGACTAATAAAATCCAACAATTTACGAGTACACTTCTAATTTTGAGCCATTGTTAAAAATCATCTCATTTGCATAATCAATTACAGATTTGTTGAAGCATATATTGTCATATATAGTGTGTCCGTCGCTTGTCGAATAGTCTAGGCTTAATGCAATACACCTGATATATTATAAACATGAAACTGGGTCATTCGCAGGGTCATATGCGAATGAGACTCAGTCGTACGACTGAGCCATGCAAATGGACCAGTCGTGCGACTGAGAGATGCGATTAGGCCAGTCGTACGATTGAACCAAACGCATGGCCCAATCGTACGAATGGGCCCAGTCGTATCTGATATGGGCTGAGGCCTATAAATACCAGTTTCATTGTGTAGAGAGATTAAGGTTTGTGCCCGGGGCCTAGGTGCTGCCGGATGAGAGGGGAGATCATGCTCGATCTCCCCTTGCCAAAAGTCATGATTTTTCTGTTTAACGAGCTTTTAATCATTCGGTTTTATCAATGAAATCATTTGATTATTGTTTGTACTATTGTTTGTCTTTTGGTTTATCACCTTCCGTCGAGACTCGGATGTCTAACGATCCAGCGACTTCACAATTGGTATCAGAGTCGGTTACTGCTGGAATGATCTAACAATCATTCTAGCAACCCGAGCCCTTAATTTCTGGATCTATTTCAGGTTCTTTGACGTTAAACCCACTTTGTGTTCTTCGTGTTTTGCTCAGATCTGGTTACGTGTGGTGCTTCTATGTTACAATCGAACTCGAAACCACGTTCACATCACCCCTGCGAATCTTATGATGTCTATTTCGGTTCGGTTCATGTAAAATTCATCATATTAGGGTTTTTGGAGGCCATGGCGGCTATAGATCTGAAAATCTGCGTGCAGACCCGTTCGTACGACTGGACCATGCGACTGGACCATTCGTATGACTGGACCATGCGACTGGACCATCCGTACGACTGGACCATGCGACTGGACCATCCGTACAACTGGCATGCTACTGGCATGCGATTGGACCAGTCTTATGACTAGTCATAAGACTAGACCAGTCTTATGACCATTCATGCTACTGGACCAGTCTTATGACCAGTCATGCTACTGGACCAGTCTTACGAAGATATCATTCGTATTATCCAATCACACGAATGTGATAATTGTACTCCATGTCATACGAATGAATGGCGTTCCAGACAAAAAAAAGTCTGGAACTACTGTTTGCACAGATTTGAGGATGAGCAAAGCACATTCACCTTGAGGTTCTTTTGTCAAATAAGTTCGATGGATACCCCATTATTCATTGGATTTCCAAAATAGGTGATTGTAGTGAGAACACAAAAGAGAGAAGAGAAGATGTCAGCAGTCAGTGCTGATTTTGTGGGATAGTCAGGAGCATCTGACTATTTATGGGCCAATCAAGTTATATTTATCCGCACAGAGAGGACTCTCATTCTTAGGGGGAATCCATGTATAGAAAATTGAAGACGCAATCAGAAAGTGATGATGTGAGCCGGTTTCTGATGATGAATCTACGTGCATGCTGATTTGTTTGATATTGTCAGTTGTGGATTGGAACCTTCAACCTTTTGCCCAATACACCGTATGAAGATGCCAGGAGAGCACAATGTTTATATATTGGGATATGCTGAATGTGATGGGGAATTTCTATAGTTGTTAATGTTAATCAGGTTAGACTGTGTGAAGATTGAAGCAATGGAAAACTGTTCACGTCATTATCTGGAAAAACAGTCATATAAGGAATCTTGCTGCTATGATGGTGTTCTACAAAGTAAACGAAAGCTATTGAGCCTAAATTCATTTTCAGGGATACTGCAGCAACCTGACGGATCGGCAACGTTGGCTAATATGGTTTTTGGTTTGATTCTATTGGAAACCAGAGCAAAGATTGACTAAAGATTGTAAGAGGTGTTATCTACTATTCGCAAGCAACGTCCAAGGGGGAATTTGTTGAAGCATATATTGTCATATATAGTGTGTCCGTCGCTTGTCGAATAGTCTAGGCTTAATGTAATACACCTGATATGTTGTAAACACATGAAATCGGGTCATTCGCAGGGGCATATGCGAATGAGACTCAGTCGTATGACTGAGCCATGCAAATGGACCAGTCGTGCGACTGAGAGATGCGATTAGGCCAGTCATACGATTGAACCAAACGCATGGCCCAATCGTACGAATGGGCCCAGTCGCATCTGATATGGGCTGAGGCCTATAAATACCAGTTTCATTGTGTAGAGAGATTAAGGTTTGTGCCCGGGGCCTAGGTGTTGCCAGATGAGAGGGGAGATCATGCTCGATCTTCCCTTGCCAAAAGTCGTGATTTTTCTGTTTAACGAGCTTGTAATCATTCGGTTTTATCAATGAAATCATTCGATTATTGTTCGTACTATTGTTTGTCTTTTGGTTTATCACCTTCCGTCAAGAACACGCTCGGATGTCTACCGATCCAGCGACTTCACAAGATTTCCACTTAACTTCCACTCGATTTACTTATAATGATGATTATGAAAGAAAAATAAAAACATACATTGCAAGCAAATTAGGCAAAAAGAATTTCTAATGACATTAAAGGTAAAATTTTATAAATGTTATTAGTTAAATTGTTAGTATGAGTTTTTATTGGCCAATAAATCATAGTTTGAGTGATTAAAATTCAACTTGAATTGTTGCTCATATGTTGTGACTATGGTTGTAGTTCCCACTGCTCATGGGTTGCCACTCTACAAATCAATTAGACGATTTGCACACAAGTCACGAACTAATATGATAGTTATAGTTGGCCAATTAAACTCATGTTAAGTTAGTGAAATTTTGTCGATCAAATCTTGTTTATTACAAGATTAATGCCAATGGGACATGAAGGTTTCTTTTTGCAATCAATTATAAACACCAAGTGTCACGTCACCATAACCATTCAATATATCTTTATAGTACGTGAGCTCAGAGATGAAATTATTGATTAATCTCATCACTTACACTCATTTGATCTGTTTCACAATCTCTATGCGTCTAGAAAGTTATTCTCACATCAAGTCGGGTCATCAAGAAACCCCTTCTATATGGTAGGCTTATCATCAATGTTTTCAGAACCGGATCGGACGTCGAACCGGACGCCTTACTGGTTTGGTGGTCGGACCGGTCGGACCGGTCGGATCGGATTTAATTATATTTTAATTATATTTATATATGTAATTAAATATAAGTAATTTATATATGATTTATACATATATTTTATAGTTATATATAAAACTTAACTATATTTGTATATCCGACGTACTAATTTATGGTTTAACACCCCGTTTTTACCCGCTCAAATAAAAAAAAATAATTGAAAACCGGCCCGGTTCGCCGGTCCAACCGCCGGTTCGGGTACGACCGGCTGATTCAACGTACCAAAAACGAACCACCCTAGACCGGACCGGACCAGGCCCTGATTCGCGGTCGGACCGGCCAGTCCGATCCTGTCTCAACAACAATGCTTATCATTGTTGTGGTCTTTAGAATACAATCTGTTTGCTCGATCATTATTGTAAGTAGTTAGTTCATCACTTCATCTCCATCCTAGCCACCACCTCGTCCGTAGCCGTCATCACCGCCATCATAGCCACCACCTCGTCCGCCACCATCATCGCCTCCATCAACCCTAACATCAGCAATAACATCAGCACCCCCCTCTCACCACCGCCACCACCATGGCCCCACCACCGTTTTCTCCGCCCCCGCTACCACCATATCCACCAACATCATCTTCGGTCAAGTAAATCGGCCACACCTCGATTGCCACTACTATATCCATCACATTCGTTGAGACCTCTACAGTTGATGTAGTTTCCCGTAGCACCACCTCCACCGTAGCGATCATTGCTCTTCGTCGCTATTGGCCGACATAGGGAAAAAAATATAGTGGACCAACCTATTTTTTGTGTTTCTTTTTCCTTATGTAACGATCATTTTCACCCGAACTTTTTTTTATCAAAACCAATTTTGACTCGTTATTTAACCTGACTCACCCACCTGTTTTGTCAGGCTTAGGCTGTGTTTGATGCAGCTGACCAAGGTGGCTGACCACTGACCACTGACTCGGTCAGTGAGTCAGGGTGTTTGATATTTGCTGACCGGGTCGGAGCGTCTGACCGAGGGTGGATTGTGCTCTGACCGAGACAGTTTTTTTGAAGCTACTGACTCGACTGACCAGCGAGGTAAACCGGAGCTCCGTCGCTCTCCTCTTCACCGGCGCCCCCTTGCTCCCGCTGCTACGCGCCGGTCATCCCCCACACCGCTGCGCCGGTCATCCCCCACACCGCTGTGCCGGTCATCCTCCCGTGAGCCCTAATCCAGCCCCTCTGCTGCGCTGGTCATCCCCCACACTGCTGCTGCCTCCCATCCGCCGCCATCCCCCCCCTGCACGAGCCCTAATCGAGCAAACAATCTCTCGATTTGGAGGTGGTGTTGTGATGGTTAAAGGTGATTTGGAGGTTCGATGATGGTGTTCGATCGACAGGGGATGAGGTTGGTGTCGGTTGGGGTCACGATGGTGTTCGATGGAGTGGTGCGATGATGGAGTGGTGCGATGATGAAGATGGTTGATGATTTTGATGATTGGTGTAAAAGGAAGTGGTTTGGGTGGTTGGGGTTTTGGAAGAGAATCAGGGGAGAGGCGGATGGAGAAGAATGCAGTAGAAGGTTGATATGCGTTTGAAATGTAAGAGGGAAGGCTTTGATAGTATAGATATATAGTGTAGATGTGTATGTAGATGTATGTGTATGTATATGGGTATGTAGATGTATGTGTATGTAGATGTGTATGTAGATGTATATATTGTTTATGTGTATGTATGTATATAAGGTTATTTTTATCATTCAGCAGAATCAGTCAGATACTAAATCAAACAGACAAGTTTCAGTCAGATGCAAACTCAGTCAGAACCTCTTACTGGGTCAGCTTCTTACTCAGTCAGATCTTATTCAGTCAGCACAATCAAACAGCCCCTTATTACCCAAACATCCTTAAACAAATTTCAAACAAAATATTATATTTGAATAATCGATATTCAATTAGAAATTTTAAAAAATAAAAGAACATGAAATTACTATCGAGTCAGCACAAAGATTGGAACAAAGATCCTAGACGGCTCAGGACCCACCGACTTTATTTACTTAAATTTTTTTAATTCTTGTATTAAAAAAGTTGATAATATTTTAACTGGCTTTGAATGACGTGGGCAGACAATAATTTACTAAGTATCTATTTATAGTTTTACCAAGGATCATCAGTCATCCACTTATGTTTCAGTAATCCATTATTGTTTACTTAATTTGTTTTCTATCATATGTTGTGTTTTCTTATTATATTATTAACCCTCTTACAAAATATCGACTTAATCAGCTATTTTTTATGTTTATTAATAAGTATTAAATTTGTATGATGTGAAAAAAAAACACTAGTGATTATTATAATTTACAATGTGTTCTTTCTAAGAAAGCGTACTTAATTATTATTATTCTTTTAATAAATCAATAAAATTTTTATTAAGGTCATTCAAATTTAATTATAATTTTTTTCATGCTATTATGAACTTTTTAATTTTTTATAACCGGTTAGACAAAGAGTTTCAAGTAAACCGATTTAACAAAATGTTAAAAGCTACATGTTACAAAAAGTTAAACTTACAAAACTCTCATTAAATATAATTAGATTACATTATTATCTCGTCTAACTCTATGAACTTTGATGTATTATCTTTATTTTTACATTTGTGTGTGTGTTTGTGGTGGAGGTCTAAGAAGGATGACATTGCTGACTATTTCTGAGCCACCATAACTCTTTTGTATTTCTTTCTTTTTCTGATTTTTGTCAAAGTTTTAGTTTGACATAACAAAATGTCATATTCATGAGTAATAATCTGAATTCTGATTAGATAATATATTTGTACATAATTATTTATTTCGTAGGAGGGGTTTTCTTTTTGAACATCCATAAGTTTTACGTATAAGTTAAAAATAATATGTTCCAAATAAAATGGGTGTAAAAGAATAATTGACACTTAAAAAAACAAGAAAGTAACACAACAATATGCTAAAAGTTTAAATTTGGCATTTAGTTATAATTGAAAGTACCAACAAAAAAAGAGTTTTACTTCGTTTATTATAAAAATGTTATGCAATAAGAAAACTCTACGATAGTATAAAAATTGGTAAATTTGAGTGTTTAACCATGATTAGGGATTAGATAAGTTTATTTGTCCCTATTTGATGGATGCCTATCTCATGGACGGAAATATCTGGTTCCTTTAACCCTTCGGTTGATCAATCTTTCTATTAATAAAGGTATTAAACGTTATACATAACTTAAAAAGAAATTTCAATAGAATTCTATTACTCTCCTTCAGTTCAAAGTTCTTTTTTCACAACTTTTTGTATAAAACAATATTCAATACATTCCCTTCAAATAATCTAATCTTACGAAGACACTTTAAAGGCTTAATTTATAAGAAAACAATAATGTTAGATACCTCTATTTATTTATTTGATTTGCGAAAAACTCACATAACTATTAAATTACTCTTACATTTACACCATTTTTGATCAATAATAGTCAATGAAATTTATACTCTCACCACTTGAGATGAAAACCATACAAATACCTTCGTACCATTACGCTACATTACATACCAATATTGGTGTTAAATACCTCTGTTAATAGAAAATTTTGACTAACCAAATGAAACCAGACCTTTTCCACCATGAAGACAGACAACATAAAATAGGGCAGTTTTTGCTTTTTGAAAAATAGTTTCTCCGATATTTTATGTATAATAAATGATAAAAATATCTATTTTGATATGTCAAGCAATCAATTAGAAAGAAGATGGAATAAGCTAGGTACACACTAATTGAGAACATTATTTCTTTGTTTGTTGTCTATATATGTCATGTTCTAAGCATTGTTGTTGAGACCGGATCGGACCGGATCGGACCGCCGGTCCGACCGGTTCGACCGGGATTCGGTGCCTGGTCCGGTCCGGTGTGGGGTGAATCGTTTTTTACTGGTCGAACTGGCCGGTTCGTCCCGAACCACTGGTCGGACCGGGAAACCGGACCGGTTCGGACCGGTTTTTTTTTAGTGGGTAAAAATGGGATGTTAAACTATAAATTAGTACGTCGGATATACAAATATAGTTAAGTTTTATATATAACTATAAAATATATATATAAATCATATATAAATTACTTATATTTAATTACATATATAAATATAATTAAAATATAGTTAAATCCGGTCCAACCGGTCCGACCGGTCCGACCACCAAACCAGTAAAACGTCCGGTTCGACGTTCGATCCGGTTCTGAAAGCGTTGGTTCTAAGTTTCGTCTCAAATGACATTAACTATGTGAGGAGAAAAAAGGACCAAAGACTTTAAGAGTTTGAAGAAGTTTGAGATTTGTGGGCCCCCAAAATAACCACCAAGTCAATGCTCATGACTTTGACCAAGTTGAAATACTCACCCCCAAACCCTCTTCACATACAATATCATATCCCCACTTCATATAAGACACAAAGCTAAAGGTTCTACACACACAAGCACACCCCCAACAAAACAAGTAATCCACACAGAAAACAGTTAACAACAGGATCTATATATGGATACCCAGGTGAATAACAACTGTAATATTAATTCTAGAACAGATTTAGTTGACGAAGAAGACGACGTACCTCTTCCCGGGTTTCGGTTTCATCCGCTTGATGAAGAACTTGTCGGATTCTATCTGCTGCGAAAGGTTCAGAAGAAACCGCTCAGTATCGAACTCATCAAGGAGATCGACATCTACAAACACGATCCTTGGGATCTTCCAAGTATGAACAGCTTATACTTCATCTTTTTTACTACATACATATATATGTGTGTGTGTGTGTGTGTGTGTGATTATGTAGTAAAAAAACTGGAGGCTAACTAATTATAGAAGATGACCAATTAGTCGTTGATATTTTGTCACTTTTGTTCATAATCTATTGAAACTCAGTAACAAAGTTGTGCAGGCAATAGTATTTTGTAGGTTTCTTAATTGGTTATGACTTGTGAAGAATTTTTTGTATCTACTGAAGATTTAGACAACTGTTAGTGGTATTTCTGTATGTAATAAATGGGTAGTGGTTGATCAGTTAGCATGCGTAATAGCGAATTTGCTTTCCGCATCGGTAGAGTTTGGAGTCTGCTTGTCACACCAGCGATTCTAACTTTAAAGTCAGAAAAGTCACAGTTCGCTACCTGATCAAGTAGCGAATTGCCTAGAAATCACTAAAGTACTCGTATTTCACATCTATAAACCACTGACAATCGTTTAAATCCCATGAAATGAACGTTAAATATGCGATTGCCCAAACTTGTCTGGTCACAAACAGGTTACGAATGACCTTTTGTGACTGATTTGTGACCGAAATGGCGGTCACAAGTACTCAGTATTGTTAATGACTTGATTAGATCAGAAATCATCATGTAGATTAACTATTTCTCTTGATTGAAAATGATGCAGAAGGTAGTAATTCAGGAGAAAAAGAATGGTACTTCTTCTGCAGAAGAGGAAGGAAATACAGGAACAGCATACGACCTAACAGGGTCACCGGATCCGGTTTCTGGAAAGCCACCGGCATCGACCGTCCGATTTACTCCGACGACGGGTCTGTCTGCATCGGCCTCAAGAAATCACTCGTTTACTACCGTGGCAGCGCGGGTAAAGGCACCAAAACCGAGTGGATGATGCACGAGTTCCGTCTTCCTCCTCAATCCAACAATCACAACAACAAAAACACGAACGATACATCACTCGCACAAGAAGCTGTAAGAATTACCAAAACCTAACAAATCAAATCTCAAATTTCAGTAAAGGCTTGTATAATAGCCTATCTCTTAATCGTTCATAACCTCCTAATGGTTAAGAGCGTACTTTAAGGTTAAGTTAAAGGTAACATCTTAATATAGTTACCTTTTAATTATTCATACTTAAGGTTAACTCTTAACTATTAAGATGCTATGAACGGAAGGTGGTTTTTTTAACAATCATTAAGAGGTTACCAAACAGCTCTAAGTTTGCGTATAATTTACACACAAGACTTACGTCGAAGTTCTTGTGTGCATTGCAGGAAGTATGGACATTGTGCAGAATCCTGAAGCGATCTCCGTGCTACAAGAAGACGTTACCAGAATGGCGAGATTCAACGACGCGAAAATCACCTCCGGTGGTCGAAACAAGCAGCGGCGACTCCGATTACGATCGGCAAAGCTACATCAGCTTTCAAACTCCGGTGATCACCGATAACAAACCGTTTGTTAATAACAATCATCACCACCACCACCACCGGCATGTGACGAATCAGGTGATTATAGGGCATGTATTGTCGCCGGTGACACCTGAACCACCGTCGACTGCGGCATCGTGCTCGAGCTTCGGTGGTGTAGATGTGAACGAGATCATTAAGCATGGAGATTGGGACGATTTGAGATCAGTTGTGGATCAGTTTTGTGTTGCTGATGGTGATCCGTTTTTCCTCATGTAATGCAGGGTTGTACGTTGTGCATGAGGAGTCGTACGCACTTGTATCAGTTAGGTATCGATGCAACTGTTTGTTGATGATATTTTTGTAGTTGTTACTGTACAACTTATGCATGTGTATAATAGTTTCTAAGCTTGTATGTTTTGTTACGTGTTTATATGTCACACAAGCTTTGTAACCAACTTTTTATTAGAATTTAATGTAATGATGATATACACTTTTAGTTTTCAATTAGGTTACTCTCGTTACTAAAATCATCACATCTCGATTAATTTATTTTCATAACTTTTAATTGACGAATATATATTTTTTTAACATTTGAATTTAAGATGATGAATTTCTCGTACTTTTACCTCTTATATAATTATAAATATAATATTATAATTTACAAACCATATTATGTTAGATATATTAGATTGAACAAACATGATAAATATCAGATTTATCAAAAATAAAACCACACAGTTCACAAAGCGCTACAATGTATTTAGAAGAAACCTATACCACTCTTAAAATAACTCGAACACTATTAAATAATACATTAAATAACCGAACTCAATCCTAACCAAATACGTACTATTCCTTCTGATGGCGGTCTCAGGTTCGAAACTGATGATAAAGGATTGATGTATGAGCTTTCCTTCGGGGATGTGTCAACATAGTGCTTCAAGGTTTCGTATTCTAGTAATGAAGATGATCAGATGGACCAATAGTCTGTTAATAATTCAATTAGTCATTCAAAAGTTAATAATAACAAATAATAATAGCTATTTCTATTATTTATATCAAAATTAAATCCTTCATGCTACCCTAGACCGTGATGGATAAACTTAGAACACAATTTGAACTCAAATAGAGTTTTTGAGTTCTTATCTTTTGATTATGTTACTTGTAATATATACGATACTTTATTCATTCAACAGTTTGTCGTGATTAGAATGTTCTCTAATTCAATAGATATCACCCGTTAGATGTTGGTAAAAAAATAAATAAATAAAAAACGATGTCAGAAGAAATTGACAACCCGACTTAATTTTCAAACCAGTTTCTAACTGATTATAACCTGACTTCATTCATGGGGTTGAAACCGATTTGTAATCCTATAACTTGAAACCGGTTTCAACAAAGTTAAAAAAAATTATTTTCAAACCAGACAAACTTTTTAAAAACCGCCTCAACCTGATTTTCATATTGGTTAAAATTGGCTTTGATTTTGTTGACCAAACCCAAATTGGTTTCAACCCGATTTATACACCTCTAATTACCATTGCAGTATTACACGATCTCCCAAAGTAACCTTTTCATGCCTCACTAATTAATTAGATTACTAGATAGTGATCACCCCTTGAATATCTCATAATCAGGTATTGATAGCCCCTTTACACTTGTCACACTAAAAAAAGTAATTACCCCCTGAACCTTTCACTAATCTATGTAGTAATATTATCACCTCTCACTGATTACTAATAAGATAGCGATAAACTTTACACTTATCGCTATATGGATAATGATCACCCATCTCAAGTTACTACATGAAGTTTGATTACATGTTTACCATGAAAGCTCGCATCAATGCATCTTGTTAAATCTTTTTCTCTTGATCCTCTTTCGAGTTATAGTTAAAGATCGCTTAAAGAAAATGTGTTAAATCATTTTAAGCTCTCAAGTCTCAATCGATCAAATCGTCTTTTAGCTATTTTTTTCTTAAAAATAATTTCATTGCAATGGATCTAAAAGTGATTTTAAACTTCTAATTAGTTCTTTCTCACTGAGAATATCACTTGGTGAGGTGATAAACATTTTGCTTATGAGATGGATATGGCTTTTCTTTTTCTTTTTCTTTTTTCCTCCCTTAATTACACTTTTTCATTTGTTTAAATTGTCTCATCTTGACTAGTTGATTTCATTTAAGTTACTTTTTTTAAAGAAAAATTTGTTTCCCTGTATCTAACTAAGATGATTAATAACACTTATACAGACCTTAGTTTCACAAGACTACATTTAAGCTTGGAAGGATTTTATAAAACTATTTAAAGTTTGAAATATATTTGGATAAAGGTTTAAAGTTTTATGTTTATTACGTATACATTTTAATTTTATAAAACTATTTAAAGTTTGAAATATATTTGGAATTTTGTGAATATTTGTTTCACAAGACTACATTTAAGCTTGGAAGGATTTGTACCATAACTCTTTTTTACTTGTAAGGAACTTTGTTCTATACTTTATGAAAGTTTTCAAGTGATTATCTTTACATTATTTATCATATTTTAATTCCCAATCTTGAATCTTATAACTTGATGTAGCTTGAACTTGGCTTTTGTTGGTTTTCAAATAGAATTGTTTTGAATATGGTCAATCGGTCAATCCATAGTCGATCTGTATTATCAGACATGGGGTTTATACATTTAGGGGTTGTTTGGTATTTTTTGAATGATTAAGTGTTAAACCAATAAGAGGTCCGAATCATTAAGTGTTAAACCATTAAGAGGTCTGAACTACTAAGTGTTGAACCATTAAAAGGTCTGGACCATTAAGAGCTAATATATCGTTTAACTATTTAAAAGCAAATGTCTGACCAATTCAGAGAAGGGGTCTTAACCATTCAACATTAGACTTCTTAACCATTCAACATTAATATAATACTTAATCATTCGGAGGCAATGTCTAAATCATTCAGACATTTGCTGGCGAAACAAACAGTCTGAACCATTAAGTGTTGAACCATTCAGACATCTGAACCATTAAGAGGCTGATTAAGACGCTGCCAAACAACCCCTTAAACTGTTACATTTTTGCATCATACTTGGTACTACCGATCAATGGTTTGACTGTGACATAAGCCATGATGCTTCTATTGTTGGTTCTTTTAATTCATTCATATCAGTAAAGTTGACCATAGTCGATCTATAATTCCTTTGTTTGACATTTATTGACTTTCTTGACATTATTTTTGTGCAACCTTTGCATATGACATCACAGGATAAATCTTGAACATGATCATTTCTATGTGATATCATATATCACTTTTTCTTATTTCTTTGCATTATAAAAAATGATGTATTTATATTTGTAACTATATATACACTGGGTTATGATCATTACAGAACCACTTTTTATTTTCAGAACTACAGAACCATTGATTTATATAAATGTATATTAAGTCTGGTAATAATTGATCTATTTTACATATGTGTATATCAGACATGAACAACAAACTATAAAAAATAACTAAATATCACCAGGTTTAACTTACATCTATGTAAATCAATGGTTTATAATTTACATTTACGTAAATCAATGGTTCTTTTGGTTCTGAAAATAAAAAATGGTTCTGTAATGATCCTGATCCTATATACACTAACAGTCTACTATGATGACAAATCTAACAACATCTACTAAACATGCTAATAATAAATTTTCATGTTAACATGTATAATTTATATTTCTCCCTCTATTGATGAAGTAAAAAGGGTCGCCTTTGATAGCTAGCTCCTTTCTTATTTGTGCTTTCTCATCACATGTGTCCCCCTTGTGATTATTAGTTTCCTTAATAATAATATGCATATGTTATGTCTAGGATTCATTTTGACATTCTAGGGGTGATGAAAGACGATGTTTTTGGTTTACATACTATAACCACAAATTGTCTAACTTGTAACTATTTCTCAAGTAATATGTATATCATGCATAGGAAATTTAAGTACAACTATAAGCGAATGGAATATAGTTGAAAGAGTAAAATGTTATTTTCATCCCTGATGTTTTGTTAAATTTGAAATATCAATCCAAAAACTTTTTTTTATCATTTCAGGCACTGTAGTTTAAAAATATTGTCATTTTCATCCAGTCCACTAACTCCGTTAAAATCTCAGTTAAATATGAGTGTATTTTAGTATTTTTTAACACCATAAAACAAATTAATCAATTAATATTTAATTAAAACTAAAAACATGAAGTGACTAGTGAGACGGAGTGCTTCAATTTAAAAACTTTGATTAACTCTAACTAATGTTGTTGGATTGAGGTCTGCTGTGATATTTCAATTAATCTTCACATTTTGTTCTAATGTGTATCCTTATTCGATTGAGGGCTACTGTAGGATTAAGTTCTGATGTTGCCTTGTTTGATTGAGGTATATTGTTGTCACGTTCGTATTGTCATGTTTGTTTGAGCATGACAACAACAGACCTCAATCAAACAAAATATGACAACAGTGGAGCTCAATCATGCACATTCGAACAAGCGTGAAGATCAATTGAAATCTCACAGCAGACTTCAATCGAACAACATGAGTTAGAGTTAATCGAAGCTTTTAAATCAAAGCCCCCGGTCTCACTAGGCGTTTCATATATTTTAAAGTTTTGATTGAATATTAATTGAATAATTTTTTATAATTGGATAATTAGGGTGTTAAAAATGACTAAAATACTCTCATATTTAACGGAGATATTAACGGAGTTAGTGGAGTGGATGAAAATAACAACATTTGATAAAATACAATGAGTGAAATGGCAAAAACAAAATTAGATTGAAATAACAAATTTAACAAAACGTTATGAACGAAAATAACATTTTACTCTAGTTGAAAATCAATTACTAGTCCCCACCATTTACATTTATGTGAAACATTCAAGGAATACTTACCACACACATATATCACAGGATAAGTGAATAATGATACGACAGATGATTTCTAGTTTAATTTAAGCAAGTGACCTAGCATGCATTAAGGATGTTGATAGATCCAAAAACTTATTTGGTCGGTGGAAAAAAAACGATGCAAATAAACCACATAAGAAGATAAGCCATAAGCTTCATTAATTAATATAATAAAACAAACACATATTACAATTGTGACATGATTTCATCTTTTAAAAAATATCTATCATAGACTAATTGTCAAGTGCCACTTTTTAAATGCAGTAGATTACCATTTATAACCCTACACTTCAATGTTTACAAAAATGTAGTTGTTGCACAAGTAAAATAACACACTCATTTTTTTATAAATTAAACTCATTTTTTTATAAATTTGACATCAATATCACCACCGGAAAGAGGCTTACATGTAGGAATGTGAAATTACTATAAAGATTAGTAATGGTATTGGAGTTTTGTTCTTTCGTTTCTAAAGCTATGTATTAGGTAAAGTCTAGTTGAAAACCCCTTTGAAATTACTACAAAGATGATAGAGCCTTATGGTACGCTCTCTATTTATACTAAGGGAAATCTTTGACAAAAGATTTACTAAGGGAAATCTTTGACAAAAGATTAGGTATCTAAAACTCACCGGGTTTTTCCTTCTTGTAATAAAAGACGACACAATGATTTTTAAATTAACCCTACCTTGTCTTAATCATTCATTCTTCTACCATTGTGTGTTTGTGTGGTCTCCGAGACTCTTAAATTTCCTTTCCCCCTAACTATCCTTTATTTTCTATCCGTTGGCTTAGCCCAGGGATTGGTGACAAAGGACGAGGATTGGGGGAAAGGTTTGTAGTGAGGCAATGCTCAGGTTAAACTTTTAATGCTCTTTAAGCGGGGCCGTATAATTTGACTATCAACCAACTTATGTCATCAATGCCCGAAAAGAAATAATAAAATTTGGAGTTCGATTGTACCCCTAAAATTACCCAAAAGGAGATGTATTGCAATCGCTCAATCTTTGGATGAAAATGCAACAAAAAATAATGACATGTTTTATATCATGTGGAATTATGGTGTTGGAAAGAATGACGAAGATGGCAGCTGATGATGATCGTGAAGTAATTTGAATCTCTTTCTCGTACTTTGATGGTGGAACAAAATTGAAACAATGTTAGTCTCTTTCATGTCTATCTTGAATGGTGGAGTATCATCGTATGCTGGAGAAGAACAATCGTGGCCAGATGAGAGGTGAAGGAGTATAAAATTTTGTGTTTTTGGTGAAAACAATATAAGGCAATGATGTGAAAAACACTGTCGATGTTGCCGACACCACAAACAATAGCATCCACTTATTTACACTCTACAACCGGAACCGTTGCCATAAGATTCGGGGGCCTGTTCTTGTTCTTCAAAAGAATGAGAGCGGCGACCACCTCCGTCGTATTCGGCAACACTGAACATCAATGAACCGACAAACGACCGCACGGGATGCATTATGGCGGCAACCAATTCAGAGCGGCCACCGCCACCTTCGTCACTGTTTAAACACGTGTGCGGGGGGGGGGGGGCAAAAGACATTAAGCACGTGTGGTCAAACTAAAAACCATTAAAAGGCAACTATTTCTTAAATTAATTTTACATATTATGAATGAAATGTGATATAATGAGTCCTAAAAATGTTCAAAGTCTTATATACATCCAGTAAATACTTTTAAACATTACAAAAGTCATTTAAACACCCTTATTTCTAAACCATGCATATCTAGAAACCAAACTTAACAAGTATACCTTCCAACATGCCATAATTTTCTTGTTTCAACATTTTGACATCTACAAATATGATTTTAATACCCTATGTTGTCATCTAACGAATTTAGTCGTGTACAATTTATTATTAGACCTTTTGAAGTTGTTGGCGAATTATGAAAATAGTTTTGATATGTTGAATATAAGTTTCATGTTACTGCATTTCAAATATGACATATTTTTTACCTTTTTTTTCTTCGTTGTGTGCAGTGGCGGAGCTTGAACACTTCCGTATGGAGGCCGGGGCGAAATTAATTTTTTAAGGGGGGCCGAACTCGAGTTTTCTTATAAAAATTTACACTACTGGGCCAAAAATTTACACTACCGCACTAAATATAACACTACCGAACTAAATATAACACTACCGATTTCTATTTTGAGCAAGAGAACCTCATTAACAGGCTATAACCACCGAAGTTTCACCCTTCGTCAATGCTTGAATAAATAAGTTCCTATAAATCATCGATTATCCCACTCTACACAGGGCAGCCCTAAGGTTGGGCCGGGTGGGGTACCGCCCAGGGCCCGATCTCCTCAGGGGCCTGAAATTTTTAAATTTTTTATATAATACATATATGTATTAAAAAACAATAAATTATTAATAAACTCATTAACAAACCCTATAACATTTTGATTTTCTAGTCTATTAAACATTATTTTAGAGCCTATTAACATATTATACAAGTTATTCGGTTTAAAATTCTTTTATATATCGTACTATAGGGGCCCAATTTTGTTTTCGCCCTGGATCCAGAGTTTATAAAAAATTCTCGGGCCCGGCCCTGACTCTGCATATAAATAATATTAAGAGAGCGAATAATTCTATAACCATCTTTTTTCTTTTATAATTCATCCTAGATGTGGGGGAAAAACCGGTCCGGTTATAATCCCGACACCCGGTACCCGACCAGAACCGGACCCGAGTACCCGACCCGTGAAACATTGGGCTCATATTCATCCTTTCCTCCATAACCAGCTGTCCACTCTTTCTTTCATAATTTCATCCTCTCACTAACTTTGGGCTCATACTGGACTATTAGAACAAACAGCCCAACCCAATAAACCCTCTGATGCTCATTCAACACCGAATATTCTCATTTACCCTCACAAAGAATACATCTACAAAGGCTATCACTATATTAGGGTTTTAGAGGTGCATCCGCCGCTCACTTTGTATCTCGAGACCTCAGCCACTGAGAGCTGCTGCTATCGATTTCTCTCGTTTTAGTGTTGGTAATCTCTTCTTGATCTCTCTTATCATCAATCACTTCATCGATCTTCATTATTGTCGCTGATTCCTACTCTTTGATTCGTTGTTTTGGTTGTTCGGTAGTGTGTATTGTTGTTTGTTGTGAGTGATTGTTTGTGTGTTTTATGTTACTGTGTGATTTGATATGTAATTGATTTTGGATTCTTCAAAGCGTTTTCACTTGTAAGCAAGTTACCTGAAGCTTGTGAATTAATTGACTTTTACAGTTATTTACAAAGTTTGCTATCGATGAAACCCTAGCAAGTTTCGTTACGAATTTGATTTACAAAGTATTATATTAAATTATTCATGAGTTTGTTCAATCAGTTAATCTGAAATGATACCTGCAAGTTTGGAGTTTCGATTTGCTTATTTATTGTATGTGTGATTTTTCTCTTGTTGATGAATTCTGATGTTTATTGTTTATTTTCTGTTTACAACTGGTCTAGTTGACTAAGATCTGAATACTTTTTGTGTTTTGATTATGGTTTTTGCTGGTAGAGTAACATATTTGTGAAGTATTTGCATCGCATCTTGTTTTTGATGTTGAAGTGATATCGGCTAAGTTTTACCGTTTGTATATTTCTGCAGGATTGTGTTAGAAGCTATCCTGAGTGTGCTTTAAAAACCAGGCAAAATGGTATGGTTTACTTATATCGTCATTGTTTTTGTAATTTTGGATGTGTTGTTACCAAGGAAGTTAACCTTTTATCCGTTTTTTGCCAACCCAACAGGTGAAGTTTACTGCGGAAGAGCTTCGAAGGATTATGGACTTCAAGCATAACATTCGTAATATGTCTGTGATTGCTCATGTTGACCATGGTACTGAAGCAGCTCAATTTTTTTTATACTATGTCTTTTAATTTTGTTCTTATAATATTGCTCATCTGTTTGTTTCATCTCTTTTAAAACATTCATAAGTTATTTAGTCAGTGTTCTAGCAGGCGTAGCTACACTGGAACCATTTTTGTGATCCAAAAAATAATATCATTGGCTAAAGCATTCTAGATTATCTGTTTGAATTTTTGTCATGTATGCCTTGATATCTCTCTTACTTTGACATCCTAATCTTTGTTTGCTAATTATTTCTGTGTTTTTTTGTAATTATACAGGGAAATCCACCTTGACTGATTCTCTTGTGGCTGCTGCTGGTATCATTGCCCAAGAAGTTGCTGGTGATGTTCGTATGACTGATACCCGTGCTGATGAAGCAGAACGTGGTATCACAATCAAATCCACTGGTATCTCCCTTTACTATGAGATGACTGATGATGCTTTAAAAAGCTTCAAGGGAGAAAGAAACGGGAATGAGTACCTGATTAATCTTATCGATTCACCCGGGCACGTTGACTTCTCATCTGAAGTTACTGCTGCTCTACGTATCACTGATGGTGCCCTGGTGGTGGTTGATTGTATTGAAGGTGTTTGTGTCCAAACAGAGACTGTTCTTAGACAAGCTCTTGGAGAAAGAATTCGGCCTGTTTTAACTGTCAACAAGATGGACAGGTGTTTTCTTGAGCTCCAGGTTGATGGTGAAGAAGCGTATCAAACCTTTCAAAGGGTTATTGAAAATGCTAATGTCATCATGGCAACCTATGAGGACCCACTTCTCGGTGATGTCATGGTTTACCCTGAGAAAGGTACCGTTGCTTTCTCAGCTGGGCTCCACGGTTGGGCTTTTACTCTGACCAACTTTGCAAAGATGTACGCCTCCAAATTCGGTGTTGATGAATCTAAAATGATGGAAAGACTTTGGGGAGAGAACTACTTTGACCCGAAAACCAAAAAGTGGACCACAAAGAGCACCGGCTCTCCATCTTGCAAACGTGGGTTTGTTCAGTTCTGTTATGAGCCAATCAAGCAGATTATTAACACGTGCATGAACGATCAAAAAGATCAGTTGTGGCCTATGTTGGCTAAGCTCGGTGTCACCATGAAATCTGAAGAGAAAGAGTTGATGGGTAAGGCATTGATGAAGCGTGTTATGCAGAATTGGCTTCCAGCTGCTACTGCTTTACTTGAAATGATGATCTTTCACCTGCCTTCACCTCACACTGCCCAAAAATACCGTGTTGAGAATCTGTATGAGGGTCCGTTGGACGATCAATATGCTAATGCTATTAGAAACTGTGACCCAGATGGTCCTCTCATGCTTTATGTTTCTAAGATGATTCCCGCTTCTGATAAAGGAAGATTCTTTGCATTTGGTCGTGTTTTTGCTGGTAAGGTTTCTACTGGTTTGAAAGTTAGGATCATGGGTCCAAACTATGTCCCTGGTGAAAAGAAAGATTTGTACGTCAAGAGTGTTCAGAGGACCGTCATCTGGATGGGAAAGAAGCAAGAAACCGTTGAAGATGTGCCATGTGGTAACACAGTGGCTATGGTTGGTTTGGATCAATTCATCACCAAAAACGCAACATTGACAAATGAAAAGGAGGTTGATGCTCACCCGATTAGAGCCATGAAGTTTTCTGTTTCCCCTGTGGTGCGTGTTGCAGTTCAGTGCAAGGTTGCATCTGATCTTCCCAAGCTTGTCGAAGGTCTTAAACGTCTGGCTAAATCTGACCCTATGGTTGTTTGCACCATTGAGGAGTCTGGTGAGCACATCATTGCTGGTGCTGGTGAGCTGCATCTTGAAATCTGTTTGAAGGACTTGCAGGATGATTTCATGGGTGGTGCTGAAATCGTTGTCTCCGACCCGGTTGTGTCTTTCCGTGAAACGGTCTTGGAGAAATCATCCCGAACCGTGATGAGCAAGTCACCAAACAAGCACAACCGTCTCTACATGGAAGCTAGGCCCCTGGAAGATGGTCTTCCCGAGGCTATTGATGAAGGAAGGATTGGCCCACGTGATGACCCCAAGATTCGTGGAAAGATCTTGTCTGAAGAGTTTGGTTGGGACAAGGATTTGGCTAAAAAGATCTGGTGTTTTGGTCCTGAAACAACCGGACCCAACATGGTTGTTGATATGTGTAAGGGAGTTCAGTATCTTAATGAAATCAAGGATTCAGTGGTTGCTGGGTTCCAGTGGGCTTCTAAGGAAGGTGCTTTGGCTGAGGAGAACATGAGAGGTATTTGCTTTGAAGTGTGTGATGTTGTTCTCCATGCTGATGCCATTCACAGAGGTGGTGGTCAAGTCATTCCAACCGCTAGGAGAGTCATATACGCCGCCCAGCTCACCGCCAAGCCCCGTCTACTTGAACCTGTTTACCTGGTTGAAATTCAGGCACCGGAGCAAGCATTGGGTGGAATCTACAGTGTGCTGAATCAAAGGCGTGGACATGTGTTTGAAGAAATGCAGAGGCCGGGTACCCCTCTGTACAACATTAAGGCATATCTCCCTGTGGTGGAGTCATTCGGGTTCTCTGGTGCGTTGAGAGCTTCCACTTCGGGTCAAGCTTTCCCACAATGTGTGTTCGATCACTGGGACATGATGGGGTCGGACCCATTGGAAGCTGGGTCCCAGGCAAGCACACTTGTGACTCAGATCCGTAAGAGGAAGGGTTTGAAGGAGCAGATGACACCGCTATCCGAGTTCGAGGATAAGCTGTGAGCGGTGAAGATGCTGGCTGAGATACTATCAATTGTTATCATCTGGGTTTTTCTTTTATCATATTTTCTATAATGTTTTTTAGCAATGTTGGATGTACCGTTTTATGTTTTATTGCTGTGAGACAAACAATGATGCTGTTGGTTTTGGCATTTTTGTTTTAATATTTTAAATCATTTTGATCTTATACCTGATTGGTTAGCGTATGCTGTCGCATGCAGATCGGTGAACTATACGGTCTTTTTCTATTAATGATTCTTTTTTGCGGCGCGCATACATATTTGCTGTCAGAGAGCTTAATGCAAGCTTATACTGACTCATCTCAGGCTATTGTAGTGTTTTTTGAGCCATATGTAGCATTATGCGCATGATTTTTGTGATATTGTTCTTTGTTAGTTAGATGAGAAGAACGGAGCACATAATTTGAACTGTAACATCTCATCTTGAAACGTGCTATAAGAAACAAGATGATGTGCTGCGTTATGGAATCTAAGGCTACTTGTTGAATCCCATAACTTTTTGTAAAACCTTTATTGTTACAACTATGAACAGAATTGTTTGTCAAACGTCTAGTGAACGAGTATGACAAATGACATGATAAAAAGTCTTATCATGAATCTCTATATATTTTGTTTTTGAAGGGTAGCAATTATTTAATCAAAGGAACCTTAGCAAGATGCTTAGAAACCCAAGCAAAAAAAGTGACTTATGTTGACAGCATATTATATATATTTATTAAAAACTTTGGTCGGTGAGACCAGTGTATTATTATGGCTTTTTAATTTCATCACAAAACTTTTGTGTTTTTATTCTTTTGACACTTTCATCCTTTTATATTAAGTTTATAGAGAGAGAGTGTTCAGAAGTTTAAGAATGCTCTGTACTCTTTCTCTACCTTTCAAACATATAGAAAGAGAAAGTAATTGGAGATTTGAATATGGACAAGAGAGAGGTGCCCATCATCTCCGATGGCATTCGTCTGCCTTACGAGTGTCGCATGTGATGTTGCCTCCCATCTCTTCTCTGTTTTCCTCTTTGTATTTTGGGTTTTTTTCGGTAGTTCGCCTCGTTGCTGGAGGCCGTGCACCGGCGCCGGTGGTTGGGGGTTTTTCATTATCGGTAGTTCGCGTCGTTGCCGGCGGCCGTTTGACGGCGCCGGTGGTGACAGGTGGCATACATCTTATGCTTGATTCCCTATGTTTAGCGACGGCTATGTATCGTCACATGCATTGTATCGGCGTGTTTCCTCTATATTTTCTTTGAGCTGCGTCGGTGCTGGCGGCCGTTCGACGGCGCCCATGGTATCGGGTGACTTAAGTCCGATTTATTACCTGCTTTGGATGCTTCCTTAACTCCGATTATTCACTTTTATTTATCTGATTTGGTGTCGATGAAGGATAGAGTTTTCTATTCTGAGATGGTTATGAATACAAATATATAATTGTTACTTGTGTTTAGGTGGGGTTTCATCTTACAACCGTTTCTGGTATCTCTATCGATTGGTATCTCTATCGATATGATGATGGTGTATCCTCATCTGAGATGCGTTTGTACTAAATATTATGTTCAAATTGCAGGTTTAAAAATTATTAAAGCATTTTCTCATTGTTGGATGTTGATGAATAAGGTTGTTGGTTGGCTTGACGAAGATGAGCATTTGCTTATCTGAGAGGAATTTGTTGAATGTTAAAATTATTTGTCGGTGAAACAATATGTTAATATGCTTGGTTGGTGTGACCAATGCATTCTGTAAATTTCTAATTCGACTACTAAGGCTTTTTTGATTTTGCTTTTTGTAATACTTTAAGGCTATGATGACAGAAAACAATTATTATATTCATTGTTTTCACGTGTAATTATTGTCTGCAGTCACGACGACTAAATAGTTCTGAGCCTTAGTAAATGACAAAATTGTATTTACAAGAAGGTCAGGTGTTTATTTTAGTTACTTCAATGTTGTGCTGGCGTGTTGGATTGTTTTGGTGGAGCTGGTGAACAGCGATACGTGGTAGTGAACTGTTAGGGAGAGGAAACAATAATGAAAATTTGAGAGAAGACGGGGGGATGAAAAGTGAAAAGCTAGATGAAATATTAAACATTGATGCATATAGAAAAATAACAATCATAGGTGGTTAGGGAAAACATGTGCATGTAGCTCATAGGTACTGTAATGAGTTGTCAACTTATTAAGTACTAAAAGAAACAACTTTACTTGATTTTTATTTTGATTGTTAACTTCCAACTATTTAAATTACATGGTTTCTAACAATTATTTTTTTGTATTTTTTATTCCATTGAAACTTTTTAATTTATTGTTTTATGTACGTTTTTTGATTTGTTAAAGTTTTGTTTTTGATACATATTTAGATTATTGTTATATTTATTTGAAAACCAATAGCTTTAATTTATTTTCAAGTAGAAATATCACATCTTTGGAAGTGTGTTTTTTATGTTCACTTTTCTTCGTATCTTTAATATGCTTATTCATATAACTATATGTTGTTAGAGGTTTTTTTGTTGGAAGTGAATGAAGGTTAATAAAGCATCAAGAGTTGGTGAATTAATCAATAAATATAGCCAAACACAATCTTTTTTTTTGTGTTATTATGGATGCTTTTACCGTTATTTTTGAACTTATGTCTGTAAATAACTAAGCATTGATGTTTGCTATGGCAATGCCTAATATTTGTTATGATATTACGTGCATTTGACGTTAAATTATAACATTACAAAGTGACCAGCCTGCGGTGAAGCGCGGTTTAAAATTCTAGTTATTATACTATGAACAGATGACTTATGTTAAGGTGGAGAAAATTGGAAACGGATACAAATGAAATATAGGGAAATTGTTGATGATTTGATATAGTTGGTACAACGTTATTATAGCATCCAATGAATTTAGAAAAAAACATGACTACAAATGATTTATTTTGATGACACATTATCTATCACTTCTAATAAAGCAAGGTTTCTCTAGAGACATGTGGTAATCAGCAAGGTTTTCTAATAATACGTGACAATCAACGAGAGTCTACACAATTAAGTTTTTCCGCCTAAAATTTATTAAATTATGATTGCATTTAATTTTGGAATCTATGATTTTTAATTTAAAAGATGCATTTATTAATCATTTTAAGAAACAATCAACAGTTACCATAATTAATATTTTAAATAGTTTCATATTATAAATTGATATAATTTAAGTTTTAAACTGTTTCCATATTAAAATTTAATATCAAATAAAGTGTACTGAATTATTGATTATACGTGAACTTCTTAACGTATAAATTGTCTTAAAATTTTCATATATATTAAAGAAGTAATTGTTTCGAAAATAACACCTTAGTGCATAAAAATACGATAAATTGTTATTCAGTTAAATTAAAACTAAAAACTATTATTAATATTTAAGCTAAAGACAATTTATAATCAAAATTATACGATAGATTCTCATCAATTATAAACAATTTATGTCATAAAATGACATATTGTTTTAAAACAAAATTCAATGATCTATGAATAAAAGATATTAAAAAGTTGATACTATAGTAATCTCCAGATTTAGACATAATTTAAAAGAATTTATATAAATATGATCAAAAGTTGATACTATAGTAATCTCCAGATTTAGACATAATTTAAAAGAATTTATATAAATATGATCAAAATCATCTTTATATTTTTGAATAAATCATTCAAAAAGGCGAGAGACTTAAAGATAAAAATTATTGTCTTTTGTTTACTCATATTGTTTTATAAAATTACTACAAAAAATAAAACTAAAAACTTTTACTTTTTTAAGTGAACTTGACATGAAGAAATATGACCACACAATTACAGTAAGAATAATTAGACTTTAAAGAAAAATTAATGTTCACAAGCAAGATTAAATATATTTATGGATGAGCAGTTACATATTAATTTAATTAATTATTTATTATATCTATTCTTAAAAATTTTAATACATAACTTTATAATTAAAATATTTTTGTTATAATTTCAAGTACCAAAATACAACCCAACGTATGAAAATAATATTTTATATCGTTTAAAAACAATCTACATGAAATAAATAATTTTTATTCATAAGTTATTGCTTAATGAAAAATGTTTAAAATTAAACATTTTGATAATGAACATATATTATGCTTAAATTTTAAAATAATCACGTATCAATTTTCTAGGCTTCAAATATACTTTGACTTCACTACCTTTCAAGCTATTTTAGATTGTTTTATTTCTCAAAAATCTAAATTGGTTTTTTTTTTATCTCAAATTAATTATAATAATTATATTATTCTTTAAATTTCTTACACTAACAATATGTGATTATAGAGTCTGTGTATATTTACATCTTACCACGTAATCATAAAAATCAATCTAAATTCAAATCTAAAATCTTAAAATATATTATTTTAATTAGTGGTGTAATACACGGTTACTAACCTAGTTATATTATGAACAGATGGTAAAACTAACATTTTGAACATAAAAATCATTACCACTGAATATACACAGCTCTAAAGAGAGTATCATATCAGGGCAAAAGGAGTATTATATAAAATATTTTTTAAATAATATAAAAACTAGTTGTAGTATATTACTCTAACCCTATAACTCTAAAGAATATGAATCAGAATACAAACGTTATTGCAAGAATATTTAAGTTTTTATATCAAGGGGAATGTTTAAATAAAAAATCATCAAAAATTAAAAAATATAAGAGTAAATCTCAACCATCAATTTTTATTAATCAATGATTAAGATCAAATAATAGATAAAAGTTTGTTACAAGGGTATCTTAGAAATAACCACTTTTGTTGATTTTTTATAAGTTATCCTATTTTTTTAAACGTTTATAACTTTTATGTACGAAAATATGACACAATGAACTGATATTTGACACAATGAATTTATAAGACACAATGATTTGACGTATTTGACGCAATCAAAAAATTTCTCCTCTTTATAACAATAGAAGGACAAGTGTCAAGTTTACGATGTTTTTTAGAATTTTTAGATTAAATCTCTCTTTATTGTACCCTACCCTTATATCAATTCAAAGGAATTCCAAATTTTTTTTATACATTTATTGTGTAAGTAGTACCTGGACGGGCTCAACGTTTTCTGGGACTCCAATCAAAATTAAAAAAAAATGAGGCCCTTTGGAAAAAACGCAATCTAAACAAAAACAATCTAAACAAAAACAATCTAATCAAATTTCTTTGAAACAAAACTATAAATCAAAGAAAATGTGGTATACTAAACTTGAGTTCTTAATAGTTGATTTTCTTAAAAAAAAAAAAAAGAGGCAAAAACTTGGGAAGGGTCGTTTGTTTTGTGAATTGTGTGGCCGTGTTTCTTCAATAACCTATCAAATCATCAAAAATTTCATCACGACTCAACTATTAAATATTATTCTCGTTTCAAAATTGCATCGATCCATATAATACCAAAACTCATTATAATTTCTTCTAAAAATGTGGGCTCTTACTTTTTGGGGGCCCCAAGCATATAACATCATAAATTACATTATAGAGCCGGCCCTGTGTGTAACCATCTATTAAACTCTAGATCATTCTATCATGTCTTCCTGGTAACGGATAACCTAACATATGCGAAAACATATTGCACAGTGAGCTAATAACACAGTGAAAAAATATCAAGAAGTTGAACGACAAATGATCTAAAACATGCTAGTGTTAACATAATAGCAAATCATATTAAGAACCGGCGAAACAAAGATGTCATATTTAATCAAATAATACATAAGACCGAATATAAGTATATAACAAGACAAATTTTTATGTAGGATCAAACCATTGCTTCTAAATCAAAATGATCAGGCAATTACTCCATTAGGGTAGTTCTTACATCTCTACTGCATATTCTTGCAATCTTGCTCTTATGATTCTTTAAATCATTACTAATTTACTATTGTAAATGTTTGGCCCATATGCCATGACATCTCTTCTTCTGGGCTTACACATCCTTCATCTATGCTTGTGATACGTGGAAATTTACTAGAATTCATTTCTCGTTATCTACAACTCGCACAACCGTTAATTACATATTATTCATTGTGGGATTTAAGGTCCATCTCCTTGTACGTATCGTTCATGTTAGCGATAAATCGCTACATTTGTAGATAATTGTAATCGTTTTGCTTTTAAATATAATACGGTATTATCTATTTTGTCTCTTCTTTGTATATATCTAAACAAAATAACGTTGTTGAATTGAAAAATTGTCACCTCAATGAGACTGTTCTCGCTTATTGTTTGATGTTCGTCTCCTCAACTAATATTGGTATGATGCGTATGTATTGTAGCTTTTTTTCATTAACTTACTATACATCTTTAGTCCTTGAACTTATGCCAGCATTTCTTTTTTAACCATAAGTTATAAACTTTTACTAATAACCCTGTTTAAGTCATTTATTCAATATTGGTATCATGCATTAGTTTTTTGTATACTAGGCTATAACCCCGTGTATTATACAGATTAAATAAAAAATATTAAATGTTTATTAGTGAAGAGTTAGGTATTGTACAACGTTATTTTGATATAGTATATGATTGGAATTACGTATAGGTAAGTATTTTGATTAGTTGATAAAATATTTTTATTATTTCTAAAACTCTTGTTTTAGAAAATTGTTGTTTTGAATTTTTTTTATTTTTTATCAATATTTTGATGTTTAAAAAAACTCCGGTTTTGTTTTGTAAAAAATATTTAATATAAAACTTTTTCTAAAGAATGATTTTAAAATAATTTCATAATTAAAAAAAGTTTTGTTGTTATAACAAACTCATAGTTTTAGAAAAAACATTAGTAGTGTATTTTTAAATCAAAATATTTAGTTTTTATTTAATGAAAAAATGCATTTTAAAAGTTGTTGATTCAAGAAGGATTTGAATTTATAATTTATATTTATAATATATATATATAGAGAGAAAGAGAAATATTTCTACTCTAATAAAAATGTATCTATAAGGACACATGTCAACACCATATTGCTCATCAACAATTTTTTTCAGCTTCTCTCTCCTATTTAATAATAACATTAATTACTAATAAAATTATTTATTTATTTTATTAAAATAGCTTTTTAATAAATTAAGCAAGAGACATTTTTACTACTGTTATTTCTAAGATTTTTTTTCATAATCAAGAAAACTTTTTAGAACATCAAACTTTTTAAAAAATATAAAATATTTTATAAATGGTGTTTTTAAAAAGTAAAACTTTTATAAATAAAAAATAGTTAAAATTGAGCGTTATAGAAGAAAGTTTTTAAGTATCACATTTTTAAAACGTTTGTTTTAAAATAAATTTTTTTATTTTATTTATTACAAAAAAAGATTTTAATCATATCTTATTTTAAAATATCGATTTATAATTAATAAAATTTATTCTATTTATTTATTTTTATTCAACCCGTGTAATACACAGGTTTACTAAAGCTAGTTAGTGTTATATTCAAGACGAAGAGATGAAATAAGGGATGAGTGACGTTTTGTGATTTGTGTCTTGATTTTCGACGGTTGATAAAAAAAAATCCCCCATAAGACTTGCAATAGTTTGATCTACAATAGTTGCTATCTTTAGTGTTTGATTTTTATATTCACATTTAATTTGTCTATATTGGTATAAATGTTTTGTGTCTTTTTATTTAAAACTTTGAGATCACTTTTAAAAAAGTCATTAAAATGAATTACATCTTTATAAAATATAAATTACAGATTATGCGTGTTAGATTATTATACTACATCGTTTGCAACAAAGTAACGATTACAATCTTGTATAAGTTATTATAGATTATAGATACTATATAACTTTTTCGAATGATAAGTAGAGTATAAAAAAATAAAATGTAATTCATCTACCCATGTAATAACCAATATAATTTTAAACATGAGTTTTCACTTTTCACCCTCCAGCTTAGTGACTAAAAGTAGAAACAACAGAAACATAAGAGCTGAATTGTCAAAAGTTTTTATACACAGAGTCAAAGACTGTAAGTCTGTAACTATAAATTAAATTAGTCTCTTGTTTTTCTAGATTGATTAGATCACTCTTTTCGTCATGATATCCAACTTTGATTTAAAAGTCTATGTTTGATATATTCTTGGAGCACTAATCACCTGTTACTTTCATGATAATATTAAATAGAAACAGTAATAAAGGATCTCCCAGTCTCAAACCCCTATGCAGCTACGCATATTAAACTTTTGAGTTGGACTTCCGTTTACCAATACCGACATTCTGGCCGACGAGACTCGAAGCATAATCCAACTTCACAAATTCAACCGAACCCCATAAATTCCATAGTTTTATCCAAGTACTACCAAGAAATCGAATCATACACCTTCTTAAAATCAACTAAAAAAACCATAGTCGTCTTTTTCTTCTATTTAACCCATTCAATAAACTCATTCATAATTAAAAGGTTATCTAATATATGTCTACAATCAATTACTTTAACTAAACGATTAGCCATTATCTTAGCATTAATCTTATATTGGATGCCAATTAGACTAAAGGTCTTAAATCCTTTTGCCTTTAACATTTCACATTAGGATGAAGATAAAGATTTAAAATTGATACTCCGATTAATAATAGGTATACCTTTAAAATTTTCGATTTCATAGAAAAATAATCAAAGAATAGTTGTTTAACTAAAGATGGTTCGGCAATCAACCCATTTCCAAAGCTTCTTTAGCCTTCTTTATTTTTGTTTCCAACTCCATCTTTATACGTTAACCATAAAACAACGAACATTCAATCCGACCAATACCCATTCGACAATCACCATATTATTAATTAATACAAAAAATACCATGTTTCACAAACACCGTGGGGTCCCAAACAAACAAAATACTCCCCGATTTAGCTCTCACATTAGTTGTCGCAAAATCAAAGCGAGAATTAACCCACAATCTTCTAATGTAGAACAAATTTGTACATGTCATTCACGTTTTTTGCAAACCCATAAACTTTACACCTTCCCCGTTACACAACTTTTCATTTCCTTTTCTTTCTGCTATACTCCTTGCCGCACATATGTAATTAGAAGATAACATATTCATTGAACCCATATTTTCACCCATTTCATTCAACAACTTTCTCAAGTCTGCCTATGCTCCTGACATCTCATACTCTAAAACATGTCCCATGTCAATGTATTTGGACCATTCATGCAAAAAAGAAACCCTTTTTACCTCATTAACACTATTGTATTTTAAAGAAAAAGATCCATGTTTAGAAACTCCCCCAACTTTTGACCTATAATCTGACTCTCTCATATTCACATTTCTCTCCAATTTACCTTCTTCTCCATTTACCTCTTCTTTTTTCAGACTTATGAACCTCATTCCCCCAAAACCCGAAGTTACTGACCCATTCGAATCATTCTTTTTAGTTTATTTCTTTTGGTCTTGGACACCTTCCATGCCATATTCCTTTTCTATATTCTCATTGTCATGGAAGTTTTTCTTCGATCACCAACTCGTTGTTACCCACTTCCATCGCACCCCCACTACTCACATGTTTAATTGTCTCCTAAGCCCTCTACAATAACCTCACAACCCTTTTCATTATGATCCCCTGTTGGTACAGTGGGCATATCATGTCTATACATATGATATTCACCATCCTCCTCCTTTGAGTCTATTATGTTTTCTACAAACAGATTTTCTTTCGCCATTGACCCTTCTTTAGAGCCGTCATCGCTACTACATTCTCCACCAAAAGATGGCGACCATGGCATAAGTTCCTTACACAACACCATGTTCAATTTTCCTTTCATAATTACCTTCATTTGCTCTATGGATGTATTGCATACATTTGTTCGAACATACACTTGTCGTACAAATCAACATAGCCTCTTCTTTAGCACTATCCACGAACAAACACACTCCCCGTATTTTCCAAAAATCTTTGAAAATGCATTATTTGTCCAAAACGGATAATGGAAGACCAAATATTTCTAGCCACGCTATCCTTTCATTTATTACAAACTCCTCGTTCACCTTCTTGATGTCTTTAAACAATACTCTGATATCTTCATTACTTTGAAACTTTAAAGCCATATCTCCAGAACCAAATTTCATCCAAATCCATGATCCTCCAATGTATCTTATGCCAATATTTATGAACCCTTCTTTTTGACAATAGGAATGAATATTTTTCATATATTAAATGTCCCACACACAACCCACTAAAATACATGAATTATCTGTTATCTTTATACAATCCTCATTGGTGAATTCTACCTTAGAAGTATCTCTATCATTCACTATATCTTTCTTGTTTTGTTTCTGTTTGACAATCTGAGCAAAAAAAGTTTTTTTTGCACTGGCTTCAAAGCTATCAGCGGTACCATGGTATTACTTACCATAGGTTTCACCATTTTCTTCACCGTTCCCGTATCTGACTTTAAATAAATTGCGTATAGGTGATAATTTTTTCATCCAAATGGTCCTTAAATTCTGTATCAATCGATTTTCATCTTGCATCCTACTAAACCTTACAAATCCAAACGTACGTCCTTGTTTCGTAAGCTTCTTTTGCAATATATGTATCTACAACTATTCCCCACTACTAACATCTCCTCCATAATTCGTTCACTGTTGTGGGTGGAGGAAAATTGGTCAAGAATACCGAAATTAAAATGACATTTGCCTTTAAAATCTAGGGTTGACATAGGCCCTAGTTTGAATCTATGCCCCATGTACCACGTTAGCCTCCTTGATGACACTATTTTGATTGCATTTAGGTTTATTAAATCTCCAAATCCATTAATTCGCCGGTCGAAAACGATTTCCTTTTGCTGAAAGCCGTTGTACCGTCGTCATCCCCTAATCATAAAACTTTAGCACCTTTGTTATTTTCTTTTTGTCGATTATATACTGATTGATTAGTGATCCTTGTATATTCTTGATCATTATATCAGTTTGCTTTCTACTATATATCAATTTCCTAGTATGTGTTGCCTGATGAGGTACTATAAGTGAGTATTTCGCTGGGTCCATCCAACAACAAGTCATATAACAACGCATCAGGCCGGGTATTTTAATGTAAATCATGTAACCATCAGTTTCCATCATTCCAAGCACGCGACACCAATAGGATCTAGTTAACGGGTTTTTACAATTAGTATGAGTTCTTGACGGGGCGTAAAGCATAGGAAATCAACCTCGAAGACCAAACCAAATAAATAATGTTTAAACAGTTTTCGGGTTTTTTTAGGGCCGAGTTGATCGATAATTAGGTTTAAGCTAAACCAATGAGTTTTAAATTATTTTTCAGCTTAAACGTTTGTGTAAGCAACGTGTAAACAAACAAACAAACAAACAAACAAACCCAGTATATCCCACTCAAGAGCATGGTCTGGGGAGGGTAGGTGTAGGCGAGTCTTTCCTCTATCTTGTTAGGTAGAGAGACCGCTTCCAATGAGACCCCCGACTCAATAGCAAAAGTCATACTGTTTAGCAAGATAACATACAATAAAACATTCAGCACCTAGCATACAGTATACAAAAAACCATATCGGCAGCAGGACATCATACAATAAATCATGCAACACATCCTACAGTACACAATAAATCATACAACACATAGCATACATAAATCCTAGGTGCATGTAGAATCATCGTTAAAGGGCAGATATGGGCTACTTAGGCCCCGAAACCAGACGTCAAATACCCTTCCTGCCTATAGGTCACACTAGAAGTCCTTAATTTTAATTCTACGCCTCCACTCAGTCCTATCCTCGATCATGTGCTCAGAGAGGTGCAGGTGTATCATATCTCGTCTAATTACCTCATCCCAAGTCAATCTAGGTCTTCCTCTACTCCTCCTACCCTCTAAGATGTGTAAGCAACGTGTATGTGATCAAAATGTGTGTATGAGATTTAGCAAGTGTTATCAATATAAAATTTTGAGTAAATTTCGGTTTTGGTCCCTGTGGTTTAATCATTTTAACCATTTCAGTCCAAAAAGGAATCTTTGATCATATCACGCCCTGTGGTTTCACTTTTGTAACGGTTTTGGTCCCTGAGGCTAACTCTGTTAGTTTTTACAGTTAAATGTGAGGGTACTTTGGTCATTTTACATTTAGAGGGCTAGTTATGTAAATTATATTAGATTAGGATAATTTTCGTAATTTTTTAAAACAATAAAGAATAAAAAAAATAAAACTTAAATGTAACCCAACCCAACCGAAACCCCTAATTGGAACCCAACCCCCACCACCCTTCCACCGCTTGCATCACACCGCCACTGCCACCTCCATCGCCACCGGCAGCTTCATGTCCTTTGGAGAAAAACCTAGCTCCGACGATCTTCCTATTACAGTTCCTCGCCGTAAACCTAACTCCGGTCTGGCACACGCCTCTCCACCGGTTCGGCACAGGTCCGAGGTTCAGATCGGAGAAGCTCCGTCGCTCGGGCCAGATTCCGGTATCAAAAACACCAACAATAACATCGGAACCGTAGTCCGATTCCGACCAGAGGCCTCTCTGGTTCCTCAGCCCCACAAACTGCGGCGAACGCGTGGTGTGAAGCTCTCTCCGGCGATCCTGAAGCACCAGCAGCACATCGGGGTGTTTCTCGAGGTCGGAGGCGTGTGACGGTGTGATTGAGGCGGAGAAACCGTGGAAAACGGTGTCGTATACGTGGAGGATGGTGGTGGGTTCAGTGAACTCCGATGAGTACCAATGGTAGTGAGTGGGGAAAATGAAGGGCTTGGATTCACCGGCGACTCGGATGATGTAGGTTTTAACGGTGAGATCTGTGGGTAGGGATTCGCCGGCGGTGAGGAGGAGGGAGATGAGGGTACAGAGGAGCAAAGCCATTGGAGAAGGCTTTGGGGAGTGAGTGAAGTGGGTGTGTGTGTATCGAGGTGTGTGCTTATATGACAGATAATTGAATTTTTAATTATTTATTGTTTTAAAAAATTACGAAAATTATCCTAATCTAATATAATTTACATAACTAGCCCTCCAAATGTAAAATAACCAAAGTACCCTCACATTTAACTGTAAAAACTAACAGAGTTAGCCTCAGGGACCAAAACCGTTACAAAAGTGAAACCACAGGGCTTGATATGATCAAATATTCCTTTTTGGACTGAAATGGTTAAAATGATTAAACCACAGGGACCAAAACCGAAATTTACTCTAAAATTTTATTAATTATCTTGATCCAAAGCCTTCTACATATATATGTTCACTTTATTATGTATATTCAAATATTCAAGTACATTACAATTTTTATTCTTTAAAATTCATTGTATAAAATTAAACCACATTAATCAAATATAAAGTTTTGAAAATCATGATTTCTAAACACTACAAATGCTAGCAAAACACACGCATATATAAAATTCATCAGCAAACACACACATACAAATATATACATATATAACTATAACTATAATATATAAACTAATGATCAGGGGTCTCTAACTTTACCGAATTGTAGTGGGAACGAAGATGATGAAAACGATGAATACTTGCTTATCGACTGAAATTTGAAAACGAACATCTAAGCCTATTGATTCAATCTACTTAATGCGGATGGAATATTTTATTTTTGAGTAATCAATTGATCAATAAAGAACAAAGATGAAACAACAAACCATCCTCTTTTTTTTACTCGAATATTTAACGGCTGTTGCACAAAGTTATTAATATCAATTAACCTAAAAATCTTATTACTTTATAAAACCCAAGATTATAAGCAACCACGCTAACCCAAATCTCATAATGCAATCAAAATACTAAACCATTTATAAAAATCAGGTTTGATTTAACATAATTATGAGGTTGGGTTATTCGAGTTATTTCTTAATTACATAAGATTCGAATTGAGGGCGGACCTTGGCGCAACTGGTAAGGTTGTTTGCTTTGTGACCTTGAGGTCATGGGTTCTAGCCGTGGAAACAGTCGCTTTCACAAAATTGTGCAAGGAAAGGTTGCGTATATCAGATCGCTTCGCGATCCGGCCCTCCCCGACCATGCGCAAAACGGAAGCTTCATGCAACGGTTACGCCCTCGTAAGATCCGAATTGATTTGATTCGGACCCTAATAATACCCTCACAAAGAAAATATCGAGGTTATCGCTATATTAGGGTTTTAGAGGTGCATCCGCCGCTCTCTTTATATCTCTAGACCTCAGCCACTGAGAGCTGCTATCGATTTCTCTCGTTTTCGTGTTGGTAATCTCTTCTCAATCTCTCTTATCATCAATCATTTCATCGATCTTCATTATTATCTGATCGATCTTCATTATTATCGCTGATTCCTACTCTTTGATTCGTTTTTGTTGTTCGGTAGTGAGTATTGTTGTTTGTTGTGAGTGATTGTTTGTGTGTTTCTTGTTACTGTGTGATTTGATTTATTAATTCTGTTATTGTTATCAGATCGGATAGTTTTTGGTTGAATCGTCGGCGGATGTTGTATGATTTGAACGTGTTTGAATGTTTGAACGATTAAGTAACTGTGGTTTGGTTTGTGAGGGATGGATGGGATGTGTAGGATGTGGATTTGGTTATCACGAGTTTTGTTTGCTGATGTTTTGATATGATGTTGCTTAATTGAGTCTGCTTGCTGGTAATTAGATGATTTTTAGCTTTTTTTGCCGTAGTTTTGTGGTTTGAATACTAAACTCGATGATTCTGATGGACTGCGTGGGTTGATTTTGGTGCATGATTTGTTTTGGATGCAGTAAAACGTTTTTACTTATAAACAAGATACATGAAGCTTGTGAATCATCAATTAATTTTTATATGTATTTACAATCAAACCATTAAAAACTTTAACAGAACTGTAGCAAGCTTTTTTTCTTTTTGTGATTTACAAGGTGTGATATCAGTGATTATGTTTGATCAGTTTATGTGATATGATACATGCTTAAAAGGAGTTTCTCATTTGCTTAAAGTCTACACAGTCTTTGTCATGTTGAAGATATCTAAGTTGTTATCTATATGAATTGATGTTTTGGTTTCTTTTCTACATTGCCCTGTTTACTTTCTGTCTACAATTGGTACGATTGACTAAGATTTGGATACTTTTTATGTATTGATTTTAGTTTTTGCTGTTAAAATAACATGTGATTTTGCACCTTTTTTTTTGGTGTTGAAGTGATAGTGGCTAAGCTAAGTTTTACCATTTGTATATTTCTGCAGGATTGTCTTAGAAGCTATTCTGAGTGCGTTTTGAAAATCAGGCAAAATGGTAAGTTTTACTTTTATCGTCTTTGTTTTTATATCTTTTTATGTGTCACCAAGTTAATCTTTCAACCTTTTTTTGCCAACCCAACAGGTGAAGTTTACTGCGGAAGAGCTTCGAAGGATTATGGACTTTAAGCATAACATTCGTAATATGTCTGTGATTGCTCATGTTGACCATGGTACTACATCAGCTCAGTTAATTCTGTTATACTATGGTCTTTAAGTTTGTTCTTATATTATTGCGTATCTATTTGGTACATCTCCTTTTAAACATTCATATGTTATTTAGTCAGTGTTCTAGCCAGGCATGGCTACACTCAAACACTTTCTATACAAAAAAAGTTAACTTTGGCAAAAGCAGTCCAGATTGTGTTTGAAATTTTGTCGTATATGTCTTGTTGTATTTCTTTTTTTGATATTGAAAATTTTGTTTTCTAATTATTATTGTTTCTTCTGTAATCTTAACAGGGAAATCCACTTTGACTGATTCTCTTGTGGCTGCTGCTGGTATCATTGCCCAAGAAGTTGCTGGTGATGTTCGTATGACTGATACCCGTGCTGATGAAGCAGAACGTGGTATCACAATCAAATCCACTGGTATCTCCCTTTACTATGAGATGACTGATGATGCTTTAAAAAGCTTCAAGGGAGAAAGAAACGGGAATGAGTACCTGATTAATCTTATCGATTCACCCGGGCACGTTGACTTCTCATCTGAAGTTACTGCTGCTCTACGTATCACTGATGGTGCCCTGGTGGTGGTTGATTGTATTGAAGGTGTTTGTGTCCAAACAGAGACTGTTCTTAGACAAGCTCTTGGAGAAAGAATTCGGCCTGTTTTAACTGTCAACAAGATGGACAGGTGTTTTCTTGAGCTCCAGGTTGATGGTGAAGAAGCGTATCAAACCTTTCAAAGGGTTATTGAAAATGCTAATGTCATCATGGCAACCTATGAGGACCCACTTCTCGGTGATGTCATGGTTTACCCTGAGAAAGGTACCGTTGCTTTCTCAGCTGGGCTCCATGGTTGGGCTTTTACTCTGACCAACTTTGCAAAGATGTACGCCTCCAAATTCGGTGTTGATGAATCTAAAATGATGGAAAGACTTTGGGGTGAGAACTACTTTGACCCGAAAACCAAAAAGTGGACCACAAAGAGCACCGGCTCTCCATCTTGCAAACGTGGGTTTGTTCAGTTCTGTTATGAGCCAATCAAGCAGATTATTAACACGTGCATGAACGATCAAAAAGATCAGTTGTGGCCTATGTTGGCTAAGCTCGGTGTCACCATGAAATCTGAAGAGAAAGAGTTGATGGGTAAGGCATTGATGAAGCGTGTTATGCAGAATTGGCTTCCAGCTGCTACTGCTTTACTTGAAATGATGATCTTTCACCTGCCTTCACCTCACACTGCCCAAAAATACCGTGTTGAGAATCTGTATGAGGGTCCGTTGGACGATCAATATGCTAATGCTATTAGAAACTGTGACCCAGATGGTCCTCTCATGCTTTATGTTTCTAAGATGATTCCCGCTTCTGATAAAGGAAGATTCTTTGCATTTGGTCGTGTTTTTGCTGGTAAGGTTTCTACTGGTTTGAAAGTTAGGATCATGGGTCCAAACTATGTCCCTGGTGAAAAGAAAGATTTGTACGTCAAGAGTGTTCAGAGGACCGTCATCTGGATGGGAAAGAAGCAAGAGTCTGTTGAGGATGTTCCCTGTGGTAACACAGTTGCTTTGGTTGGTTTGGATCAGTTCATCACCAAGAATGCAACATTGACAAATGAGAAGGAAGTTGATGCCCACCCAATTAGGGCAATGAAGTTTTCTGTGTCCCCTGTTGTGCGTGTTGCTGTTCAGTGCAAGGTTGCATCTGATCTTCCCAAACTTGTTGAAGGTCTGAAGCGTCTGGCCAAGTCAGATCCTATGGTTGTCTGTACCATTGAGGAGTCTGGTGAGCACATCATTGCTGGTGCTGGTGAGCTTCACCTTGAAATCTGTTTGAAGGATCTGCAGGATGATTTCATGGGTGGTGCTGAAATCGTTGTCTCCGACCCGGTTGTGTCTTTCCGTGAAACCGTCTTGGAGAAATCATCCCGAACCGTGATGAGCAAGTCTCCAAACAAGCACAACCGTCTCTACATGGAAGCTAGGCCCCTGGAAGATGGTCTTCCCGAGGCTATTGATGAAGGAAGGATTGGCCCACGTGATGACCCCAAGATTCGTGGAAAGATCCTGTCTGAAGAGTTTGGTTGGGACAAGGATTTGGCTAAAAAGATCTGGTGTTTTGGTCCTGAAACAACCGGACCCAACATGGTTGTTGATATGTGTAAGGGAGTTCAGTATCTTAATGAAATCAAGGATTCAGTGGTTGCTGGGTTCCAGTGGGCTTCTAAGGAAGGTGCTTTGGCTGAGGAGAACATGAGAGGTATTTGCTTTGAAGTGTGTGATGTTGTTCTCCATGCTGATGCAATTCACAGAGGTGGTGGTCAAGTCATTCCAACCGCTAGGAGAGTCATATACGCCGCCCAGCTCACCGCCAAGCCCCGTCTACTTGAACCTGTTTACCTGGTTGAAATTCAGGCACCGGAGCAAGCATTGGGTGGAATCTACAGTGTGCTGAATCAAAGGCGTGGACATGTGTTCGAAGAAATGCAGAGGCCGGGTACCCCTCTGTACAACATTAAGGCATATCTCCCTGTGGTGGAATCATTCGGGTTCTCTGGTGCGTTGAGAGCTTCCACTTCGGGTCAAGCTTTCCCACAATGTGTGTTTGATCACTGGGACATGATGGGGTCGGACCCATTGGAAGCTGGGTCCCAGGCAAGCACACTTGTGACTCAGATCCGTAAGAGGAAGGGTTTGAAGGAGCAGATGACACCGCTATCCGAGTTCGAGGATAAGCTGTAAGCGGCTGAAATGCTGGCCGAGATACTATCATTATAATCCTCTGGGTTTCTGGTTTACTACATTTTCTATATTGTTTTTTAGCAATGCTGAATGTACCGTGTTATGTTTTATTGTTGTGAGAACCTGCGGACAATGATGCTGTTAGTTTTGACATTCTTGTTTTACTATTTTGAATCGTTTTGATCATATAGCCCTCTTTTGTTCTGGTTTTGTTGAACCTATTACACAGGTCAATCTCTTATGATTTGATGAAAACTAATGGTTTTTCTTTCAGCGGTTAAGCACGTACAGATCGTACGCATAGTTCTGATTGTCGGAAGGGATTCTCTTCTCTCTACTAATGCTTTGCAAAGAAATCAACTTCTTTGAGGTATGGCTTATAATATATGAATCTTAAGGGCTAAGAATTTCTTAAATTCCATTCATTGTTACAAGTATGAAATGAATAGTTTGTCTAATGTGTAGTGGATGGATATAACAAAGAACAATATAAACAAGTCCCATCGTGGCATCATGTCTTATATGTATTGGATTAATCATACTGATTGTGCCACGCCGTTGGTAACACATTGATATTCATATGGTGCTTGAACGTGCGGTGTACAGCTTGTGTATCGGATTCAAATTCAAAACTAAACATAAAACAAAATCAAAGTATCTTATCTAAAAATATCTATGAAGAACAAATCGAATCATGTTCCTACAAGTTGTAATTTGATGTGATAGGGAACGTGCATTTAGTGATTCTAACAATCTCATATGTGACAAGACACAAATTCGATGCCAAAGATTGAAAGACAAGACAATCCAAGAAAGTATCAAATGGACAAATAACGAAAATGATGAGTCGTATCATATAAGTGGAATTAAATGACAAACAAAGGTTGTTACTAATGTATGATTGATTGCCTACTGACATCAATTGCAACTACTAAGTTGTAATAGCCAGGCAGTTCACTAAACACATGATGATGAGCAAATTTAACGCAACTTACAGCGTGACACGAACCAAAGGTTTTGGAACTTATTAGGTCGCTACCTCGAACTCCCTTGAACACTCCATGTACTAGAAGCTTCGTCCTTTAGATCCTTAGGTGTTTCTTTAGTATCCAAAAATAAAATGGCCTTGATCAGGGTGTGTATTTACACTTCTTAAATCGTATTAATAGTTCAATTTCTTATTTGGTTTCAAGTAAAAACCCAATTACCTTTGCACTTGCGCCGCGCATCCCTCTGTTGGCCGCCCCTCCTTCCGCCGCCCCTCCATCCACCGGCCGGGTTCTTTGGATTCTTGTGAAACAACACCAAATCAGGCCTTCAATTGTATAAAATTTTCAACGATATGACGACTCGGAAACCTATTCCGGCCACCATCCTTAGCCGTATTACTAGGGTTTTCATCACAAATCTACCGGGAAAATGCAGCGGCCATGACCTCGCACAGTTTACAAGGCCTTATGGAGTCATTTACGATTTGTACATCGCACGGAAGAGGGACAAACTGGGCAACCGGTTTGGCTTCATATCTTTCCTGGACGTGAAGGATACAAAGGATTTATTGAGCAAGTTATGCAATACGAAGATAGGGGATTGTTGGTTGAAGGCGAATCCCGCTAGATTCACTATTGAAGAAGGTGAAATCGGCCCGGACGATAGGAACCAAAATCGTCATACAGAGAAACAAACCCGGAAGGAAGAGAGATCAGTTCCGTATCAGGCTTCGAAATACAATGGTACACGTTCATTCTCAGACATCCTTACGGGTAAGATTAGTGCTAAATCGGTGTCGATCAATAATCAAGTTAATGCATATAAAAGTCCGCACGGGAAGGCAATTGTGGCGCGGATGATTGATCTGGATGCCCTCAAAAACATCTATTTGATTACTAACGATCTATGTCCAGGAGGTTGTAAGATCCACTATCTTGGAGGCTTAACCGTTTTAGTTTCATTTGAAGATAAGGATACGGTGACAACTTTTCTTAAGGATGCAAAAGAATTAGTAGGACGGTTCTCTTCTTTGGACGTATGGGAGGGACAAATTTTTGGTTTCGAAAGACTTGCATGGCTAAAGATCGTCGGCATCCCGCTGCATCTTATGACACCTGAGGTGATTGATAGTATTGGGAGTATTTTTGGGAAAACTATTCACCGGGCACCTAGTTCTGATTTTGAAGATAATCTTTCTTACGATGTTATTGGTGTTTTGATCGGAGAAGTTAAGAGGGTCAATGAGGAGGTGACGTTGAATTGGACGGGCCGGAAATTCGCCGTTTGGGTTTCTGAGGATTTAGGGGACTGGGTCCCCGCGTTTCAATGTCGGAAAATGACAACGAAGTCCCGGAGAAAAATGAACCTGTTATTCCATGCTCCGGTAGGGACACACCGGCAGATGAATATCCGAGTATGGTAACTCCTAGGCACAATAATGAGGCATTTAATTCTCCTATAATTGTGGAGGAGATTTCGGTTGACTGCAATGATGGTGACATTTTCGTGCCTGGCAATCAGTATGATTTTGAAAAGGATGCGGATTTGGAAAATAACATTAATGGGCCTGGTAACTCAATCCTTAAAAGGAAGAAGAAATCGTTTTTGGGCTCCCTTAACAGGCCCAATCCGTCCTATTCGAGTAGTATTGAGAAGACAAAGGTTGGGAAGAAGCCCAAAGGTGATGATGATATATTTGGGCTAGACTCGCTTTTGGACCAACAACAACCGGACGGGCCTCAACATGTCTCAGACGATTATCAGGAAGCAGCCCCAGCATGTCCGATCCCAGATTTGAACGTGCACGACATAATAAATGAAGAAGTGGACGCCATAATTTCGTTGGCTGGAAAATTGGGAGCTGACCTGAGTAACGCTCAGAATTTGATTCTTGGTTCGCTATCTACCGAAGGGGTACAAGGAGGTATTAAATGAATTGTCTATCGATCAATATACGTGGTGTTGGGGTTTCCGGTAAAGCGGGGTGGATTAAAAAAATAAAACAAGATAACGGGGTTTCTTTTATTGGTATGCAAGAATCTTTAGCTGGTGATATTTCTCCGTCCTTGGTGTCTAGCTTCTGGGGCGGTGTGGGTTTTGATTATGAATACGTTGGTGCTACCGGTAATTCGGGGGGCCTGGTTAGTATTTGGAATCCTCGAGTTTTTACAATAGATCTTGTTAATAAAGACAAGAATTTTATTCATGTGACGGGCACGATGTCGGCCGATACCATTCGCATTAACCTTCTAAACGTATACGCTCCACAAACAAACGGTGCTAAAAGAACTTTGTGGGGGAAAATTGCTAATATTATCCATTCTTCTGACGGGTGGTGGATAGTCTTCGGTGATTTTAATGCGGTGAGAAGTAGGGATGAAAGAAAAAACTCTTCGTTTGATTCGGTGTGCTCTAACGACTTCAATGAGTTTATTGATTCCACGGGCCTTAGAGAATATGTTTTAAAAGGTTCTCGTTATACTTACATGTCTAACAGGCGGGGTGTATGTACTTGGAGTAGAATTGATAGATTTCTTGTGTGCGATAATGTTTTCAATAAGTGGCCGAATGCTTGTGTCCGGGTATTGAAAAGAGATTACTCGGATCACTCTCCGGTGGTTTTTTCATTATTAGACACGAACTTTGGGCCAAAACCTTTCAGGTTGTTTGATACATGGTTGGATCGCCCCGGATGCACTGACGTGATTAAAACAGTTTGGGACGAGTGGTTTGATAGCGGTGCAGCAGATCGGAATTTAATGAATAAGCTCAAAAGGCTTCGTTTTTGCCTCCAAGAATGGTTCTCCAATTATGCAGCTATTGAAAAAGATGTTGAAAACCGTCTGCGAGCAGAGAAGGAAGAGTACGAAAACATTATGGAGAACAATGAACTGGACGAGGCTAATCTTTGGATTTGGTCCGAATGTACGACGGCTTTAGAAGAAATAGATCGATACAGGGCTCGGGACATTCGTCAAAAGTCCCGGGTTAAATGGGCGTCTCTGGGTGACGAGAATACTTCTTTCTTTCATAACGTGGTGAATGGTAGAAAGGCAACAAATTTTATCCCGAGTATTTTAATAAATGATGTTTGGGTTACACAGCCAACGCTGGTTAAGAGGGAAGTTATGCGATTTTTTCGAAACCATTTTAAAGAAGATTCTCCGTTGCGGCCGATTCTTACGTGCGACGGGCTGAAGAAACTGCAAGAACAGGACCTTATTAATTTGGTGAATCAGTTTTCTAGAAAGGAAATCAAAGATGCGGTGTTTGAGTGTGGCTCTAATAAAGCGCTAGGTCCTGACGGGTTTAATTTTCGTTTTGTCAAGCGGTTTTGGAACCTATTTGAAGAGGATTTCTATAAAATCATGTCGGAATTTCATTCCTCTGGCTCGATCAGTTGGGGTTGTGGGACGGCCTTCATTACGCTTATTCCGAAGGTGAAATCTCCGATGGGGTTAAAAGATTATAGACCTATCACCCTCGTTGGGATGGTTAACAAGGTTATTTCCAAAATTCTTGCGAACTGTCTCAAGAAGGTAATGGGTCAGGTTATATCCGAGGCCCAATCGGCGTTCTTGACAGATAGATGTATCCTGGACGGTCCTCTTATGCTTAATGAAGTGTTGGATTGGTTGAAGAAAAGAAACAAAAAAACGTTCTTATTGAAGATTGATTTTGAGAAAGCATATGACAACGTCAATTGGAATTTCTTATTATCTATTCTGTCTCAGATGGGCTTTCATCAGTTGTGGTGTTAATGGATTAAAGGTTTATGCTCGTCTGCCAGAGCCGCGGTATTGGTGAACGGCTCCCCGACATTTGAATTCGGTTGTGGAAAAGGCCTTAGACAGGGAGATCCTCTATCTCCTTTTCTTTTCTTAATTGTTATAGAAGCCCTTTCTTGGATGTTAAGAAAAGCTTAAAATATCAGCGTTTTTAAAGAGGATAGCCTGGACAGTGATGATACGGAATTGTCCCATCTTTTCTATGCGGACGATGCTCTTATAATGGGAGAATGGTCTTGTGACAATATCCAAAGCATTGCTCGTGTTCTCCGTATATTTTATTTATGCTCGGGCCTTCGAATAAACCTTCATAAATCTAATATTTTTGGTATTGGTGTGGAAAACATAGAGGTGGATAATATGATGGAGTTCTTGGGTTGCAAAAGAGGCGAATACCCTTTCAATTATCTCGGCATTCGAGCTGGTACTAAGATGTCTCGGATTAATAATTGGAATCCAGTTATCGAGGTGGTTAGAAATCGGCTCGTCTCATGGAAAGCTAGAACGCTTTCGATTGGTGGTCGCTTGATTCTTATTAAATCGGTTCTAGAGAACTTACCTATCTATTACCTCTCTTTATATAGAGCACCTAAGGTGGTTATAGAATACACTGAAAACATCATGAGACAATTTTTATGGGCGGGCGCTGGTGTCGATAAAAAAATTTCTTGGGTGGCTTGGGAGGTTGTTACTACTCCAAAAAATAAAGGGGGTTTGGGCATTTCCAAATTGCAAGAGGTTAATGAGGCCTTGTTGTTAAAGTGGTCGTGGAGATTTAAAACGGGTGGCGACGCTCTGTGGAAGAAGATCATATTGGGGTGCCACGGGACGTCTAGACCATGGGCTTTGCTTCCATGCAATAATGGTATACATGGGTGTTGGAAATCGATCGTTAAGGTGGGGGAAAGGAAACTTCCTAACGGGGCGAAGCTTAACTCCAACTTCATTGGAGAGGTCAGGGATGGTCATTCTATAAGTTTTTGGGCCGATACTTGGTTGAGGGACGCTCCTCTTCGTGATCTCTATCCTAATCTTTTTAGTCTTGATCGACAAAAATGGGTTATGGTGTCCAATCGAATTACTTGGGAAGACAACTCCAAGGTTATGGCATGGAATTGGCGTAGGCAACCTTCATCATCCGAGGAGGTTACCGAACTATTTTTGCTGCTGAACGATATTCATGAGATTGTGCGAAAAGAAGCAAGAGATAATTGGAAGTGGAAGGTGGATAAAAACGGTATCTTTTCAGTTGCATCGGCCAAGAAGCTTCTCATGAGTTACAATACAGGTCCCAACAGATCCACGATTCATTGGAAGACATGGGTGCCCCTAAAATGTCGAATTATGGTGTGGAGATTGTCTCTTAATCGTTTGCCCACTGTTGCAGAATTAATTAAACGAGGAGTCAACATCACTCGCCAACAATGCAGTCTCTGCGATGATGATCAAGAGAGCGCCCTGCATCTGTTTACCGGCTGCCGTTTTACACACGAGGTTTGGTTCCGTATAGAAGATTGGTGTAGGCTTCCTCACAACTTTGTATTTCACATCGAAGACATTCTTAGTATTCCGAACAGAGGATCCAATTCGAAACAAGCTAAACGGGTGTTGCGAGGCATTGTCTACACGACCTTATGGGTGATATGGAATGAGCGGAATAATCGGATCTTCAACAACAAAAACCGTAGACCTATAGAGATTGTCGAAATCGTAAAATCTACTTCGTTTTTTTGGTACCGTCATAGGTCTAGACATAAAGATATCGAGTGGAAAGCTTGGTGTAATTATCCGTTTGATTGATGTATTGGTTTTTTCGCTCTTAGGTCCTTTATTTGAGGACTCTTTGAGCTTTGGTTAATAAAGTTTTCTTTTAAAAAAAAAAAGTAAAAACCCAATTATACAAAAAGAAACATTGTTTACGCTGAAATCACTAACCATGCTAAGCCTTCTTCTAGCCATGATAACCTTCCCCTAACTTTTGATCAATCTTAAATTAGGTAGAATTACTAACTTTATAATTTCTTACTTTAATTTATTAAGCTTTCCTTAGTTAGGTACGTTTAACTTCTTTGAAGTAGTAACTATTAAATTGTGTACTTATATACTTTTACGCTGACTAACATTATATCATTTTAGGTTTTATTAAGTTTGGTTAATTTACAACTATTCATCAAGAAACAATTAATTTAATAGTTAATTTAAATGAAAGGTCCCTGTGCTTACGTCTGTTTTCAATTTCGATCGTCAAGTTTGAAAAATTACAAGATCGGTCCAAAAGTTTGTCAAAACGTAACATATAAGGTCCCTGACGTGGATGACCGTTAACTTTTTCCGTTAAGTCCTAATAAATGATCAAAATACCCCTGATCATTAAAAATCAATATTTATAAAAAAATTGGGACCCACAACTTCATATTCAACCTTAAAACTCTAACCATCAATATTCTACACAACTACCACCACCACCACCATCCTACCAAACCACCACCGCTACCCCCATCGCAACCCACCATCGCATCCCACCACCTCAGCCTAACTCTCTCTCTCTCTCCCTCACCATGGCAGTGCCCTCCCCTTCTTTCATCTTCATCTTCAAACAGTCACTGCAGCCCACCACCATTTCTTGATTGATCTATGGTAACAAAAGAATCCCCCATCACCACCATTACAGCCTAAACTTGATTAGATTCGAGGTGGCAACTCATGGTGTTGGAGATGTGGTTGTAGTCCGGTGGTGGTGGAGATGGTGGTGGAGTTCCGATAGTGTTAGAGATGGTGGTTACAAACTTGTGGTGATAGGTATGGTGATGACGTTCTTATGGTGTTGGGGATGGTTGTTGCAGTGTGGTAGGGATGGTGGTGGCGTTCAATGGTAGGGATGGTGGTGGCGTTCGGGTGGTGTTGGAGATGGTGGTGGTAGACTGTTGTGGTTAGAGTTTTAAATTTTCACAAAAGGGTAGTTTAGTTATTTTTTGAAAATTAACAGAAAAAGAGAACAACCATCCACGTCAGGGACATTTTGTGTTACGTTTTGACAAACCTTTGTACTGATCATGTAATTTTTGGAACTTGAGAACCGAAAGTGAAACCAGGCTTAAGCTTCATGTATTTAACTCTTATTTTAATGTACATGTTTTCTCAAATCTTTTACATTTAAGAATTTAACCCGACAGAAACATATGCTTATTTGCTAATATGACTTTTGATTTCATAAGTACAAAACTAACATTAATTTAACTATATAATTTTAAATTTTGTAAATAATAGATCTTAATAAAACATAATTTGATTAGGTTTTTCCCAGACCTTGATAATATAGTTCCAAAAAACATACATTTCAATTCTTTAATATTTATTAAGTTCTAAACTTTTCATTCACATTAAATAATAACTAATTGTTGTTGAAATATATGTATCTTTAAATTTAATTTTACACATATATATTATATAGCTGTCTTATATATTCTAACTATTTTTAATTGTTTTATGATGGACTTGTTTCGGTTGCTGTTGAGTTAAATTAAGATCAATGACCTCATGTAAGATGATGCAATATGCAGATTAATTAACTTATGGGCTCAGATCAGTGGGTTTATGTGCCTCATGTTTGATGCAAAGCGAAGTAAAAAGGGGGCACAAGTGAGAGTATATTAGACTTATCAAATCTTCAAACTAGGGTTCTACATTGGTATGATTGTTTTTTACTCTGTTTTTCCCTTTCGTGTTATCTAAAAGATATTTTCTAGGGTTTCATAGTTCTCAACCTTTGGATCTGTAGTTCTTGCTTGTATGCACTTGTTTTTATTTTTCCGATCATCACGATGATGGTTTGAATTTGTTTTGTATAGTTCTATTACATAAGACTTCATTATCAAATCTTCGAACTAGGGTTCTATATCGATATGATTGTTTTCTTTTTTAATTCGTTTTTCCCTCTCGTGTTATCTAAAAGATATTTTCTAGGGTTACGTAGTTCTCAACCTTTGGGTCTGTAGTTCTTACTTGTATGCACTTGTTTTTATTTATTAGATCATCACGATAATGGTTTGAATTGGTTTTATATAGTTGTATTAGATTAGGGTTTTTTTTTTTTTTTTCAGTTGTTTGTTGGCTTGGGATTTGTTGATTTTTGATATTGTGATTGAATATCATACCGGTCAATCTTCGGACTTAGATAACTGGGTTGGGCTTAAACGTATGATAAAAATAAACAGTTGGGCTTCAAATGGAATTTGGGCTAGAGGTGATGTTTTATGTATCTATAATTTATCTAGATCACGATACAAATGTATGGAACATGTTAGAAATTAATCTACATTTAAAAAAAAAAGTTGTTTTCTAACATGCCTGAGTGATTCATGGACCGTAATTTCACTAGTTTTCTACTGTTTCTTTTATATAATTTGTCTATAATATGGGCACATTACTTTACTTATATGATATCGGGCGTCTTGAATAGATAATCAATTTTAAATAGAAAGTTGCGAGAACCATATATTAGATATTTGTATATGGTGCTGATAAAATGTAAACGTCTATATGTAGGGCACGTTACTTTAGTTGTTGATCAAATCTAGTGGAAGACAGAAGGGTAGGTGGTTATGTTATTACATAATCATCTTATGTATCACATTTGAATCATAAAATCTATCTGTTTTTGTGGTTATCACAATTCTCTGTTTAATGTTGATTCTATATTGAAAGTTCTTCTATGATAACAAAAAACGAACCTATTATAATCTTACAAATAACAAAATTATTATCAGGGTCTAAAAATGATGGTTGTGAGCAATATTTTCTTCTATTTCAAATATCGAAGAGTACTCCAATTGAGACCTCTACGATTAAAAACAACACTTTTTTTTCTAGTTTAAGATTTCTAATATGTCATATTTTGTATTGTTCATCTATACATGCATACCACCTTTTGTTTTATGGTCAAGTTTCGTGGTAGTTTTATCTATATATCTGTAAAACAACTTCGCACTATCGAATATAACTTTAATAAATATACGTGCCCAAGCCTTTCAACCCGAGCTCAACAGATAACTAATCCTCTTTGAGCACAGTCTAAGAGAGCTCGAGCTCGAGCTCGAGCCCGCTATTTCACAGCCTTAATTGGTACCTACAAAAGTAGGTCGAGTCTACCGCTATTTGCAGGGAGGGTTAAGACTCAAGGAAATGTAGCTGATCATTTACTTGTGAGGGGTCGCACCGCACCCTGCGCGCAGGAAACAGTCTCGGGTAGGGGCCATTGCAAAGATGGGTCCTGACCATCATTTCTGGTTCCAATTTATGACTACTCTCGGTGGTCCATTGTGGTGGTCAACACTTGACCCTGCACCACCTGTATCACACGCTAGGTGATTCTGGTTGAGCCATCAGTCATGGTCCACCCATTGTGTGCATTGTAAGTTGAACAACAACAATCTTTAATGGCAAGTTGGAAATTGTGTTTGTTTCAGTTCAACTATCAATGATGAATTATTGGTGAGAATTTTATCATCATAATAAATTAGTCATAGTTTCTTGTATGTCAACTATTTACAAGTTGGAACCACATGAAGATTCTTGTGACAATATTTGATTTTCCTAACAACTTTATTCATTGTTGAAACGTTAGTTCAAGAAAACTATTATGTGGGAACGATACTATACAAGACTGATATAAGTACTAGCGGGATCATATTTGGAGCAAGGGTGAAGGTTATAAGGGGCCGGGAGTCCCCTCCGATTTTTTTCGTCAGTAGTTTTAATTTTCGGTACAGTAGTGTTAATTTTTGACCCGATACTGCAACTTTTATATATATATATAGAGAGAGAGAGTTCGCCCCTCTGGATGTTATCAATTCATGCGTTTATTTAATAAAACAATCCCTGAAAGAAGCGGGTTGCGCTGGTTTAGTTGCAAATATCTTTTGTTAACGTTTTGAAATGAAATTATAAATAATATATATCTTAAAATAAAACGACATAAAAAGTTGTATGAATTAAAATTATACTAACAAAGCACCTTGTTCTAATGGTACCAACGTGTGTTAGCATTGTGCTCCGTTCTAAGAGGTTGAATGTTTAAGTTTTATATTATATATATACTTTAGATTTTTAAAATAACCTTTAGAGTTTGTGTGAATTCTTAGTTTGAAATAGAAATATTAAAGTTATACTTTTACCGACATTCAACTATTAAAGCTACACACTTCTTTTAGTCATGAAAGTCCATTATTATTAGTAAATTTACATGCATTACACTATCAAAAATAACCTGTTAACCAATAAGACTTGATCAAACACAACTTTTACTAGAAACCTGATCTTCAAGTAGGGTTAAAGGCAGATAACTAGTGAAACCTAGATTCAACCTGAGACCCCTGTTAGTGGTAGTAAGTGACTCAAACGTTTACCACTACGCCATTCTCTTTAAAGTTGACCGTGACTAGGGGTATCATTTATGTTGCAATTTTAAGACCTTTTTGATAGTGGGAATTGGAAGTAGGATTGCCCATACCCATCTCATATATTTGCCTTTTTGACATGAGATTTGATGACTATTTAGTTGAAAAATCTTAAAGTTTGTGGGGGATATGATACACAATAAACTAATTGGGAATGATTCCCATGTGAGAATATAGACAATAAAAGGTGCTCCACTGTCATTTGTTTGGCCATTATGCATACTTGTTGGTGGTTCTGAGTCAATTTTGATGCTCAATGTGATGATGATAAAAGTTGGACCACTAGTGTCTGATTCTTAAATTTCTGATGCCCATTTTAGTGATTGCTGGACCCTGCCAAACATGACTCAGAGCCACTCGAGCCTTTTTCTTTTCGTTTGTCATTGTACCGGACCCATCCAAATTATTTATGCACGATTAAGACGGTTAGGGGTGCTTAAAACAGAATATTTAAAACTTGAGATAGTGGATTTTGATATCCGATGTTAGAATCCAAATTATATAAGGATTACTTTGAAACATAAGAAAACTAAAAATAATAAACACTAAGCATATGTCATTGTAGTTCGATTTTCAATAGTTGACACAAAACCGTCTTTTAAGTGAACCCTTGAATGAAGTCTATTCGATCAAGTTTCAAGTATGTCATATTGATTGTAGAAAGTCCGTTTCAACTATTTGTTTCATATGCTCTAAAGTTAAGGAGATACACCATATGTTAATTCGTGAGAAATAACAATACTAACTTTAGCGTATATGAAGTAGAACTGCAGATCAATACAAAATTGTTGTTAAACATTATATCATTATATTGTGCTTCTTGGAGAGCTAGCGTATGAGAATTTAGTCATTTTAACCTAGTTTAGCCTTAAGAAATACAACTTTTATGTAATTTAAACCCTAATCGATACAAGAAAGAAACATAATAACATTGACTTGATAATACATTTATGTTCAACCACGTGAAACTAGTATTTTTTTATTGTTGTTCATTTGTCATCTCCTTATTATGTGATTCCTAATCACACGCTTGTTGGTGTGATATATCCACCCAAAACCAATACAACACTCTTTCTATGACATTTAATTGTGTGTATTCTACTTGATTAAAATTTTTATATTCCTAGTCTATAAAGGAAATAAAAGTGCTTAACAAATCCACTTTGTGTGATTAGGAGATAACCTAATTATGCAATACTACTAGGTTGTGCTTAAGTTCTTGTTTTCCACTCACTTTGATAGTGCACATATGGATTAAAACGTGTGCTCTATTTGTGGAGTTAAATATATTTATCTCTACAGATATTAGCGGTTTGCCCATAATCCTTGTTAGCTCAAAGAAGTAAATATCTAAATGTTTTTCAGGAAATCCTGATGGTTAAATAGTGTATCTTATAATCAAAAGGTTAAATATTTAAATCGTATAAGTTCTAATGTATTTATACGAGAAAATAGAGAGATTGATTTTAAGAAAGTATTTAAATTACTTGTAATTTTATTTTATTTTAAGAACAAATGTATCAAGAACATATAATTTTGGGTTATGTCAAATGTTTAAGATTGTTGTGCTTAAAGATAGCATATTTAGTTTGCTAATATGAGAGTCACCTCACTCACATATCCCCTCATGGGCTCTAGGCTACAACCGGCCAAGCCCTTTTCACATGCATGCGACGTCGCTCATGGATATCTACATATCGTTGAAGTAAATGATTGTAATAGCTTTTTGATATCTACATATCATTATGTTGCTATGCTTATTAGTGATTGACTGATCGTCAACTACTGTTTGCTATCAACACATTTTTCACATCTAATATGAATCTAATGTTGATGTAAGTGGTTGAACATGTAAGTTTTTAAAGTATATTGCATCTAAGGTTCATCCTAACTAGTTTTAAAAAGTTTACCGTTCTTTTACTTAATGTATCAAATTGCTAAAAACCCGAAGATTATCTTTTGGAAAAAGTACCTATCACACCCCCTTTCTTGTGCTTGTGTGTCTTCCTCTTGTCTAAAGATACGGAAGATTTCTCACCACTTGCTTTTGTCTTCTTTGCTTTTTATCATTTTAATAAATGAATAAATGAATATATAAAATAAACAAACAAATAATAATAATAATAATAATAATAATAATAATAATAATAATAATAATAATAATAATAACACCATGCACCTTCAATGTGGTGTGTAGTGATGTAGTCCCTGACCCTGACCCCTTTTCTGAGTGGTTTTATTCAATTTAATAATATCTTTAGCATTTGTTGGCCAACTCTTGTTACTTTGGCTTTAATCTCCCATGTTTTCTTATGTCACCATGTGCAATTTCCCTTCATTATTATTTATATAAAAACAAATTGTTGTCATTATCTTTTGGTGTGATTATTCTCTTGAATTCAATGAGAAGCTTCATGAAGAGCTTCAATTAGTTCATAATTTTGTACCAAGAGTTTAATTTTATAATTTATTGTACCAAGAGTCTACGGTCAAATAAAAAATAGGGGTCGTGTTGTTAATCATGTTTTATGCTTAATTTTAAACTTATGTTATAGACGATTAAATATTTCTTTTGAATGTACCTAATATAGGAAGTTATTTTGGATTAATTAACCATGTATAAAAGTTACATCAAGAGCTCATAAGTAACATAACAACACAATTTGTCACATGAATGTCAAATTATTAGTCCATGTCACTCTTGACATCGATGATTTCTTCTTATAAATGTGGTTTACATTTAAATCTTTATAAATACAATGCTAAATTGACTAAGAAGTAAAAAAAATATTGTTAATGAAACTCAAATTATCAATAAAAAACATATATGTATTCGTTTGACTTTATTTATATAAGCTATATCGTCATACCATTATTAAATAAACTAAATTCATCATCGCAAAGTATCTTCTAATGAGTTTAATATATTTAGGTTATCATGCGAATGAGTTCAAATTTTTATTGCTTAAATCAAACATGATATCATTTTAATATTTAAATAACTATAATTAGTCAATTTTGTTTTTAAATCTTATAGACTATGCTTACATTACCACCTATTCTAATTTAGGAGAATGACAATAGAATAAAACATGGATGATAAGTCAAAATTGAAGGCTAATATTTGTCTGGTGAGATATCAAATCAAATTCTGGTGAAGGTGTACTAATGTATATGACCCGCACCACCTTCTTTAAATAATATTTTAAAAACCCGATCGAAAATCAAACCTCTTTAAATTAGTTTAGTTTGTCATACGGTTGAACCGTCTCGAAATATGTTCGCATTTAATAGCTGGCTGTCTATCTAGAAAACAAATTAGAAAATCAAACCGTTACAAGATGTAGAATATGACAATTTTACTCTAGAAAATTTAGTTGTTGTTCAAAAGTCAAAGGAATTTTTTTTTTTTTGAGAAAACACATATGCCTATACACGAAGTCAAGTTCAAGGATAGTAAGTCGTTATTTCTATCGATCATCTTTTTCATCCATCTTTTAACTTTAATAAATACGAAACCTACAAAAACCTGGTTTTACGAATTTAGGAAACCATAAACCAGTTTCCACTCAATCTAGGTCTCGTCCCAATTCAAACCATTCGTCCAACGTATCCACATTCCACCGTGACAGTCCGGTCCAATTTTCAAAACAATGACACCTCTTGAATTGGAAAATGGTAAATGACAAGAAATTGGAAAAAATTGAATGATGGTTGAACATAAAATGATGTGTGTTTTGTCTTTTTAGTGGGGTAGTCTTGAAAAGGTCAATTAAATGTTAGTGTCAATACAACTACAATAATAGTCATATAGTACAGTACTCTTTTGCTTTTTCAAAAACCAACCACAAGGACAACTCAAAGTTATGAAAACCTAACTCCTACCTCCCTCCAGATGTTGATGGGATACTTATTCCCACATAACATCATTATTGACACAAAAAAACAATAATAATAAGAAAAGATATATTCTTTTTAGGCCTTTTTTTGTTTTTTTATATATATGGGCCCTCCCCCTCTTTCCTCCTTCAAGACTTCACTTTCACTTCTTGTGAAAACAATTATTCAAACTTGCAAGCATGTTCATACACATAGGTCATAAAGATACACCATTTACTTCTTGTTATGTAGCCATCAACTTCTTTCTCTTATCTACATTATATTTTTAATATATATCTTTAATATATAAAATATTTTGTTTATTTATAATTAAAAGAAACTTAATTATTTCTTATTAAGTATATAATAAGATTTATAATGTAATTTTAAATCCATTTCCATGTACAAGCTATTAATGTCGGCTTTGTTCGCAATGCGCTCTGTTTTGATTGTCCATGTTTAGACTTCTCACTAAATCAATCATCCTAAAATTACCCTAAGTTATTATGCAAATTTTCCTATACCCACAACTAATGGATCCAAAACGCGTTGATGGTAATCGCAGTTGAAAATAACTTATGACCTAGCAACTCTTTTTTCTAATAATAATGTAAGGTTATATGGCATCATCTAAATACATAAAAACATAATGGCAAGTGATTAATAAAATAATAATATGCACTTTCAAAAATAAATAATAATATTTTCCTTTTATCTTTGCATTATTTTATTAACTATCTTAGTTGTGTATTTCTAAAATCATGTGTAATTTATAGAACACTTGAGTATTTAATAATGTTTTTTGATCGAACCAGAGCTTAAATAGATCGTCTTATCGGTTTACAGGTCCGACTAGACATCCTCAAATAAATACATTAACACAACATTTTTTTTTTTGCAAAGAGAACTTCATTAAACCAACTCGAAGGGTCCTCAAAGCAAGGACCTACGAGCTAAACAAACCAAATACATCAGTCAAGCGGACAAATACACCAATTCTTCCAGTCGATAGAGTTATACCTAGACCTATTACTAAACCAAAAAAACGACGTGGCTTTGACATTTTCCACAATCTCAATAGGTCTTCGGGTTTTGTTGTTAAAAATCCGCTGATTTCGCTCGTTCCAAAGCACCCACATGGAAGTGTAGACGACGCCGAGGAGGACATTAACACAACATTTAACTAATTTATTTTTAATTTGGATATTTAATGCTACAAAAATCTAAAGTTTAATTGAGACAAAGGAAAAAGAAATTAAAAAAATACGGTACAACCATAGGTCCGTTACGCTAATTCAACCGCCTGAGTCTTGACACCATAACCACAAAGACAAATAAAAATGGTTTATGAATACTCAACCAATAAAGTTGCGTAACCAATTACCGATCATATAAGAATAATATATTTTCTAAAACATTTAGATGTAACATTTCATTTTTCTTTTGAAGAGTAGAGAACTCCGAACCTGACAATCTATCGAGACTGGTTATCCTGTACCTAACCGTCAGTGGCCAATCATACCCCCTAGATGCGCGGGAACCGAATTGAATCCGTAAACCCTCGCCCCCATCAGGATCGAACCCAGGATGAAACCTCCAGCCAAACACTCCCTTGGATACCACAGAAGTTAAATAAAAGGATGATATTTGAATCCGAGTCACTTAATACAACAGGTCAATCTTTTAATCTACCTATTATAATAAAAGAGTAACTTGATATGACATGTGTCATCATCATAATTCTCCTCATCAAAAGTTTCACGCCTCTCTCTCCTATTAAATTATTACATTAATTACTAATAATATTATTTAACATTTTTAGATGAAAATAATATACTTATTATAATAAAAGTGTAACTTGGTATGACATATGTTATCACCACAATTCTCTTCATCAAAATTTTCCCTTCTCTCTCCTATTAAATTATCACCTTAATTACTAATAATATTATTTAACATTTTTTTAGATTAAAGTAATTTTAAATTATTTAAAAGCCAAAAATAATTTAATTTAGGAGTTATGATAATAAAATATTTTAAAAAATGATATTTTTATACAGTTTATTTTAAAACAAAATGTTATTTTAAATAAAATTAAAAACAAAGTTAAAAAAGGTTGATATCACTGTTTTATTACTTGTAGCACTTACTCATACGTACTTCAGTCATATCATATATTGGAATATCATTTTATTTTTATAAATTTTATTATATTAATATTTTATTTATTCAACCCGTGTATTACACGGGTTTTCTAAAACTAGTATAGGTATATTAAAAGAAGTAAATGGTCATATCATGACACCTATGTATGTATGTATATATATAAGTTAGTATGATGTAAAAAAAAAAGAATAATCTTGAAAATAGAGTAGAAAAGTAAAGAAAAAGTGAGGATGGGTATGGGCATGGGCATGACCATTGGGCAGGGTGTCAGTGTCCTGTTCGCTCCACCATCATCAACTGCGTGGTCTGTAAGATGCCCAATATCAATGGATTCATCTCATCTTATTATTATTATCATTATTTATAATAAAATAATACTAATAATAATCAATTATGCCCCACTTGTATGTATTCTATCTTAAAATATCAACATGAGGTGATGTGGGGTGTTGTTAATTTAATTTTATCAACTTTTAGATTGATGGGATTTGACTTTATTCGGCACATATATACACACACATACACTCATATATTTTTATTTATTTATTGTTTTTAAAAGGTGTCTGGGTGGTATTTAAAGACGTGATGATTTTGACAAAATTGAGATGGTGATGGATGATGGGAGATGGGGTTTCCAATGTGGATTGCACCTTCCAATTTTGAAAGTATTAATTTAACTTTAATATTAAACTACATATTATTAAATAATATCTCTGTTTTTAATTGCTATAAGTCTGTAATGTATTCATGTCCCATGTGTATGCTGATATTATAGAATCTATCAATCCAGTAGACCATACTATTTAATTGTTCACCACACTTGGGAAGGACCATTAAATATTGAAACTTGTACCGTTCATCCATTGACATACACCTAATAATAAAAATATATAATAATAACAGTATAATATAATCACGTCTTATCACTACTAGAAAAACTGCAATAGATGACGCGCATTACGCGTCATCTTTGGGGTCAGATGACGCGCAAATGCGTGTCAGGGAAGGGTGGTCATAAATGACAGATGGCGCGCATCTGCTAGATGACGCGCATTTTATGACGTGCAAAAAATGACGCGCAATGCGCGTCAAGGAAGGGGGTAGGCATAAATGAATAGATGACGCGCAATGCGCGTCAAGGAAGGGGGTAGGCATAAATGAATAGATGACGCGCATCCGCGTGTCATCTATGAAATTTTTATGACGTGCAGTAGATGACGCACAATGCACGTCATAAAATTAGCTGCATTTTTTAATTTTTTTTATTTTTAATAAATTTACCTGTTGTTTTCTAAAATAAATTTTCGAATAACATTAAAAGCGAAATCAATTAAATACCAACAAAGTTTACAAAAGTTGTTAATTAACAACTACAAAGCATAAAACACATCCAAATTCAATTAGTACCAAATTACTAGTCCAACAACACAAGTCCAACAATACTATCATTCAGTCCTACATATAAATGAAATTCGATACATAGCGCGCCCAATCTTCACGAACTTCATCCAAATCACCATCAGTGTATTCTTCTTTACCTTCTCCAACCTAAGACAACCAAAAAACAAACAAACAAACAAACAAACCCAGTATATCCCACTCAAGAGCAGGGTCTGGGGAGGGTAGGTGTAGGCGAGTCTTTCCTCTATCTTGTTAGGTAGAGAGACCGCTTCCAAAGAGACCCCCGACTCGATAGCAAAAGCCATACTGATAGCAAGACATCATACAGTAAATCATACAACACATAGCATACAGTATACAAAAAGCCATACCGATATCAAGACATCATACAATAAATCATACAACACATAGCATACAGTATACAATAAATCATACAACACATAGCATACATATATCATAGGAGTAGGTAGAATCACCGTTAAAGGGCCGATATGGACTACTTAGACATCAGGCCCCGCAACCAGACTTCAAATATCCTTCCTGCCTATAGGTCGAACTAAAAGTCCTTAATTTTAATTCTACGCCTCCACTCACTCCTATCCTCGATCATGTGCTCAGAGAGGTGCAAGTGTATCATATTTCGCCTAATTACCTCATCCCAAGTCAATCTAGGTCTTCCTCTACTCCTCCTACCCTCTAAGATGATGTTCTCTCCTGCTCTAACTGGTGCCGCCATTGGTCTCCTCTTGACATGCCCAAACCATCTTAATCTTCCCTCTCGTATTTTATCTGCGATACAAGCCACTTCTAACTTCTGTCGAAACACTTCGTTTCTTATCCGATCCAGTCTTGTGTGACCACACATCCACCGCAGCATTCGCATTTCCGCTACCTCTATTTGTTTCTCGTGCGATTTCTTTATGGCCCAGCAGTCTGTTCCATATAACATAGCTGGACGTACTGCCACTCGGTATAGCTTTCCCTTTAGTTTTGATGGAAACCTCTTATCACATAGGATCCCTGATGCTGCTCTCCATTTGCACCATCCTGCTTGAACAAGGTGCTCTACATCGCTGTGTATTTCTCCGTCCTCCTGCAGGTACGAGCCCAGGTATTTGAACCTAGACGTTTGTGGGACCGCCATACCCTGAATACTGATTTGGGTGTCCTCTTCCGCCTCACCACTAAAGTTACAATGCATGTATTCTGTCTTAGAGCGACTTATCCTTAGACCTTTGCATTCTAGTGCTGCTCTCCACTGTTCTAGCCTGTCGTTAAGCACCATTTTAGATTCCGATATTAAGACAATATCATCCGCAAAGAGCATGCACCACGGAACTGGCTGCTGTATAGACTTGGTCATCTCATCCAACACTACTGTGAAGAGAAATGGACTCAGTGCCGATCCTTGGTGGAGTCCCACTTCCACTGTGAACGAGTCTGTGTCTCCGATCGGGGCTCGCACACACGTTTTTGCCCCATCATACATATCCTTGATTATTTTGATATACCTCTCTGGTACCCTTCTAGGTCGTAGACTTTCCCAAATTAGTTGACGCGGAATACTGTCATAGGCCTTTTCTAGGTCGATGAATACCATATAGAGGTCCCTTTTCTTTTCTCTGTATTTCTCTATTATCCTTCTTATGGCGTGTATTGCTTCTGTTGTAGAGCGTCCTGACATAAATCCAAATTGATTTGACGCTATCTGAGTTTCCCGTCTAATTCTCGTGTCAATAACTCTTTCCCATAATTTCATCGTGTGACTCAATAGCTTTATTCCCCTGTAGTTTTCGTAACTTTGAACATCTCCTTTTTCTTATATATGGGGACTATGACACTAGTTCTTCACTGGTCCGGCATCTTCCCTGTCGTAAAGATAGTATGGCATCTTCCTTGTCGTAAAGATAGTGTGAAAATGTCTGGGAGATGAGGGGCTCAAATGGCTAACAGATTTATTCAACCTAAGACAACCAATTTCATCAAATTAAAGTTGTTAGTTTTGACCCAAAAACCCCTTTATGTAAAACACTTGTAATTTACTTGACTAGTTTATATCAACTACAAGGCAACAACAATGGTAATTTACTTTAAAAAACTCATACATAGATAGTTATATTCAATAATATAAACTGCAAAGTTGTTAGTTTTGACCCAAAATTGACCCATTTACTTATGAACGGGTCAATACGGTTGTGCCTTTCTCTCTAATGAGTTACACAAGTAAACAAAAATATAGCTTAAAAGGAAACATGTCTTCTGAAGTTTAATTTGAATGCATAAAATCACTGAACCCAATTTGACAAGAAATCAATGTAAACGTTTACCTGAGGCTCATAATGCCAAGCTTGACAAGCTATGTTGGTGGTAGAGCGTTCAATCATATTTTGCCAAACAACATCCTTACCATCAAGAAGATGCAACAAATATTCTAGATCCTTCTCTGTGACAACATCATGATCTCCCCCTGAATTTACAACATTGTACCTCTGAATGGAGATAATTATGTGATTTGCTGGATTTGAGTAATTAACATGTGCTAGTCCATTTTGTGACACAAGAAGATCATTAGCAAGATTTAAAGCAAATTAAGTTTCACTTGTCAAGAAAATACACCACCTAGTTAACCCTTCACAGCTGTCATCTGTTACAATTGGGATAATATCACCGAAAACACACTCAAGGACAGTGAACAACAAAATTTATTTATGCAACGCAAAAGACAAATACTACAATAGGTAACCAAGAAAACACAATGTCATAACATATATTATAATCCATCTAGAAGCCTGACTCATAACAGTTGGCTTCAATTTCTGCAGTTGAGAATTATATTTTTTGATCATGAAAAAAAAGAAGAAAACCATTTTCATGAAGATAAGAATTCTATGAAAAGAATTGTGAAATCAAATGTTTGTATCAGGCAAAAGATTGGCATTGAAAAAAACAACACAGCTAATACCATAATAAACCTTGCATATTTGGCAACATTCAAATGCAAAATAACCAAATGCTTTCTTAATGATATTATATATCTTACTATCTTACGATCAAGCTAAAACACCTCTTATACCTGTTACGCTCTTATAAAACACTTTTAATGACCAGGCACAACTAAGCCAACTAGTCCTTCTCCAACTTTCCAAGCATACTTTGAAACACACAAAATTGAGTGTATATAGTGATCTTGCTATGAATACTTTATGTCATAAAAGCTTAAGGCCCAGCTATGTAACATTTACTAATCGCAATCTAACAGTAGACAAGAATACGTAAGCTTAAATATTAAAGACTCCCCAAACAAGACATAAGCACACGGAATTACCACCAAAACTAGGCCAAAAGCAATTCTTAACATATATGCTATATCAAAATTCAATAAACTAAAATTTCAATAAATCAATCCTTGACAGGTACACGTAGCTGGTATGTATCCAGAAAATGTATGTAAACACCACTCTGATTCTGAATTACACAGAAAATTTTCATTACACATGTGACTCGCGAGTCGCGACTGCAAATTGAAAGCCGATGCTCATAAAGAATCACATAACCAACATTATACATTTAATGATTCAAGCACAGTAGCCACAAAGTACAACCATATAAATAAGCAATTCAAAACCCTAACCTAGAGCAACTAAAAGTTCTAAATTATCAACTACATCAGATCATACAGTGTCCTTCTCAGATTCGATTAGACACCTAGAAGCCAAAACATATTAACAAACAGTTAAACACACAGCACAATTGCTCCTAAAAAGAGACAGAAATCACCTAAAACACATACATCACAAAACAATCTGCATTAATCACAACAAAAACTATTAATTAATATCTCAATTAAGAAGAAACAAATTACACTAACTTAACATCACCGCCACTTCCACCAACACACTGAGCAGCCGGAAACAAATTACAGCTCATCCTTCCGCTCCTTCTCCTTAAAGTTCGACCACATCCGACGACCAACAGAAAAAGCCGAGAGAGCAGTAAAAGCCAACCACAACCTACGAGCACCGAATCCCGGTGGAGCCGTCCACGCGAACCCTCGCAATTTCGACCGGAACCCTAGAAACACGAGGCCGGTCCACCGCGGCGTCCAAAACCACCCGATCAAAACTCCGACCATCACCGCCGCCCAAATCGGCACCGCAAACAGGAAAATGTCGATGAATTGCTCAATCAGAAACGGTTTGGTGATGAAATCGATCAAACGAACGAAGTAGTTTTGATTCTCCATGATCTGCTTAGGGGTTGTGGCCGGCGGTGGAAGGTTGGCGGTGGCAATGTGGTGGGCGCGACCGGCGGTGGAAGGTCGGCAGTGGAAGGTCGGGAAGTGGCAGGTCGGCGGTGGAAGGTCGATTGGGGTTTAATTGAAGCGGGAGAGATGTTTTGGAATGAAGCTGCAGGTCGCGCGCATAGATATAAGTTCTTATAAAATTTTTTAAAAATGACACATTAAGATGACACGCAAAAATGCGTGTCATCCTTTCTAAGAAAATTTTAAAAAATGACAAATAATTTATGATACGCGTAAATGCGCGTCATCTTTTTTCGCGCGTCATCTTTTGCGCGTCATCTATTAACAGTTTTCTAGTAGTGTATATGATTTTTAAAATTAAGTTATTATGTAACGTATACTTTATTATGTAGTTGTGGTTTCAATATTGTATTCGTTAGATGTAGTTTTAGTTGTACATGATTAATAATTAAGCTTAGCTCATTAATAAAGTATTAGCGTTTTTAAAAATAATACGTTTTATGTTTTTGTTATATTATCATTAAGCTTTCAGAGAGAAAATCAGTATTGTTAGAAACTAACAATTTAGTGTAATTTCACCTAACCTGATTCGACCTCGAAAATTTATCTACAATGTTTTGCCAACAACCAAGTCTATTGCTTTGTTATTATAAACTTTTTTTAGTTGTAAACAACACAAGAATTCCCAAAACACATTTCATAAAGTTTGTGTTTGTAGCATGCTTTTTTCTTTTTTTCTTTGACATAATCACCATGCTTTCTCAAAAGTTGATTTAGAGAATCAGAAGTGGCGGACCTTGAACATTTTCATAGAAGGATGGGAGCGAAATTGTTATATACATAAAAAGATTTACACGACCGGGAAAAAAATTACAATATAACTAAAAATTAACACTACTGAAAAAAAAAAAAAAAGGATGGGGACGAAGGCCCCTTTAATGCTTCGCCCATGAGCATCAGAAGCTCCGTTGTAGATTGGTATTTCTTAGTCGACAAATTACAGTAATTGGTAGCTTAACGCTCAAGAAAACTAAAATGTTACCATACATGTAGATTTTACTACACAACAATAACTATCTTTTAAATTCATCCATTGCAAAAAATAGGGTTGAAAAGTGGAACGAAAGCTTTCTTATATAGAGCTGGATACCTTCAATATCAGACGCGTTTTAAAACCATGAGTGGTGGATGCCTAAGGGTGTTCCGTTGCCAAAACGAACAATATCTATTACGGTATTTGGGCTGTTACAAATGGTATCAAAGCCAGAGTCAAGCCGGTGTGCCGGCAAGAACATTGGTCTTCCAAGCAGGGGAGGATATAACACTCTAAATCGATTGGGAAGGAGAACAAAAGCTTAGTTATATGAATCTCGATACCTTCCTTATTAGACATGTTTTATAAAAGTGAGGGCGGGACGACTGAGAGCGTACTGCTATCAAAGCGGACAATATCTGGTACGGTACTTAGACTGTTATAATACAAATAAAAAACAAAACTTTTACTTTTTCAGCAGCTAACAATTATCATTGTGCATTTGTGACGGATCACCGACGGTTGTACTGAATTAGCTATAAATCATTCTAACAACCGGTGACAAACAAGGGACCATTTGGCAGACAAAGTTGACCTAGGGACTACTAGTGTAATATTTTATTAGGTGAGGGTAAAAGTGAGAATGTAGGTAGACATAGGGGACCAGTAATAAAAAATATCGATGAGATTTATACGTTAAAGGAGTGGGATGCCGGTCATAAAGCGACAGAAGCTGCGGGACCCACGTGGCAGAGAAAAACCTGCTTTTAAGGATCTTCATTATTTTATGTCTTGTTCCCATTAAATGTCTACTTTGGCGTTTCTAATCGGTCCTTATGGGCCCCACTTTTGTCATTACATGCATGCCAAATTTGATATTTCTATACACTTGCTAGAAATAATAATATACTATAAATACATAATTTAACCCATTGAGATAAAGCTGGCAAAATGTTTGATGTTTGAGATGATATGTTTAATACGATTAGTGAATCAAACAAGATATGTTTAAATAAATATGTAGTTTTTTTAAACTTAAACGTGAACCGGATATAATTATAATTATTTTAATAAATATATGTAAAAAAATACTAAATGCTTTAAATATGTATATAAAAACCGGTTAGATCGAGTAGGCCAATATTCAAAACAATGGTTTAATTAATGGGTCACATGATATGACATGTTTAACATAATTAAATGTAATCAGAATAATAATACGGCACGTCACGTTTAATACACATAAATATAAGGAGTTGTACAACACGAATGACATAACATATTTAAAATGATTATTGACTTGGTTCACTACATGAGTTTTTATAAAAAAAACTAGATACAAAATTTTTTTAACAACCTCTAGTTTATTCTGGATCTAATTTTTACTTCATGTCACAAGTGAGAGTTAAACACGATACCTCTTGGATGTGGGACATACGCATTTACAAGTAAGTTATGATAGTGGTTTTCAAACAATTAAGACATCAATTGAGTAATAAACAGGTAGTTTCGATCTGTTAACCTATTTAACATGGAAGAGTAGTAAAACGTATTATATGTCATAAACTAATCGAACAAAGATGATAATTGAATTGGTATCCTCAAACTATCAAATTCGTGATTAAAAGATAAAAACGATTATCATATTTTATGACCAACAAACGCACACTTTTTACTCTACAACATATAATTCCTTTAGTCGGTGTCAAATTCAAATAACCTAACGTTTATATGCCTTAACATTATAAAAAGTAGTTGTGCGTACGCACTATAAACTATAAATATGTATTTTTCTTTTCTTTGTTTGTTATTATTAATGATCTAGATTATACTTCAGTGATCCGTGAGTGATTTCAATTTAACCGTTCAAAAAAAATTATTAATGGCCTAGATGCCTCTTCTGCAACATTAATGCAAACCAATACCAAATATAAAATAACTAGATTAACGTAATTACTATATTATAAAATGTATATTATAAAAATAAGGTTGAGGATTTTGCATATGTCCTTTTCGATAAATACAAGATAATGCATTGGAAAGTAGTTTGAAGATGGATACGATGAACGTGTCTGCTCTCATAAGTTTGCCTTGTAATTTACTTTGCCCCTTTCACTTTCCAATGTCAAACAGATGCTTCACGCCTCTTTTAATACTTTTGTTCTTTATAAACACCTCCATTTTTATTAATAACTAGTTGAATTCAACTTCGCGCGTTGCGCGAGTATTTAAAGTCGATAATCACCAGTACAACCCTAGTTCAAACCCTTGGCTCAATCGTTCTGGCTGCAAACCAAGCGTGGTTGCCACGCCAAGACAACGATTTTTTTCTCTCGAATTCATCATAGCCATCTTATTATATTCTCAAACCAGAAAAATCAGACTAAGCCACGAAACCAACAACTTATTACATCACAATCATCATAGCCTCAAAAACAACTTAAAACAGCAAACTACAATCATTCACAAACAATGAACAACTATCATTAACAGCCTTTCATTTCTACAACATCTAAAACATTTACATCATAGAAGCTAAACAACATCCCAAAACATTGCAATCAAAGCCAAAAAACTAACCATCCTGAGGCATGAGAGGATAATCCGACGCACTAAGGTTAATAAACCAGCTCCAATCCTTCCCCTTCTTCAACAACAGAGTAACGGCGTGCAACATACACGCAATCATCGTCGGTCCTTTAGAAGTCACCAAATTCGCCTTCTCAACCACCATCACATTCTCCATCGCCTCAACACTCTTCGATAGATCACCTCCCTCCGCATCAGAAGCTTCCAGATCCTGATGCAGCAGATAATAATTTCACCGGTGGTACACCGCCCGGAGCAGCCGGTGCAGGCGAGCTCCGTCGCCTCTGGTGCCGGTGATGAAGTAGGCGAACCGAGGAACCTCCAGCAGGGTGTCGCCGGCGCCGGCGCCATGGGTTGATTAATTTTGATCTTGAATTTGTGTGTGGGTCGATTGGATGAAAAGGAGCAGAGTGAATGAGGGATTGTGGTGGAAATACCAAAATTACCCTCAAAACACTATTCATACTATTCATTCCACTCTATTATTAACATATATATAATTATATATCACGCTTACATTGTTTCTTCCTACTCTCTTTCCCTTTCTTGAATTAAATAATTGAATTTTATTTTATAATAATAATAAAAGGTTTTAAAGATAATACTTCTTTTTTTGTTTGTGATGTTTGAGTTTTAACATTCAAATAATTGGTTATTAAAATACTTTATATAAAAGTTAAAATCGTGGAAAACAACAGGCTTTCGAAAATACATAAAGGTCCTTACTCCTTAATATAACTTTATCATTTCTTTTTTGAAAGTTGAGTGTCTCAGCGGCGAAAGCCTTTACCGATAACCCAAACCACACGAGTTCGAGCCTCCGGATCCCCACATATTGTGGGTGTACCCGTAGGAATTACCGTGATCAACAGTGACTCGAACCGGTGGGAAAACCTCCGGGCGGGAACCCCAAATATTGTGGGTAAACCCTCCCCCCTCAGGATCGAACCCGTGACCTTTGGCCACAGAGCTCTATCCCTCATCGAGGTGACCAACTGAGCTAGCCCAGTTGGTTAATATAACTTTATCATATTAAAGTCTTTGAACCTATCAAAAATAGATTAAATAGTGCCTCAAGCTAATTATGATAGACTTAAGTGTGTAGACTTGTCTAAAACACATCTATTTTGTAAGAAAAATGTAAGTAACAACTTGTTAGCCTTTTTATTACATGTACAGATTATTTAATGTTACCTTATTTTTTAAATATAATATTATCCAAAATATAAAACAAAATCTGCACCATCGCACTTTCATGTTCCCACGTTGACATCACCACCTATCTACCCATCACCATATCCCCTACCCATACCCCTTAACCAAATTCCTTTATAAAAATATATTATCAACAAAATTAGTTTTTTAACAGAATTATTTCTAAATTTATATCAATTTATGATAGACGAGACTCGAATACCACATCAACAAAATTATTGAAGAAACTTTTTAATAGTAACTACAAACAACGCTTAATTCCACCTAACATTGCGTTAATAATGATTTAAACAAACATCAGTTTGTGAATAGCAAATATATCCAACAAATTTAGTGAATAAATAAACATCTTAACTAAAATATAAAAAAGAACCACGATGGATTATCAACAAAACTAAAGATTTGATGGTTACAATTAGTTAGTTTCTGAAACCTATTTGTCACTGTAAAAATTTGAAGCAAAGATGAACATCATCATCATTATCATCATCATCATGACATGTTGACATGAACACTGATGTTCTTTGTGGATTTACAGATAGGGCAAGTGTTAACAGATGAAGCACATACAGTGCAAAGGCACAGATGCCTGCAAGGAAGAAGCAACACACACGATTCTTCATTCCCACACTTCTTGCACAATCTATTGTTGTTGCTGTTGTTGTTGTTGTTGTTCAAGCTCGTACAACAATCATCGTTGTTGTTGTTACGTTGATCGATTGGTGTTTGTTTCTCTTCATCGTTGCTCTCGCAGCATGACTGTGCATCCTCCGCCAACGCCGCCGCGTCGTCGTCGCACGCCGCCGTGGTGCGGTGGCGATACTCGTCGTGAACGACGTGTTCTAGAACCTGCTTGAGGTTGTTACGCAATGCGTTTGCTGTTGCTTCGTTTGTTTGAGCTAATTCGCGCCAGATCTGATTCTCTACACATAGTGATTTCACTTTCTCCTCTAACGCCCAATTTAGTTTAGCGATTTTCATGATTTCTTCTTCTTTTGCTCGTAATCTCTTCGATAATCCTTCTTCAACCGCAGCGATTAACCTCCGTGAATTCCTCTTTCGTCTCTCTTCAACCTCGAGTCTCAATTTCTCCGTCTGCGTAAATCAACGTTTTATTCAAAATTAGGTTTAAACTTTCACCAATTCAACCAAAACACAATCAATTTCATCAAATTTTCATCAAATTGAAAGATAACTAACGTCAATTACCTGATGAGCGATGAATTGATCGATCTCCATCTGTTGTTGCTGGATCTGCACCGATATATCTTCTCCGAGAAACGTATACGCTCCACACCTCTGGATCTGATTCAAACTCATATTCATATTCATATTCATATTCATGTTCTCACTATTACCAAACGCAAACAACGTATTGTTATCCGAACAATCTCTAGCTCGTTTTCTCGACACCGGAAGGCTGCAAGTGAGGCCACTCTCCGCCTTCACCGGAGCATTACTCGCCGGAAACGCCTTCATCGGATCCGTATAACCGGAGCAATACATCGCCGATAGAGGATTACCGATGCCGTAGCCTAAAGGTGCATTTCCAGTTGTTTGATTATCAATGGCGTTTGTTATCATCATCTGAGGGTGGAAGAAAGATTGGTGACCTGCTTCAACCGCCATTAAAGGTGTATTCAGAGCTTTTTGTTGCTGTTGTAGCTGTTGTTGTTGTTGTTGTATGATGATGATGATGATGATGATGATGATTGTTTGTTTGTTTGAGAGTGTGATGAATTTGTGAGTTTTGCAGAGAGAAGCAGAGAAACATGCAAATGGGGGTGGTGGCTTTTATGGAAGAAGGGGGTGGGTTTGCTTTTAAAGAGGGGGAGAAAAAGAAGATAAAATAAAATAATAATGTATTAAAAAAATAGTTGGTTTAATTGGACTCTCTTTTCAAGATATTATATTTGTATTTTTTTTTAGTTTAATTGTATTTTAAGACAAAGGGGAAATATATCTAAAACCTAGACAATGGATTTGTATTATTATATTCGTATTTGGTTTGTAAGGTGTGATTTCCTTTCTTTTTTCTTTTTTTCTTTTACTTTTAGTTTCATCAGGTTTATTATTTTATTTGTACTTATTATCAGTTTATATAATATCTGAATTAGTGGTGGCCATTATTATTGGAGTACTCTAGAAAATGGTTTGATATTCGTTTATGCAACTTGCTTACAAATTTATATGATTAAAAAAAATATGATTCAACTTACATTATACAATTAATCAATGTTAGTTAATGTAAATTATTAAATGAGTTGGTGTTGTGGTCATTTTGGTGTGTTTAATGGTGTATTTTATTTTAAAATTTGAGAGTTTAAATTTAACAATGAACAGTAACATTATAATAAATTAATGTTTATTGCAAAATTACAACTTTACATGGTAAATCAACAAAAAATTGTAATTTACTTGGCCACTCGAGACAATAATTCATCTAAATATTCATATCAAAACAACTCATTAGCATGAACCTAAGTAACTATACATTACCATAAATAATTACCAAACTCAAAAGTTAATAAAAACTTTACCAAATTGTTCCCCAAATATAATTATAGAAGCCCACCCTAGGAAAGGCAATTTAGCCTAGCGTTGCTTCAATAACTAGTTTTCTTAGAAGTTAGAACACCGTACAACCACCGTTTGTGAACATGCATGCATTTGTACTTGACATTTAATCACACATGTTTAGAGACTTCTATAATCTTCAAAATAGTCATACTTATCTTGCATATAATTGCCACCACAAATGACATTAATACCCCATAAACAACTCTCATGTTTCTTCCAATCAAAGTCAAAAATACATGAAATTAATATAGCCATGAATACAATTGATTGTGTGCCATTATTTTGACCCTTAGAGCTAGGGTTGGCCTTATCATAAAAAAGTCGGCCTATAGTCATATCTACCGGAAGGTTGGACGCTTCTTGAAAGCATTTGATAAAACTAATAATTAAGTTCCTAATGTTTGAATTTCGACATCTCTTAGAGAGATTTCAATCAACATATTTGAATTTGGCCATGGGTCGTTCTTGAAGTTGATTTTAAAGCTATGTGTTATACTATGTAAGAGATCGAGTAGGCATTGATGATGGAGCAGGGTGTGAGGCGTGAAACACCAACCCCCGTCTTGCCTTTTCTAGTGTGAACACAGTCACCAGCAATGTTTTTAAAAACGTATTGAACAATGAACCAGTTGCCTAATCAGTTCACTAGTTGAACCGGTCAAATCATTTGAAGCGTATTTAAGAAAGGACAATGTCATGTATGATCTTATAATTTTAATATTATTTATATATATCAATTTCTAAAATAAAATATGAAATTATTTTATGTCTTAAGGTGGATTTACGCTTTTAGAACAACCTGAACACTTAAATAACTAATATATATATATATATATATATATATATATATATATATATATATATAGGGTTAGGATCATTACAGAACCACTTTTTATTTTCAAAACTACAGAACCATTGATTTACATAAATGTATATTAAGTCTGATAATACTTGACCTGTTTTACATATGTGTATATCAGACATGAACAATAAACTATAAAAAACAACTAAAAATCATCAGGTTTAACTTACATTTATGTAAATCAATGGTTATTGCGATAACTCATTAACCCAACTAGTGGTCAAGTATGTAAATCCCTATATATATATATATGTAAGTTATAATAAAAAAATTATCAATCTATATTATCAAAACTTTTTTTAAATAAATTTATAAATTAGAAATCTTAGGATCTCTCATCTATCATGAATATTAATTTTGATTTCAAAATGACGATTTACATACTTATTCACTTATACTTCTCTAAACTATACCAACTCTTATACCAACTCTCATCTATCATATGGTAAACTTTGCACGTTAGCCTTTCCAAAAAAACTTTTAACTCTTTATATAAAGCTACCGAAAATTATTAATTTTGTTGGCAATGAAAAACCATTCAAGATGTCTCTACCCTACAACGAGGCCGTTTAATTTGGCCAGATAATGGCGCAAATAAATATAATAAGAATAGATAAATATATATTTACTTTACTCTTTTTATAAAACAAAGACATTTACATGATGTTCATATCTTTGTCATTCCAATGCGCAACATGGAAAAAAGCTAATCAAGACATAATTATAGTGCGAGGTAGTGGGGGAGTTGGGTTTGCATCCCAATCCATATCATTACTATTTTTCTCTTTTTCTTTTTTTGAAAGGTGAGTGTATTAGCGGAAAGCCTATACCATGACAACCCAAATCACATGAGTTCGAGCCTCCGGATCCCCACATATTGTGGGTGTACCCGTAGGAATTACCGTGATCAACAGTGACTCGAACCGGTGGGAAACCCTCCGGGCGGGAACCCCACATATTGTGGGTAAACCCTCCCCCCTCAGGATCGAACCCGTGACTTTTGACCACAGAGCTCTATCCCTCATCGAGGAGGCCAACTGAGCTAGCCCAGTTGGTTATTTTTATCTTTTTCTTATTTAAGAAAGTTTTATTAATTTTTTAAAATGCAATATATATTTAATAAAACTAAAATAGAAAAAAGCCGCTGTAACAAGGCGCTAGAGGGACAGATTACACCAAAAAAAAGAAACTAAAAGAGATAATACATTAAGGTTGAACAAATACCAATCAATCTATGTAGGGAGAGCATTTTTTATTTACCTTTGATCTAAATTTAAGCCAAACTTTTAATATATTTCACCAACTAATTGTTTAACCAATGGCGAAGCTTCATTGGGGCCGGGGGCCCGCCCCCCCTCTTTTTTTCGTCAGTAGTGTAAATTTTCGGCTCGATAGTGTAAATTTTCGGTTCGATAGTGAATTTTTTTTATTAAATATAGAGTCCGCCTCCTTTAAAATAGTTTACTTCTCCCCCACCCCCCAACCTTTGACTCAAGCTCCACCACTGTGTTTAACAACAGCTTTTGTTAAGAATAATGAATCGTTTCTTATCCTCCAGATGCACCAACACGACATTAAGAAAATCGCTTGAACCAATTTACTTTTCGTTGATTGAGCAGGTAAGGACGTGAAGTTTTATATATTTTCAGAAAATCCTGAATAATGAAGGCATAAACAGATGGCAGACAACACCATTGACCCCGCGTGCAGCCAAATCATAAAGCATAACAACAAGAGATTAGTAGGTGCTATATTGATTCTATGAGTTACTCATATAAAGGACGTGACATGCGGCGGTCTACCTTCACATTCCATGATCACCCGCTGTTTAACAAATTTTATTATAAGTTAAAAAAAAAATTATAGAACAAAGTTTTATAGCATTTAATCGTATTAAACTTTATGGTTTCATTTTCTATTTCTTTTTATGTTTACAAGCTACAACATAACCCACAAGGATAGAATAAAGAGAGACTAGAAGATGTGGGTCTATATTAGACTATATATTCATCATGGGTTGTAATGCCTCTTGAGAAACGATGTTATCTTAAATGTTTTTAATGGTCTTTTATATGGTAAAAGAAATGAGAAGTTGTCTGCTTTAAAATTCACCTGACACCTAAACTATGACGGAAAAATAAAATAAGAAAACGTTGAGGTGAGTTTGACACTTGCTTTGGTTTGAAGAGAAATGAGCAACGTTGAACCTAATTGTTTGTTTATGAGATAACTTAATTTACATATCTTATTCCGTTTATTCATTATAGATACTTGTGTCGATTGATTTAATCAGCTTGTTGATTAGTTATAACATACTATATCGGTAAACTGAGAATTTAGCCTTAAGTTATGCTGGTAAATTGGTAATAGGTGTCATGAAAAAGCGGGCTGGACATATGAAATAATTATTCTTTTTGAGCTTATGATCAAGTGATTTATTTGAAAATATAATTTTACCCAAAGAAATATTAACTTGTTTTATTCATCCATCATGTTTTCACACCTCGAAAATTTCTTCCAACCGTGTACAAAATGCATCTACAAGAAAATTAGCATATGAAACACATAAAATAACTTAAAAGAGATCAAGCTTTAATAACACACAATCTAATCTCTTTTTGACACACCAATTTAGTAGTTGAATATGGTCAAGTAGACATGATTATGAAAGAGATCACGTTTTTTATTATTGTTAAAATGATGGCATTTGGGGAAATTATAATGGTTAGGCAAAAGGTGATAGTTACACCCCACTATTGATTTGTCATGGTCTCAAGTCTTTTTTTTCAAAATGGTTGGAAGAACATTACCCTTCTAGGCCAAAAGCACTTTGTTTGCCTTTTTCTTTTGTTGATAAAAAAGCAAAAAATGTAGCAAAAGGGGCCAATAGAATTGTCCTTTATATTCCTAGATGCAAACCAACACCTATCTCAAAATCCATCCATTCCATTCCATGTGAAAGTAGGAATCATTGCTTCAAAAAAGCAACCTCATATATATAAATAAATAAATAAGTAAATAAATAAATAAATAAATATATATATATAAATATACATATACATATATATACACACATATACATATATATATACATATACATATACATATACATATACATATACATATATATATGTATATATATATGTATATCTATGTATGTATATATATATATAGAGAGAGGGGCATTCAAATGAAAACTATTTTTTTGGAAAAAACCAAAAGAACCATTTTGAGCCATAGATCATAGTGATCAAAGGTTGTGATTTAAAGGGGCATATTAGTAATTTATACCTTTTAAAACTGCAGAGGAATGCAAGACAGGGGTACAATCGGTATATCACACCTGATTTGGGAAACCACCCCACAAAAAAACGCTCCCCCTGATCGATATGGTTCGCATTAACAAAATCCCCAAAATGCTCTCTTTATTTGAAGATCATAGCATAATCATTTCATCAATCCTCGATCAAATTGATGACCAAAGTTTGTAGAACTCTCGTCTCTCACAATCATCATTCTGTCAACCAAAATCACCCAACATTATGTCGATTTCGTTAAAGAATAGAAGACCAGCGTACGCTGCATTCATCCTTTTCCGAGACAAGCATCTGATAATCCAATAGGTTTGTCATATGTATTGATCTGAAATATTGACTCTCAAGCTTTTCATGTAATCTAGGGCTCAAAACTTGTTAGTTTCTCTTTTCTTGTTTTTTTAATGTTAGTAATGGTAGGTCTAAGATAATAAATTAAGATCTTCATGAAAATGGGGTTTTTATTGATTGATGGTTGTTGTTTCTGCTATTAATCGTCCAATTTCTGGTGTTAGATATATAGAGAGTGGTTAAGGATGCTGAATAAAAATGGGAAGAAACACAGGTTATAAAGGCATCTGCAAAAATTAGTAAAGAGGCAACTTTAATGTCAAAAAGGACGTCGAAGAAAGCAAAGGTTGTTGTTAAGCCAAACAAACGAAAGAAAAGAAAGGGTAGGTGAAGTTAGGTTTTCATTAGGGCTGTTCACGAGCCGAGCCGAACCGAGCGGACCTTTGCTCGTGCTTGGCTTGTTTCCAAACCGAACCGAGCCGATCGGTTCGTTTACAACCGAGCGGAAAATCGAACGAACATTTTTCGAGCGTTAAATTTTCGAGCGAACGTCGAGCGAGCGCAAACGAGCGGCAAATAATTTATACAATCCAACTATCTTGTGTGTCATACAATTTATACTACAACGAATAAAGTTTAATAACTTTAAAATCAACCACATTTCATTACATAATACTTTTATGGATGATAACGCGTTATGACTGACGATGAAGCTAGCTAAGTCTGTAGCCGATAAGGCGGAGAGCATGTTGCAGATAACGGTGACGGTGAGAGTGAGATAATCGAAAAAATATCTTTTAACGGCTTAGGATTTCACTTTTATATTAAGTGTAAAATTCTTTTATTAAGTTGATTGATCAAATATGCATAAATAGAATTATATATTTGTATATAATGTGTCAAATCTACTAGAGCACTATGTATAAACTATATATACATATTAATTCGATCCGAACCGAACCGAGCGGACCTTTGCTCGTGCTTGGCTCGTTTACAAACCGATCCGAGCCGATCGGCTCGTTTACAACCGAGCGAAAATTCGAACGAGCATTTTTCAAGCAAATTCCAAACGAACGTCGAGCGAGCGTCGAGCGGTTTGGACAGCCCTAGTTTTCATAAAGTCTCTTAACTGGAGTTCATACATTTTGTTTGCTTAAATAATTATACTTTCATGGATAATGTTTAAACTACCAAATGACACTATTATTTTGTAATGCAGGAAGATTTCCACGGCCATTTAACATTATTAGTCAGTCAGATTATGTTGAATTTCAAGATCTATTCTTCACGATGTATTTTTGTTGTCAATTTTAATTAATCAAATCTGGTTAAGTAAATTATATAAATGTAGATGAAAAGATGTGGTTATATAATTTTGAATCATTTTTATTTATAGCTCTAACTTTGCGAATCATATATATGTGTTCCTCACCTTGTTCATGTTACTTATGCTTATAATTTTGCATTAACACTTTAAGTTTTGCAGTAATGCACATTCTATAACTATGCCACATAGCACAAACAACATTTATGTATCGGTGCACATACTATAATTCTCATCATCATTGATACTAAGATTCTTCTATAATGTAACTAATTTGAATATATAGAATTGTAAGCTGTATTTGATGTACAGTTGTAATTAATTTTTAACTTAATTGACCCATAGGGTAACTCTATCATGAATGACCATAAGATAGAACATATATCTTCTAATATTTTCAAAAATCCTAAATTTATTGTTGAATAATTTGATTATCAATAACATGGATTGATGGTTAAATAAATTTATTTAAGCATTTATATGCGACAAAGGATAGTAGAATGGAAAATAGTGTATTTTAAAACGTTGACTTTTATTAATACATTTTCATTAATATGACTCCCCTTAAAAGTTTGATTTACTTTGTATAATGTAAATATCACATTAGGTTAATTACAACATGGTTTGATGTTAACAACATTGACATTTTAGAACGGTGTGTTTTGACACTATGGCTATCAAAAATCACTTTCTAGATTATACTGAATGTATAATTAAAACTTGCATAACGCGCTCCCGTATGCATCTGCTGATTAATCGATTTAGGCATCTATTTTATTCACAGATGTTGGGAATGTAACATGAAACTAAAAAGGTTATAATACACCTCTAGGCATTATAAAATAGAATGGAAAGTCATCAACACTACTGTTGTCAAATATGCATTAATGCCCTCACAGCACTAATGCATTAGCACACATTCTACAATTATGCATTCATGCATATGTGCACATCATCTGAATTTATACTCGCCTACACACCATCATGTTTATCTATATAGTGTAACTTTCTTCTAGCTTTACTAAACATCATATCTTCACGATCCAGCAGATCGTGGTTATGTGCCTCAACAAAATTATACAAACAATATTGTGAAGTTTCTGTTATGATTTTAAACTTTACACTCGCCTTGCAGTTCGTAACTTTAAAGTTACTCATTCTCCTTGTAGGTCCTTCTGTTTTATCTTGCAATGTATCAATAACTACTGTCCTCGACTTTCCATACTTGTTACAAACTATTTATCGATGTGTTATTTCTCCATTTTTACGCTTTATTGTGCTACATCTTGTAGAAAACCCTGCACTTTCAGCATATGTGTCATACATCTTCTTAGCCTCTTGAAATATTGAATAAAATTCTCTAACTACAGGCTTTAACTTTTTTGGTACTACAGGAAGCCAAGAGGTTGAACCATTTGGAGAGTAAATAAGGTTTGATTCACTAGCTTTGTAAGCGTCTTCATCACCTGAGATAACATAAACGTGTATAGTTAATGATATTAGCTTGTGAACCCATGTTTTTAACATCCAAATCTTTAAACAATTGATTTAACTTTTTCTAATTTCAATGTGAATCATTATCAAATTAAATATCTTTTTAACATTCAATTTTTTTAAATTCTTCTTCATGTAAATATGAATTGTCTAAAATAATTGAAGCCTAATATATTTTAACTTCATTTCAACAGTTTTTTAGTCCAACATTTTAATTTATCATCAGTCCAATTGTTTTGAAATTTTATAGATGCATATTCTTCTAAATCTCCCTGATATAATTCATCTTTGTTTTGAATTTTGTTCAACCATACTATCAATACCATCAATTATTAACAACTTCTTTTAAATCTCCCTGACATTTTTTATGCATAGATGCAATCATACCTGATTCATCCTAATTTCTTATCGTATCCAATGTTTTCTTGTCCATTCTTCCCTCAACGCACCACCTCCATATCATAATTGCAATCAGCAGGTTGGTCTGGGCTTCTTAAAAATTCATTTCTTTTAGTTCTTGTTGGAGAATTCATCATCAACAAATCTTTATTGATATGTTGCTCCTCATCTCGTCCTGTTTGTTATGAATCCCATCATTAGTGTTCATCCGGTCATTTGAATATGCACAGTTTTCATCAGGTGTCTTATCTATCATGCTTTTTAAAGTCATTTAGAATAATCTAGCCCCTGTATATTGGGCTCGTGATTGCATCAAATGTTCTCCTGGTCGACTTGTCCCCTGTTCTCCATTTGTTCCTGTAACAATTTCGAATGAAAATTAATCGCATGATCTGTATCATCCCACATATTAAGTTGCAATAAATAACTTGAATTATTGTTTTTTTAATCCTAACCACTTGATTTTTATCATGTTACAAAGCTATGCAGGTTTACAGTCATGACTAAATCTTACCCATTATTCAGCAGATATTCTCCCCACAATCTGTTTATCAACCAACAATTATCCTTTGGTTGATAACGTCTTCAGAATCTTGTGTCCTAACCTTAAAGTATGATTATAAGTATCGTATGTGATGAATCGCATGTTTGAGGAAGAAGAAAGAACGTGGTCTCATGTGCATTGGTGGAGGGAACAGTTTATTCCAGAAATTTAATTTAAAAATGTGTTAATTACCTATTTGCCCTTATATCTAATTATAATAAAAAAGAATTTTATTTTGACAGAAAATTCTGATTGGTTGGAAGTGGTTCTTTTAGTTTTTTCCAAAAAAATAGTTTTCATTTGAATGGATCCATATATATATATATATATATGTTTGTTTGTTTTTGTTTTCATATGATTCATCCTATGTCACTATACCTTCTTGTTAATTATTGGTAATTGATGGACACCTAACAAATTGATTGAACACTAGTTCTTAAAAGGTTTTAAATCATAGCATAAAGCTTATGGTTACGTTTTTAGTTTTAACGAGTCTCATAAGTAAAACAAACAGAACAGATAAATACTAAATACGTTGAAAGATTTCTTCTTGTTAAATTTTTTACTTATAATCCACTACACTGCTTTGTTATAAAAGAAATTAAGAAAACAATGACAAGTCAACTTGAACAAGCTCATTATGCACCTAAAACATTACTACTTTAACAGGAGCTTGTCACTCGCCCATTTTGTTCCAATCATTTTACAATCTATGTATATTCTATATATTTAAAGATAAAGACTAGAAGAAAATGTTATTAATGTAAATTATGTCATCTTTATAACCTACTAATCTTACTTTATGTATCATGCCTTCTACGTCATGTCATAAGAATATTTCACTTGGGAACGTCTATATGCACATTCTCGGCAACCTTCTACTAGGATGAGTCGTTGTCAAATCTATTTAACTTATACGAATATGAATCCAAGATAGTGGACTTGTCATAATAACACACAAAGAGCGATTGAGAAACCAAGTTTTTTTAGATGTTCTTTTTATCTTTAGTTGACCTAAGCCACTATCCCTTTTGGTAGCCTAAAGACACATTATTCGTTAAATTGAAATTATATATTTTTAAAGATTAGGTAAGATACGAATATAAGAAAGAGAGAAAGAGGCTACTGAAGCATATGTTACATCCTCCACTAACAATGGTCATCCTTTTAAGTTTTGACACGACCAAAACCTAAAAAGATATGAACAACAATGGGACCTAAACAATCGTGAAGTACGTTATAACTGACGTTTAATATTGCAAGTGTATTGGTCATTTATCGTATCTATATAGGCTATTACGGTTATTACAATCAAAGTGAGACATGACAATAGTTGTTAACAAGTTAATTAGCTTAAATAGGTTATAGTGATATGTTTGGGCAGTAAACACATGTGATGGGACATAACTCGTGTTTTGTGGAGTTGCATCGACAAGGGAAATTGATAGGTCTAAATGTTTGCTATAACAAAAGAGAAAGAAGATATGATCGAAATGAAATGAAAAAACTTGATTTATGAACATGATTGGTGGTTTGGGTCCCATTACATTTATGTTTCCATTTTCATATATACACACGTTTTATATTCCAAATATATGCATGATTTAGATATGATAAACTACATGGAAAGTTGTTTCAATTTTCTTTTATAACTAACAAATTCTTACAAAGATGATAGAGAAAATTATTGTGTATGAAAGTTGTAGAACTCTAGTTAATATTTGTTGTAGTATGTGACACTCGAATTAAATAATAGTGTCGTTCTCATGTTTTGGTTGTAGATAAATAGAACTTCACAGTTTGTTAAGTATGATACAGTAGACGATTGCATAACCGCCTACCACCACTCTGTCATTGAAACATCAATGCACTATGTATATGTGTTTTATCGGTTCTTACGATGACGTATATAGGCCATCAAAAATGGCAATTAAATATTACGTAGATGGTTATATAACCGTCTTGTGACTAATAAAGCATGGGTTCCTTACAGCTTTTAGCTTTATCACTTTAATGGGATTAATGGCGACATAGTTAAGTGAAAGTTCTTGTTACTAGTAACGCCTGGGCTTTTTTAAACTTTAATCTCATAAATGAAAGAGGTCGATTTATTTCTAAGAAATCAAAATATATTTCAAATTTTTAAATGTAAGATAACTCGACTCGGTTCTTAGATTAACAAAAACCCTTTTGTTTACATAGAAAGAGGTAAAGAACAATAGTGTGATACGTGGATCTCATGAAGGTTTTAACATATGTCAAAGTGTGTATGTTAAAGAGCTCAATCGTTTTTTCCTCTAATATATTGGACACAAAATTTTGTGTCTCAAGTCATACAAAGAAACGTGTAAAAAACAAAGTGGCGATTTATGAATATTAAGTCTTCTTTACAAATATTAAAGGACTATATAACTATAATAATAACAATAATACATTTACTTAAGTGTCATGTAAATAACTTCAAAAACTCTCACTCTTTTCCTTCCTTTAATTTTCCGAGATGGGAGGAAGCGAGACGAGACTGAGTATTTAAACTTTTTGAAAATTTGACTAGACGTTAAGATAGCCTAGATGCATCGATATTATTTTGACAATGATAATAAAAAGAAAACTCAAACTTGAATTCTCCAGCTACATTGATGATTTAAACTTCTTGTTAATTATTGTTAATTGATCCAAATGCAATTCTTATAGATTGAGAGATTGTTTATAATAATAACATAAAGGAACACTTACAAACTTTAAATGAAAATTTTAGAATAGCTAAGACTAGGAAGTGAATTAAAACCCTCCATTTCCAAAACCTACCATTAGGCATCTTGCACTTCCAAATATTTTTTAGGATGGTTTTTAAAAAAGAAATACATATTTTCTTTTTTTTTCTTTTAAATTCTTTTGATGGTACTCGTGACTTATCTTGGGTATATCTAGTTATTACCGTAGACCACATCTTTAGAAAACTTTTAAGACTTCATAAACGTCTTACCGACCAATAGAATAAGATAAACTGTAACTTACGGTAAACATGTAAATTTCCCTTACATATGGTGGAATTTCGAGTGGTTATCCATATATCACGGTTTTTACTTGGCTAATATCATCCCTAGTTTCTAAACATGTTAATGTTAATGTTCTCTTTCAATGTGTGACTATAGCAATTTAATAGCCACACAACATTCAACAACACGAGCAATGAAGCAAAGTAGGAGCACCCAGATTAATGTATGATTGCATTGTGGATCAATCGTCCAAACATTGGACAATTTTCTCAAGAGCAGATCAACTCTAATAAAATAAAACGCATGAAGATCTATAAGTTGAGATCAAAGAAAGATAACATCAAGCGACAAAATGCAAAATGATTAATGCAAATTAAAGGTAAATAATGAAAGCTTACCTGAGAAAGTTTTCTAAATGATAAACGTCTTTATTAATAAACAGGATATTTTACAATGAAGTCTTACAAGGTTGAAATGAAGTTTTATAAAACATAGAGTAAACTACCATTTGCATCTCTGACGTTTTCCCATTTTAACCACTTGCGTCCCTGCAGTTTCAGAGTCTCGATTTGCCCCCTAACGTTTTCTTTTTATCTCCATTTGAGTCCAAAACACTAACGGCGTTAGATTTTTCCGTTAGTTTTTATAAAATGACAAAAATACCCTTGTAATTTCAGGGATGCAAAATGTAAATTTACTCTTAAATAAAAACCCCTATCCCATCCCTCCCTTCTATCTTCTCTCTCTCTCTCTCTCTTCTTTCTTCACTGACAGCGGCGGTGGTGGTGATGGGTCACGATGGTGGTGATGGGGTTCGCGATGGTGGTGATGGGGTTCGCGATGGTGGTGATGGGGGGATGCGGTGGTGGTGCTGATGGGGGGCTACGGTGGTGGTGGTGATGGGGGCTGCGGTGGTGGTGGTGATGGGGGGCTGCGGTGGTGGTGGTGATGGGGGGCTGCGGTGGTGGTGGTGATGGGGGGCTGAGGTGGTGGTGGTGATGGGGGGTTGCGGTTGTGGTGGTGATTGGAGGTCGTGGTGGTGGTGTTGATGAGGGGTTGCGGTGGTGGTGAAGGGGGGGTCGCGGTGGTGGTGAAAGTCTTGAATCGCCCCCAATCTTCGATCGGTCAAACCAGCTGCCTTTAACCTTGAAGTCGCATACATTTTCTATCTCATTGTACCCCAAGAACACATCAAGTGCTGTCTTCATTTGGATCAACGAAGACTGTTTCGCGCTAAAGATTATATCTTTTGAATCCGAGCTATCTCCCCTGAACACCACCCATCTCTTGTGAACACTTAGCAGCTGTTCATAACATCAATTACAAAACAAACACACAGACATATGTTAGCTATTGTTTTAATCATATAGTAGAGAACATTGATATACAAAATACAAACTTTTGAGCTACAATCTATCAATTCTGCACTTATACTCTTTGTATTCATACCAATTGTTCATCAAAACACCTAAAATTTACAAATAAACACACGGACATTTGATAGCTATCGTTTCAATCATCCAGAGGACATTGATTTGCAACATAGGCTGCTGAAATGGGGATGCAGATGTTTAACGCGGGGTACGTGCACCATGGGCTGCTGAAATCGACGATTTGGGTGCTGAATCGGGAGTCGGTTTGGTGGTTTGTAGAGAGAGATAGTGTGTGTATCTATGAGAGAGATGGTATGGGAGTGTTGGTGGTGAAGAAGAAGATGGATGGATGGGTCCCACAATGTTTATTTTTTGTTTTTAATTAAACGGTAATTTTGTCTTTTCAACAATAATTTTAACAGAAAAATTAACAGTGTTAGTCATATGGACTCAAATGGAGATAAAAATTAAACGATAAAGACTCAAATGAAGATAACATAAAACGTTAGGGGGCAGATGGCAATTTTGAAACAATAGAGACGCAAACGGTTAAAATGAGAAAACGTCAGGGACGCAAATGGTAATTTACTCTAAAACATATGTTTAATCCAAAAGATATTTAAGACTTTGAACACTTTATAAGATTCAAATGTTTATAAAATGAAAATGAGACCTTGAGTATTAAAACAAAATAAAGTTTTTAAACAATATTAGTCCTATTAAGACAGAATTAATCTCGGATGGGGTCTTCTTAATTTCAGGCTAGGTGCATTTACATTTAGATGTTATTAACCTTAGAAAGGGATGATTAGTTTAAGTTGAAAATTAATTACATGGATGAATATTTTAGTTTAATCATCGATCCATGCATGTTCACATGTGATATTCAACTTTAGTTGTGTGTTATTTACTTATTGATACATGTTAGTATTAACATGTGTACGTGAGACTAACTGCATTTATAGTACCATTCATGATTAAGAGACATGATAAATGATCAGGGCTTGGGCCGCTTGGCGATAGAAATGGCGCTCGGGTTATGAACTTATAATCTTTAGAATGGCCATTCTATTAGATACAATAGATAACATGTTTGAAAGTTAAATCACAAAATTTTATTGAATTTCTTAATGTAATGGTAAGTTAGAAGTAACTTAAGAGTCAACTTTCTAATACTTAAATGTTTACAACGGTCTAACGAGAAATCTAATATATCTTAAACAAGCAACCAATATATACTCAATCAATCATTTGTTTAATTTGATATCATCCCATCATTAAGCAAGCAAATTATACATTTTATTCCTTTAATTTTCCAACTCCTTGTACCAATAATCATTGTTCGTTTTATTTATAAGGACCTCATTTTGTTTTTTGTTTCTCAAGATGGAATTTTTAAAAAATCAATCTATTCTGAAATTACTTCCAGTTTTTATGTATTCTTGGCTTTTAAAAACAAGTCATATGTAATCTAAAGATGATTATTTGATAGTTAACTTAAATAACCAAACCATCTTTTCTAAACAAACCTAATAAGTTGTTTATAATAACAAAAACCAATCGACAATTACAACATACAAATAAATCAATTAAGTACGCTCAAGCTCTCTATCAATTACATCTCCACCGACTCCTCAATTGGATATTATTCTTTAATTATATAGAAACAATTTTAGCTGCCCTCCAAAACTAACAACAATAAACAAAACATGAACCAAAGGTTTCGTAATATTAAACAAAACAAATATAATACGTTAAAACTATGCAGTTGTTTTGGTTTCTTATGTTTTGAATCATTTATCTGATGAAAACCCATATATCACGCGTGGGCCACGTGCAACCCCATTAAACTTTTGTATTGTTGTTCACACTTCACACTTTGAACACAACTTTTGGTCTATGGCCCATATATCAATACATCATGACACCACTAACATCCAACCAACGCATTCATCATGATCATCATACATAACATATAATAACAATAATAATACTAATATTATTATTATCATCATGTCATGTCATGTATCATGCGAAAGAAGTATAAAGACAAAGGCCCCATGTTAACCAAAACGTCAAGCTTTTTTCAATTAAGCGAATAAGTTCTTGAATAATGGGACCGCCGGTGATCACCATCCACCACCATTTATAGTTGTCAATGGCTTCTTATTGCCACCATCATTCACTTTTACTTTTAGCTTAATCAATACATACGTATGAATATAGGGGGAAGTATTTATATATAATACAGATGCAGTAGATAACTACGAGAATCTTATGTCTACTTATACGTTATACTTGTTAGATAAAGAGGACATAGAGAAAATGAGATGGTTATGTGGTTAAATTAGCCCGTATTTGATTGAATTGGAGAACTACGTACAAGTAGTTATACGATTCTTATGTCTTTCATTTAAATCATGTACTCGAAACATTAATTTTCTTATAGTTGGGGGATTACGTACACTTAGTTATACGATTCTTGTGGTTTTTCAAATAAACGTACTAGAAACTTTTTTCTTATAGATGGGGAAATACTTACAATCAGTGTCAAGTTCTTGCTCGGATATTCTCATTTGGGTTGGTGGCCGGTCGGGTGTAGTTGTGGGTTCGAGTATTGGGGGTGATAATTATCCCAAATTATTTAAATGTTGTCCATTGATATAGTTTAGACGTAGCATTAGATTGATCTGTGAATCGTCGTTTAAATAAGATAATAAATATACTAGTAAAGGTTGTTAGATTGGTTTTATTTACTAATAACAAAATATAAAACATGTAAAAAACGATAAAAACTAGTGAGAGTTATTTGAGACATGTATACCACATGTCCCGTACAAATGTGTTTTATATGTTCTCGTTGGCTAGCAGTGTATTCATAGAACCCGTGAACTTATTGTTAATGGTTGTTATGATCAATAAGTAAGTTATTGAGGGATGAATATCATCGATACATGTTTTTCTTGAGATTATTTTTGTTTCTATCAACAAGTAATATTGTTTAAAATAATATTTGTACTTTTATATTTATTATAGGTGGTTGTGATCATTTTTATACTCTTTAGTCTTTAGACAACCTTGACTGTATTAATTATGTTTGTACTCTTTTACATGTGATAGATACAATATGAATGCAATTCAGCAATTCTACCGAACTTTTTGATACTAAATTTGTGTCGGTATACTCGTACTTTATTTTTAGCGAAATAATAATAAGGGGTGCGAACAAGTCGAGTCGACTGAAATTTAAGCTCGTTTACGACTTGAGGCAAGTCGTGATTCATCGAACCACCTAGTTTTAATATATGAAAATAGAGACTTTTCTAGTCATGATGGCTTGTGTTAAAGACGGATTCATAGACAACACGCCTACAGAATAATGAACAACATGTTAGATATTTTGGTGTAATAAGATTAACTAGTTAACTAATTTGATCATAATTTTTATCAAACAAGTCAGGAGGCCTGTGGACACACTTGTTTGAGTTTATTGTGTTTTTCGGTATTAGACTCTCATATTTCTTAGGGGTGAAGCCTCTAAGCAATGAGGATTCCAAGGTAGCAACAAACCCTTGGCAGGGGTCTAGGGGCATCGCCTCTCCTCTGGGTGTGGGGTCGAAGAGGCAGGGCACCAGAGTCCCTGACCAGAGTCGAGCTATGAAATATTACTTTATTAAAACGCATCAAAATTTGATTTCCCCGTATTTCACATATAAAAATTAGGGTAAAGATGTTCAAGTTTTAAACATTAAAACTGGAGAAAAGGAGTTTTTACCCAACCTTGTAAAATTAATTCTCGGATGTTTTGGTCATTATAAATTCTTTTTCTTTATCTGGTTCACGGAAAAACATACACATAAATCATACTTTATTTTTAAATATGAGTTTTATCCGATTATATATTTCATGTGAATCATAAATGGTTTTAATCTGGAAACGATTAACGACTCATAGTTTTTTCAGATTTGATTAGCGGATGACTATTCCTCTACACAATAAGAAAACATATCAGTAGACGAATTAAGAAATCTGCCAGGAGCATGGAAAGAATTAGTTTACGTTTCTTAAATTTTAATGTTTACGTCATTAGTTGCATGTTTTTATTTTCAATTATAATTTTTAATGTTTAGTTGTGCAGTTTTATTTCTATTAAATGATAACAAATCAAATTAGAAAATAAATATTAAAAATAATTATATATCCTTGATCACTAATCATTTTTCATCTTATGCGCAACAAATCTTTGGCAATGTGAAAGACGATAATATGCGATGCCAGAACGATGTCTAGTCGATGCTTAATAACCTAGCAACCTGTTTTATAACTCTTCATATTTCTCCTAACATAGTTTTATAAACAGATAACAATAAATGAGATGTTAAAGAAAGATAACAATAAGACTATGTGTTGTGGACAGGCGACCAAGGACGCGAGCCACCTAGTCGCACACAGTAACAAGGTGGCGCAAGTGGGGCGTGAGCAAGCTGACCGCGACCGTGGTAGCGGGGGAAAGAGCTGTTGGGCCTTGGGATGCCGTTGGGACTCTATTAAAATTTAAAAATATATTTTTTCTTAACTTTTAAGATTTTGCCCTATATATACTACCATATACTTTATCAAGTACTACTTGATCAAGAAGTGTATTCAATATAATAAAGTTATCATACAGTTAAGCTAACGTTGTCACATGAAGCAATATTAGAAAATAACTTTAGTGGCTTTAACCCACAATATATATCCAAGTAGAAGTTGTATTTTTAATTTCTTTATTTAAAGAAATACAGATAAAGAGACAAAAGTGAAATAATTAATAATAAATGCGAGTCACCCATAACTCTCCTCTTTCTAACTTGGAAAAAGGGTAACCGAATAAGTTAAGGTTTGACATCTGCAACCACTCACACAATATTATATAATATAATAAAAATAAAAATAAAAATAAAAATAAAAATAAAAATAAAAATAAAAATAAAAATAAAAAATAAAAATAAAGAAAGAAAGATAAAGGCCTGCCCACGTGGACCCATGATCCTGTTGGTGGGCCCAATCTGGGTTTGGTACTGTACGTGGGCCCACTACCAGCGTTTCCAACAAGCCAACTCCAACTCCGTACACAACTCCTCTGGGTCCCACTTCATCACCCCGCTTTTAAGGTTACCCTTTCCCCAACACCCCCACTCAACCACTCTTTTTTCTTTTTTTTTCTTCTTTTATTTATTTCTTAACATAAAAAAATCACTAAACATTACTTTTTTGTAAATAGAAGAAACATTTTTTTAAGTTAATTACATAAATAGTTTCCTTGCTAATGTCTTTTTTCAATTTTAGTACCTAAGTATGGTTTCGGATGACGAATATTAATTTTGCTTATTGTTTTTTGAAGTAGTTTTTTAATTTTAGTATGTAATAGCTTTTTAAATTTTAGAAAGTAGTTTGAAAAAAATTGTGGCATGACATGCGGTTGTAAATTGTAATATGATTTGAAATGATAAAATGTGATTGTTAAATATGTGGTGTGGTGTGATGAGTGTAATATGAGCAGCTCTTCCACCCTCACAACCATATATGTAATATGTGATACATATACACATAAAAATAAAGAATTTACGGTGAATACTCTAAAAAAATACTAAACATTTACTTGTTTAATAGAAAAGTTTGTTTTCTTAAAATATTATGGATTATATCAAGAGGTTGATGCGTAGATTGCTTTTTATTTCTTTATGTAATTATTATTATTTATGTATCATTGTATCTCAACTTTAAGGGATTTGTAGACAATGATGTTTTGAGTTTGATATTGTGACTCTTTTGATTAAAGTGAGTTATTTTTGAGTTGAGATGCTTAAATCATTTTAATAGATGAAGTTAGCTTGTCGACCGTGTAATATAGAAAGAGAAAGTTTTTAATTATTTGATTGAGACGTCTTGTTTATTTTTTACAACTAGTTAACTTGTTGCATTACAACTTGATATAAAACAATCAACTTCTTTGAGTCGTTTAGATTTATTGATTACACGAATCGTATTTAGGTTACTAAATACATGGCTTTCAGTTTGTGTGAGTTAGGATTGATAACTTTGTCATGAATAAGTACACAAGTCCTCTTGAGAATCACTAATTCAACATTTCATCCGAACAAGATTTTCATCCATAATATGCACATGCCTAGCTTTGAGCTAGAGATTAATATTGTCTCCAAAGATTTCATGTGGTAAGATTCTCCCAATCTGTATAAGATGTCGACCATTCAAATCATGCAATATACAAGTATGAATAGTTAATAAAAATAGATTGAAAGTTTTTTGAGATAAAAATCATTCTTTCATATAATATTGTTTAACTGAAGTATTTTTATTGTTAAAAAAAGAACAATAGCACGAGATGATATTATAACAAACGTGAAAATAATGTACAATTGTAGTATTATTATTAAATATTTTGAAAAACAATTTTTTCCCTTAGTATATAAATTATTTAATCGTTTTATTATCTTTCTTAAATAACAATTATATTAAATCAGAAAAAACGGATAAGTGTGATTAGGTAAAACTTATGTCCCATTAGAAAAGGACAAAGATTAGAACCAAAACAAATAAAACTCAAATCACATCAACAGAGAAATCCAAAAGGAAATTAACAATTGTCGAAAACCATCAAGTCTTTAACAACCAAAACGTCAAAAACAATGTAGAAATAGATCATAAAAGACCAAAAGACAACACACCATCGTACAATTACTTGAGAATCTTGAACAATCAACTAGACATTAAATAAAACATGACAACACAACACAAATCTAATATAGCGGCAGCCACATCGACCACTATTAACTATGCTATAGGAGATATCCTATACCTATATTGAACATAAGTAAATCTATTACGGTATACTATATTCACAAACTCTTATTAATAGTAAAATACAAGCGCTTAAATATATACAAATTATATATGCATGTTTATTTGCCGCTGTACACACTTCTTTTTCTTCTTCTTAATATTGTAATAATACAATGATTTTAAACATATTTTTTTAATCTTATAACGTTTACAATACAATTTTTTATGAAATTACGAATGTAGGGTTGTGACAAATTATTATCTTCTTTTCGATACAAATTTCATTCATTTGGTTATGTGTAATAAGGTCTAGCAATCAAAGCACAAACATACAATTCTCATTCTAGTATTTTATTATGTGATAAAGAAACTTTTCTTATGGATAGGCATTTAATGATACTATTAATATTTTGTATGCTATAGATTATAAACTTATTTGCTCGAATTTATATCAATATCAAATTTATATATTTAGGCATTTCGAAAATTTTATGATAATGATGATATATGTAAAAATAATTATACAAAGTAAATATATACAGTTTAATAATGCAAAAGTGAGATTGACAATTATAATCTTGTAAGTTGTAATTATCTAGGTAAAATAGGTAAAAGAAAAATATATTATACTATATTTAAACTAATTTGAGTAGAAAACATTCTAAATATATTTATATCACTTTATCATTCTTTATAAATACATACAATTCTTGTGTACTTGATAACTTTAAAAAATATATATATTGTAAAATCACAAACGTTTTATTTTTAAAGTTAAGCGTGATTGTCATACGTTTAAGTAATTATATTCTTTTATAGTTTTGATGTACAATGCATATTATGTTGCGTAACTATATACAGATTGGGTGTTATTATTATACATTTTTTACATAATTATGAATACCTGTGATAATTCCTACAACTTCTTACTTCACAACAATTTTCCACTTCGTAATGGAACCACTCTCTTTATATATAATCCTACGACAAGACATAGATTTTCGAATCAAATACAAGCAAACTCTTAAGTATTTTTTTTTTCTAATTATAACATTACATGGACAGACCCAAAAATGATTCAACCTTCTTTCATTATAATTCGTATCAAACGTCATAAATGCTAGTAAAGTTGTACTTGAAACTTACTAAGAAAATGTATAAAGACGGATGGAAATAACAATATTGGGTTAAGTGAAAATTTACGTTAACCTTTTAAGTCTTACATATAAAAAAAATTATCATGGGAATTCCTTTTTCTTGTTATAAAGTCACGCATATAAAATGGTAAATGACACAAATCATGTGCCAAAATAACAATTAAAAAGAGAAATAACTCAAAAAAGTAATTTAGAAAAGTAATAAAATCTTAGATTGAGAAGAAAAAAGTACAGTTAATTATTCATGTGGTAGAACTTTGAATTTATTAGATTCAATGTTTCATAACAATATCCGCGTTTCTAGAGGTTTGCGGGTTTGAAAAATCGTTTTGGTCTCAAAAAACCGCTCACTCAACAGAAAGAGCAGGCATCATTGGAATCATACCGGTTTCTTATAACAATTTTTCATCCACTTATATTAATCATCTGTACATATATTTACACATATATTTACAGGACTTAAATCCTCAACTTTTTTAATTAAAAAATAGACCTTTGCACCAAAATGATGACTTTTCTGGTCCGTCCAAAATATTTGGACCATCGAACCTATGACAGTGACACGTTAGACCGGTTTTCAAAAACACTAATAGGATAATGTTTACCCAAGACTATCATCAATAATCAAACCAATAAAAGTGATCAAAATATACTTAACTTGGCAAGTTGGCAAAAATAGTAATAGGTTATAGGTAGTGACTACGTTCTAAACACACCTTCTTCTTTAAACTCAAGACCCATTCATGTTTTCATCTTAAAACGTTACATGTGCGGCATAAACTGCAAGTTACCTGATCCCGTTATAACATGTTATGTTAATTTATCGATAACAAGTTATCATAAAAAAAGAAAAAAAGAAAACAATATTGGATTAATGATAGAGGAGAAAGATGTGTATCAAGATGAATTGGTATTCATATTAACATGCAGACTGGCATTTTTGGTAGATTTACAGATGGGACAGATGTTGATGGAGGATTCACATAGAGTACAGATGCACAGATGTCTGCAAGGCAGCACCAACACACACAACTCCTCTTTCCCACAATTTCTGCACAATCTGTTCAATCTGTTGCTGCCATTATTGTCCCCACTTGTGGTACAGTACGCATCCACATCACCACCTTCATCGCTAACATTCACTTTCGCTAACGTGCGCCGGTGGCCATTTTCAACGTCGTAATTGCTCCCGCAGCAGGACTCCACGTCGTCCACCGTCGCTCCGGTGGCAGCTCCGCCGTGATGTTGTTGTTGTTGATATTGTGTTAGGAGTTGGTGGAGATTTCGCCGGAGGACGTTGGCTGTAGCTTCGTTTGATTGAGCCATTTGCTGCCATAGTTGATTATCTACGGTGAGCGATTTTACCTTTTCTTCTAACGCACGATTCGATCTTCCGATCTTCATGATTTGTTCATCTTTTGATCGCAATCTCTTCGTTCCTTCATCCGCTACTGCGATCAATCGCATCGTGATTATCCTCCGACTCGCTTCAATCTCCGATCTCATCTTCTCCGTCTGTAACAATAAGTAACAGTTTTAATTCAACGTCAGAATACGTCAATAATCAACACAGTTCGAGCGATTAACAACAGATCGAGTAATCATACATGCTGATCAATGAACCGATCGATCTCCAACTGCTGTTGATAGATCTGCATGGAGAGGTCCTCACCGAGAAACGTGAAGCTTCCGTTCGACGAAACCGACGGATCAAACGAACACAAATCACGAGATCGTTTCCTCGAGATCGGAACGCCGGTGAGACGACTATCTGCCGGCGAAACTGTATTGATCAACACCGACGGAACGTACATCGGAATCACTCCGGTATCCATCTGATTCATTCCGTAACCGAATTTCAATCCGTTTTCGTACACATTACCTTCTCCTTGATCAATCATCTCCCTACAACATCAGAAATCGCAAATCCGTAGCAATAACTTATAAAATTTGAATAAAACTAATAGAAACGAAGATGATTGATGATGGATGATCGATAAACAAATACCTGTGTTGATGAATTGTGGATTGAAGAGATTAAAGGTTGATTGACATGTGGAGATTCAACTACCGTGTGGCATTTAGTTCCCGTGAAATTGGTTTATTGAGGGGTTGATTGATGTGTTTAGGTAGAAATTGATTAGTTGTGGGGTTTTCTTGTATATTTATGAGAATGTGTCTCGTATGACTACACTGACTGATACACAATAACCAACACAAAATAAAACTTAGTCAATTCCGTAATTTCAGCGAAATTAAGGGTGAAGTTTTTTACTCGAAAATTATTCCTAAAAGATAGCTTTGTTCAACAGCGCATTTACATCAAACACGAGGCTTAGACTAGACGTAGGAGATATTTCGGGAACATCAAATATAATGACATAAACATAACTGGGGTTTCAAATAACATTATAAAATATATCTTTTTTTTTTTTAACAGCCAACGAGAAAATTTATTTATAAAAGATGAGGTACTAGCCGGGAGCTAGACCACTATTACATTCACCAATACATTGCTAAAACAAAAATTAAACGTTCGTATTACAAATATCAAACTTCCTCCATTGTTCTCATGTCACTTTGCATTTCCCAGAGCGATTGTTTATCCATAAATAGCTTATGGACATCACGTCTTCAAAGATCCTCTCCAACGATAATGATTTTTGATTAAACAAAGAATCATTTCTAGATTTCCGTAGACACCACATGGATGTTAAAATGATGGAGTGAATTGCGTTTCTCTTTATCATCGAGCAAGGGATATGCTTGTGAATTCTCAGCAAATCCCAAACATCAAAAACATAAAAACTTGATAAATGGCACCATTTCGCTACACGATCCCAAAGAGACAGTGCCATCCTGCATCCGGCAAAAATATGCATTGCGGTTTCCACATATTCCCCACAAAAAACGCAGTTTGTTGATACCACTCTAATGTTCCTAATAGCCAACGAGTTTAAAGTTGGAATTCTCTCCATTTCCGCTCTCCAGGCTAGACAATTAAGTTTTTTTGGCACCCAGTTAATCCAATCGAGATTAAAGCTTGGTTTTACATGTCTAAGATTCTGGATCTTATTTTTGATGCTCGCTACTGAAAAGTAACCGGATGGATCGAGCAGCCAAGACCAATGGTCATCATTACCGTGAGCCCATGAATGTGTAAGTAGCAGTGATGTGAGCTGGCTTATTTCATTTTGTTCAACCGAAGAAGATAATCTTTTCCTCCAAGAGAATGTAAAAATTGCTCCAGTTACCGTGTATTGAACTCTCTCGGCAATGCAACAGTGTTTGGATCTTTCAACAGAAAATAAAGATGGAAATATTAAGGCTAGTGGTCTCTCATTCACCCAACAGTCTATCCAAAATGAAATATTCAAGCCATTACCAGGAATTGGTTTGATCAACTTGGGTAAATTGATCCCCCAATTGTTTAAAGTAAGCGAAATTTTAAAAATTTACTTCCATGGTCCCAGGATTGCTAAGCGGATAGGGAGAAAGTTCCAAGATTTGGAATTCTGATGGATAACCCATATAACTTTCCCCAAAGAGGGTCTTTCTCCACCTTAAATCTCCACCACCATTTGGCCATCATTGAAACGTTTGCTTCTAACAGTGACCTGAACCCGAGACCGCCATACTCCTTTGGTTTCATTGAAGTTTCCCATGAAACCCAATTTATCTTTTTGTTATCAGTCGTCCCCCCCCCCCAAAAGAAAGTTCGTCGCAAACTTTCAAGAGTCTTAATAACCTGCATGGGGGCCTTGTAGAGTGAAAAGAAGTATGTGGGAAGAGAATTAAGCACCGATTTAATCATAACCATGCGGCCGCCAAATGACATGTTTTTTGCTTTCCAAATTGATAAGCGATTTCTGAATAAATCAATAATGGGTTTCCAATTCTTGGACAGATTCATGTTGGCCCCAACATAGATACCCAAGTATTTAAACGGAAGAGAGCCCGATTTACAGTGAAGCACACTGGCTGTTGCATTTAACTCTAATGGATCCATGCACACCCCATAGATATTGCTTTTTGAAGGATTTACTTTCAGGCCCGAGACTAAGAAAAAAATCTCAGAATTCTACTGAGATTCTTGGCATTAGATATTGAATTTTCGCCAATAAAAACAACAACATCGGCAAAGAGGAAATGGGAAAGCTTTGGGCCGTTGATATTAACAGTTATTCCGCGAAAAAGACCGAGAGTAAAAGCTTGTTTCATGATCCCTGATAAGGCTTCCATAGCGATGATGAACAAGAATGGGGATAGGGGATCACCTTGACGAAGACCGCGGGCTAACGTGAATTCTTGAGCGGGGGAACCGTTGATTAGAACTGACGCTCTAGCATTTGCCAATATTGCCCAAATCCAATTTCTCCATTTCTGTAGAAACTTCATTTGCTCCATGATAGACATGAGAAAATTCCAATTAAGAGAATCGAAAGCCTTATCGATGTCCGCTTTAAATAGGAAGCAAGAGTTCTTGGATTTATTCATCCATGAAACAACATCATTAAGAATGAGAGGCCCATCAAGAATACTACGTGAGGCTAGAAAGGCCGATTGTTCCTCTGAGATAAGTTTATGAATTACTCCTTTCAGTTGATTAACCAAAGTTTTCGAGATCACCTTGTTTATACAACCAATCAGACTAATAGGTCTATAATCGGAGCAACCGATCGGGTCCTTAATTTTAGGGATAAGAGCAATAAATGATGATGTGCAATATTGAGAAAGGGAGGCCGAATTGTGAAACCCATTCATGAGGTCAATGAAGTCAGATTGTAGCCCTTCCCAACATCTTTTGATGAAATTGAAATTGAACCCATCAGGGCCCGGAGCCTTGTTACCATCGCACTCCCAAACCGCGTTCTTTACTTCCTGAATGGAAAATGGTTGTATCAAGGAGTTTGCTTCTTCATTCGTCAATTCCACCAGGTTTGGACAGATTATGGATGGTTTCTTGACCAACGGCTCGCTGAATTTTTCATTAAAAAATTCAACAATTTTTTCTTTTATCTCGACCGGAGATGTAACCCAACTCCCATTAATCATAAGGCCATTGATTCTATTAGAGGTTGTATTTGCATTAACAATTCCATGATAGAAGCTTGAATTCTCATCGCCATCTGTTGCCCATTTGACCCGGGATTTCTGATGCATATCTTTCAATCTCATTTTCTCAAATTCCTTGATGGTTTTTTTGCCCTCCATCCAAATGGATAATTCATTTGAGTTTAGAGGCCTCAGTTCCGCTAGTAGTTCCAAGGACTCCACCCTTTTCTTGATTTCTACCAGTTGCCTATCCTTGTTCCGATTGTGTTCTATCATCCAAGGTTTGATGCGATTCTTCAACCATTTCAGTTTCGTCGCAATTCTTAGATCTGGCCTTCCAACAAAACTAAAATTCTTGCATAAATCATCGATATATTTGAGCAGTTCCGGGATTTCTAGCCATGAGTTGTAGCATCTGAACGGAACTGGGCCAAAATCATTGGAAGTGGTCGATAGAATAATTGGGCAATGATCGGACATATTACGAGGTAGTACCCTAACCGAAGCCGTTGGCCAACGGTTCATAAAGTCTTGACACACCAGGAATCTATCCAACTTACTAAGTTTTACACCATTATCCGACATGTATGTGTATTGGCCACCACCCATGTTGTATTCCCCTAATTCAGCGCTGGTAATGAATCTATTAAATGCATTAGCATTAGCTTCCACAAATTCTGAATTAAACCTTTCAGAAGGATATCTCACGTCATTAAAATCACCCATGATGATCCACAAACCCGGCAATGAGACTTTGATTTGCATAATCTCATCCCATATTACTCGTCTTTCCATGGCATCGTTAGAAGCGTAAATGTTCATGATATTTATAACTTCACCCGAGTTGCAGATAGTACCCGTAATAATCATGTAGTGTTTTCTATGAAAGGTCTTCAAACAAGTTAAAATGGTAGGATCCCACAAGCACAGAATCGCACCCGATCTCCCGACTGCATCAACCGATTCAAAATTAAACCTTGTATTGCCCCAGAATTTGTTTATAAACCCCAAATTTTCTAAGCATGTCTTGGTTTCTTGAATGGAAATAAAATGAATACCAATGGGAGGTTTTTAAGCCTCGGATCCAATTGGCTTTCCTAAGATCCCCAACACCCCTTAAGTTTATTGACAAGAAATTCATTTCGAAACATTTAAAGCCTCTTCACCATCTATTAAATTTCTTATCTGGTCTCTAAAGTTTTCCAGATCAATGCCCAAGCAAGCCCCGATCTGCACTGTTTCTTCCACCTCATGATTCAATTCATTAGGCTGTGAGACATGATCCGTTGTGTCAAACCCCTCAGCATCAATATCTGACTACAATGCTGTATTCTGGAGTCCATCGCGGTCGCTCGTTGTAACTTGGGAAAACACTGGCATAGTAGGAGCAATGGTGGAATCCCTCGACACAGAGGCGCTGGGATCAGCAGCGGGATTATTGTTTAAGTCCGGGAATATTAAATTAGGTCGAGACCCCCCATCTGTTTGGGGTTGTTGTTCCACGATTGGGCTAGATGCAGTTGGGCTGAGGCATCTTCTGGGTCTTTTTTTGGACTTGAATTTCGGCCCACCATTTATTTGGGGAGATGGGCCAATAGAGAAATTGAAATCTATTGGGTTTAGATCAAACGTTCCAGCATTAATTGCATTATAGTTCCCCATGCAGTCATTGGTAGCTTCCCTATGCATGTCCCCCTCGACGGCGCATGCTTGTGACCTTTCCATATTCCCATGCATCTGAAGCGATGGTGACTGGACTTGACCGCAGTTTTTGGACGGTCGTCGGATTTCACCTTCTTCAATCTCGTCATCATCCTCCCCATTCTTCGATTCCATTGATACATTTACGCTGGCCGATTTTTGACTCGGATCTTTTGTATGAAAAGTAGGTATCCATGTACTCATTTCCTCAGTAACCCAAGCGGGAATTTTGGTTTCGTTCCATTCGACAGAAATTTCTTCTTCAACTCTACCTCCTGATGATGTCAAGACATAACAAAATCCTGACGAGTTGTCTGTGTTGGACCATGAGAATTCTGAAGGCCAAATGACACTCCCGAATAATGATGCGATGCTATCATAAATCGTGTTGTCACGCAGATGAAAAGGAATTCCGATCACCTTTAAACCGGTAATCCGGTCAAAAGGAATATCGTCCCCAGTCCATAGTGTTACTGACTCAAAAATCTCCGACCATGCATTCTCCATAATGATATGCTCCGCTAAAGACTTGTCTTTGAATATCAACATGACTTTCAGGCCACCAACATATGATACCGCTACCTCCTTTAGTTCTAGTTTGTTAAGCAACAATCTAGTATTACATAAAGCTTTGATGCCTTTCGCTACCACAAGGACGAATCTATTCCGGTATTGTTGCGGATACAAGTTCTTCTTGCAATCCACCGAAATGTACTTCTTTTTATTTATGGTTGCGATATCCGACTTCAAATTTTGACACACAGCATCCTTGTATGATCTATCAACGTGTGTACTTGAGGTACTCAACGGTTTGTTGGTTCTGGGAATATACCTCGGCATGGTATAGTTTGCTCTACGTTCACTAGAGTGTTGATCAATAGGTTGATGATTCTTGTCGTACTTAGCCGGCGCGACATGGACCTTTGCCTCAAAAATCTTCACTGTATTCATCCCTTCCAGTGTGCTTCTCAGATTATGCACCCCGTTGTATCTAACAAACCCGAAGTAGTTGACTCTTGAATCTTTCTTCCTTGCTACACATGCATCCACAATGTCACCGTACGGTTGGAAAGCCTTCCATAGCGTGGAGCCTGTTACCCCACCTGGAAGATTCGAAGCAAAGAATGTCGTTATCTGCTGCTCCTTCGAACGTTCACTGTTCTTGCTTCTGTGTCTCACATGCGTCCATTCTCCAGCTGGGTTTTCTCTCATCTTTTCTTCTAATACGCTTAAAAGTGGCTTCAAGCCCATAGAGCTATAAGCTATTAACGGAGGTCAAATAGAATTTTTCCTATGTTATCGCATCAATAAAATCCAAACACTGGTTAACCACTAAACTTTGAGGTTGTAGTGAAGTGGTTTTTTATGTACATGCCATTTAAGTAATGTTTTAATTAAAATACACAGTCTTAAGGGTTGTTTGACAACTTTAGGTTGGGCTATTAAGAGGTATGATCGAATAAAACGTAACATGTTTTAAAATTTACTCATTAAAAAGCTTTATAAACCATTAAAAATGTTTTAGATGAAACAAACACGCTTTACTTTTGACTGCTTTATAGATAACCTTTTTAATGAAATTACTAAAAGACTATTAATCAACAATTTTTTAACATGTGATGCTTCATAATAACTAACTTTATTTTTATAATACAGGTAATAAATTATAATTATCACTGTATTTAAAATAAACCTGAACTGTCATACTGTAATTACAATATCCTATCACATGATAATATTTGTGCTAATGAATTATCATTTACCAACAACAACCAACAAAGGTGAAATGTGGAAAAATTCACAAAGATGTAACAAATCAACTAAATATTTGGGAAATTTTGGATGCTTGAACAACATCTAGAACCTGTATTGATAAAAGTATTTTAAGAACTCTAGTTTCCACAAGTAACGTATTTATCAAATTTAATTAATCGAGTTGAATATTCATGAAGCTACACAAATTTATCATTATCATGAATGAGCTTATTTATTATATTTAGAACGGCATGAATGAGCTTATGGCCTTACGTATACATAAGTTATTACTTTAATCAACACAACACATAGTTTAGAGGGGTAGAAATTGACTTTTAAAAATATAATATTCAAGATTCAAATTAACTAAATTATGATCAGATAGGAGTTTCAATATGGAATTCTATACCGTATGCTTTACACGGAAAACAAATCTATAATGGTTATCATTTAAAATTAACTATAACTTAATTAAAAACGAAACCCTTAAAACTAAAACCAAATATCTTTATAATTCTCATCTCGTTCAGTTTTGAATACAGTAGTTTTCTTATTTATTACGTGGTTCAGTTCCAAGAATTTATGACCAAAACACAAATTTGATTTTCCTTCTTTACTTTTTCTCTTGTCTTTTTTTTAATAACTTTGAAAACAAGTTAGAAAAAACTTTGTAATGGTTTGCAAAATTTGTATAAATATTTTATGATAATAAAAAATTTAACTATGTAAATTACTATAGAAAATGATTTTTGTAGTATAAAATAATAAATTAAAGAGATAATGTTTAAAAACTTATACGGAAAGAAATACGGTGTAGTCATGGAATACGTGAGAAAAGGCCACGTAGACAGCATATGACACGTGTATTGGAAATGGTGTGTGGGTGGGACCCATTGTCTATTTTTAAGATTAGTTGGAGACAAAAACTGGTACCAAATCCTTAGCCTTTGGTGATGGTCGTGAGTAACGCCTTCCACAACACGTGTTTAACTTTTCTATTTTTGGCTCTATGTATATATCTCACATCTTGACTATCTTATCAAATTATTTAATACCTTTTCTATTTTAAAAATAAGTATGTATAAAATAGGATCCTAATAAGTAGACATCCACTTTTTTAAATCGACACCTCCTATACGTCGCGTATGGGTCCATACGCGGCGTATAGGGTCGAATGCACTAAAAACGAGGAAAATTCAGGGGGTGTCAGAGAGCTATACGCCCCATATAGCCCTATACGACCCCCCTATACGACACATATAGGGCTATACGACGTGTATAGCTAATTTCGACACTGACTACAAGGAAAAATTCAGGGGGCTGTCAGAGGGGTTATCGCCCCGTATACGACCCCCCTATACGACGCGTATAGCTTATAGAAATTTTGGGTTGTTGATTTAAGATAATGGGGTGTATTTAAAAGGACCCATAAAATATTGTTTTAAAGTTTCAATGAGAATATTAGTTAATTATTGTTTTAGTAGTTTGTATTTTTTTTAGTGATGTGACTTGTTATTTGGATTAATCCTTTTTTAATCTTTGTTTATATTTTCTATATTTGATTTATTAATTAATTATTTAAGAAAAGGTGATGTAATTTGTTGATGGTGACATGTCACTTGTTAAACGTGACGTAACTTTATCTTTATCTGTTTCATCCTTTAAGTTGATTATACCTTCTCTCATGGTGGCTCATCGGATGTCTTTGATTTCATATTGACATAAGTTTGAATTTATTGTTTGTTGTAATGCAAAATGGTTGATAAATATTTTGTAAGTTTTATGAAATGTTAAAATTTTATTAAAGCTTATATCTTCTAAAAGTTTACAAGTTTTATAAATATCTTGAAAAGGTTATAAACCATACGAATCATTATAAATATATCTTTATGGTTAACTTCTATACAATTTTATTATAAACTTATTTAAAAAATGCATAAAGAAAGAACTCAAGAAAATGTACACTAACATAAATAAAGGGAAAATTAATAATATATGTAAAAGAAAATGAAAAGGATAAAATTATCTTGATCATAACAGTAGCTTTCATAATCGTGGATCCGTTGGTAAAGTGATAAAACAGTGATAAAGCAAAGTTCAAAGTGCATAGTTGGATATTGGGTTACAACTCGACAAACAAGTTTGAGCTAAAGTGATGGTATTTAAATTACTAAAGAGTAAATTACAATTTTTTATTTATTTTTACTTAGACCTTTAATGATAAATAGATCATCATTTATGCTGAATTCATATTAAAGTCTTTATAATTTCAAAAACATAAAAGATCCACTTTATGTTGATCATTCTTTATATATTTTTATTATCCATAAATTATAAAGATTATATATATGATTACATAGTGAGTTCTTATATTTACAAAATTACTATTCTGTCACTTATTATTATTTTATGAGTGAAAGAGTGATAAAGAATATCAAAAATTAATTAAAAATATTATTTAATTGAATAGAGATAAAGTAAGAAAATAGAGTGTGACAACTTTTTAGAGATGAGTAAAATTTTGAAAATAAAAATTATGATCATTATAATTAAATTATAAGGATAACTACAAAATCTTATTGTGAATGCTCTTACAACACTCTTTATTCCCACTAACATTAAATTTTCTATTAGTTTTTGGTACATGACTAAACTGGTTTTACAGATTTATTCTTTCCACTAACTTATGTTAAAATCAAATACATTTTATGAAGAAAAATTAATTTGTTTAGCTAGCTATATATATTTTGCTTGTTTTACTAGGTATAGTAAGATACCATGGATGGGTTATATTATTCAGTTATTTTACTCACTTCGAATATCATATACTAAAGTCATTGAATATAAAATTTTGAATTATTGATTATAGATTCATTTTATAATTTTTCACTGTCAAACCATCTGTTATGTCCAAAGAATCGGGCTTTAAATATTTTATTAAAACAAATAAAAAAACAAAAGGTATGATAGTAACTTTAATCAAAAGAAGTAAGAATATAATATTGCACATTGGTTTAATAATTTACTTTTATTATAAGATTGCGGGACTAATAATAATAATTATTATAATTATAAATATAAAGGGGGATGTAGTTGAGGGGATCATGTGTCCCTGTAACGTGATTCCCCTGTTTAGAGGGCAAACCAAGCACTTGAAAACGAAGCATAATACAAAGTTTCTTCATGACTTTTTTTTGTCTTTTAATTTAATCTAATAATATAATATTATTAACAAAAAGAATATAAAAAAAACTATCCATTGCATATTAGTCTACATCATGTTGATATTTTTCTTTACTTTAAAAAACCACTTAATACGTTACTTATCGTAACCAGTAACAATTTTTATTATAGAGACAACTTATAGAAGGGTAAAAGAATTTGAACTTGATAATTGTGCGTAAGATTCAAGAAATTAAAATGACGATGATAAGATGTATGTTTGAAATTCAAATTATGTGGTGAGCAACTAAAAGGTTAGAGATTCAAATATTACATGATGTCGATAATATGAAAAATGTTAGAATTGATGTTAAGGAAAAAATTAGGTCAAACCTGTCTAATCTTATGAACCTTACCTTGAGTAACCAACATCAAATTAAATAAAGAATAATAAACTAATTAAAGTAGATGAGTTTCTTTAGCTAAGGATTTTATTGGATTAACTAAGACGTGAATTAATGAACCTGTGACCTTTGAATTAAATTATTTTACTTCAAATTCGATTAATCATAAATCCTTATCAGGTTGTAGCTTTAAGTTAATAATTATCCTTACTAATCAATTTGAAACTTTCTACACCATATAATAGGACATTATAAGTTTGGTTACGAAGTCATAATCGTCTCGTATATCAAACTAAATTCATTACGTAAAGAAACTAATCATGATAATTATAAATGTGAACCGAACAATAATAGTAAATAAATAATTATTAGCAGGGTGTTGGACTTTAGAGAACGAATAGTAAGATCAATATATAAAAAATTCTAATTTAGAATTTGAAATTACTTGTTTTAGATTACGTATAGTCGATACGGAGATATTCATTACGTCGTTGGATCTTTGCAACATTAGGAGTCTGTAACACTCATTTGGGGTGGATGTTTTGTGTGACGTTTATTACTTTGCTACATGTTATGTTGCTTGTGAAGTTTGATATGACACTTTTGTATGACTTGCTTCCTTCGGTTGGGTGAACGGTTATGTTGTCGCATCATTTCATTAACTTTTGAAAAAAATGTTATTGAATTTTAATAATCTCAACTTTTATTTATTGGTCAGGATTAATCTCAATTTATGAAATATTTACAACAACTCCCAATTTTAAGCTTATTTCCTCCAATAATCTTTTATTAACTGAGAGTTAACTCTTGTTAGTTTTTATGATGAAATGGACCCAACTTTGAACCATTTTTCAACTCTGGCGCCGCCTAGCCTCTATTAGGTTCGTTTTCCGTTGTCTAGCCTCCATAGTCCCCTAAAATCTACTTTCAACGAGTCAAGCGGTTCAAATTAGAAGGCGGAGATTGATGAGTTTTAGGGTACGAATGTTTCAGATTGACAGATCTGATGATAAATTTCAAATTTCTGCTTAGTGTTTTAGGCACAAAAGCAGTTCACGTTATCAAACTACTAACGAGGTTAACTCTAAGTTGGTAATGAATCATTTGAGGAAAATAAACTCAAAGTTGGGAGTATATGTAAACATTTTTTGATTTCGGATTAAGTTCGAGTAATAAATGAAAGTTAGGATTATTGAAATCTAATAACCCTGAAAAAAGTATTGTTTATGACTTTATGATATATTCTTGAAAAGTTTATAAAATAGCTAATGTGCCATCTTTAATTTTCATTCGACTTAGGGTTTTTATACATGATAAACATATTCTAGATGTGAGGTTGGATTATATGTTTACTTATGGAGCCATAAAACCCTAAATTCACAGAGATAGGGATATCAATAACGGATAACCTTAACCCCTACTTGCTTTAGCCTTATATCTTTGTATTCACTTTAGTGGCTGTGTGTTATTCAATGTTGTTAGGACCGGATCGGACCGGCCGGTCCGACCGGTTCGACCGGGATTCGGCCCCCTGTCCGGTCCGGTCCATAGTGGTTCGTTTTTGAGCAGTTGAACCGGCCGGTTCGAACCGAGTCGGCGGTTGGACCGGCCAACCGGTTCGGGTCCGACCGGATTTTGATTTTTTTTTTTTTTTTTTTTTTTTTTTTTTGATTTTAGTGGGTAAAAACGGGGTGTTAAACCATAAATTAGTACTTTGTATATACAAATATAGTTAAGTTTATATATAACTATAAAATATATGTATAAATCATATATAAATTACTTATATTTAATTACATATATAAATATAATTAAAATATAGTTAAATCCGGTCCATCCGGTCCGACCGGTCCGACCGGTCCGACCACCAAACCAGTAAGCCGTCCGGTTCGACGTCCGATCCGGTTCTGAGAACATTGGTGTTATTTAACAAGAAAACTTTAGAATTACAGTTTTGACTTTTTGTGACTTACACTATTTACCATTTAGTGTTCAAGTTATTATTTTTACCGTATTAAACAATTAGCTCACCCATCTTTTTTTCGTTCACGACAGGTAATCAGGGTTGGTCATGTTGCATGACGAGAGCTAATGGAGGTCGGAACCGATGAATCTAGACTATTTCTTTTTATCTTGTCAAGCTATGAACCTTTGAGTAAGTATTTACATCGGTAAATGATTTCAACCCTCATAAGCCAACCTTTTATTTTTCTTTCGTAATTTAAGTATTTCTTTTAGACTTATTAGTACTTGTTCTTGTGTTGTCATTTTCTTGTGTAATAGTCATCCTTAGAGGTGGCAAAATAGACGGGTTGGATTGGGTTGGTTGTTAGGTTAGGATGGATTTGGGTCAGGATGTGTTTGGGTTAGGATGGATCATTTATAAAAAAGGTCAGGATGGGTTTGGGTCAATATGGGTTTGGGTCAATATGGGTTTGGATCAGGATGAGTTTGGATCAGGATGGGTTCGGATCAGGATGGATCATTTTTAAAAAAGTCAACACTATTTTACTACTATTCTACAATCCAACAACACATATAGATAGATGCATACACGGACCCGTGGCGACGCGGCGGACCCCGTGGCGACGCGGCGGACCCCGTGGCGACGCGGCGGACCCGTGGCGACGCGGCGGACCCGAGGCGACGCGGCGGACCCGTGGCGACGCGGCGGACCCGTGGCGACGCGGCGGACCCCGTGGCGACGCGGCGGACCCCGTGGCGACGCGGCGGACCCGTGGCGACGCGGCGGACCCGTGGCGACGCGGCGGACCCCGTGGCGACGCGGCGGATCCCGTGGCGACGCGGCGGACCCGTGGCGACGCGGCGGACCCGTGGCGACGCGGCGGACCGCGGACCCGTGTCGACGCGGCGGACCCGTGGCGACGCGGCGGACCAGTGGCGACGCGGCGGACCCGTGGCGACTCGGCGGACCCGCGTAGACGCGGCGGACCGACGCGGCGGACCCGTGTCGACGCGACGGACCCGTGGTGATCAATTTGAGTGAAAGAAACGTTGACTTAGACTTAATTTTGAAAACCCATCTTTACCTATGTTTCTTTTTTTCCAAAAAAGCTCTTAACCCATCTTGACCCACTTGTGTTTTTTATTTAATCCATTCTAACCCATCTTTATTTTTAAAACACCCATTATAACCCAAAATCACATCTTTAAATCTCTTTTGCCACCTCTAGTCATCCTCACCTTCAACTTCATGAATTCTCCTCCAATCCAAAACCACTCATTTCATTCATTACCCATTATCTATTACTCATTACTTATCAATATATTAATGGGTATCTCAAATGCTAAAGTGGAAGTAACGTACGTATAACACCATTCCAACTTTCAACTTTGTTTGGTGCTTTACAAGCTAAAAGATTTGTTATATATTGGGCACTAGGTCAACCATACATGTTCTTTAAAAAGGGTTCATTCAATCATTTAGTGGAACATTTATTTGTTAGATCACCCATTAACTTATTTAAAGAGTTTATTGAAAAGAAAAAGGCTCTTATCATAACCTTCCAATGAGGTCTTGGCTTAGTGACCTAGGGTGGTTCTTTTCTTATGCACACTAAGAAGGATATAATGGATGTTGACATTCTAATTGTTTCCTTTTAGTTGTGGGTTTCGACTGCGTTTTATTAGCAAGTTGAATAATTGAACCTGAACATTATATAATTACTCGTATATTTATATTTGACAAAACATAAATTCTAATCCGCACACGCATAAAACTCAGTCATGTTGGTGTTGTATTTTGACTTTTAAGTAGACCATGTTTAATGTTTATTTAAGCTTAGTACCTATTTTAACACCAATGACTCACACTCAAATGAACCATTGATATAATGGTATCTTATAACACATGGCCTAGTGACCTAGAGATACCAACCCACAAAATTGAAGTAGGGTGGGATCATTATAAGCACAAGTTGATTAAGTGGAATTTAGAAGTAATGTATTTTTTTTTTCAGAAAAAAAATTGAGTTCTTTTAACCGTTTATGTTCCTTATATCGTCTTCTCGGCTAGAAACTTAGGTTTATATAATTAGAAAGAAATCAGATGGAAATAATCAGAGAATGGGTAAGTGAGAATGAGTGTGTGAAAGTTATAAATAAAGTGTTAGAAAGGAAGAGTTAGTAAAAATCCAAGAGAAAGTTAAACTTACTTTTAAAGTTAAATAACGAGAGAGAAAATTAAGAATAGAAGTGTATACACCATTATCTAGTTAGTAGGTGTGTGCATGGTGCGTTCGGTACGGTTAATATAATTTTCGAAACCGAAACCACAAGTTCGGTTAATACCATTTCTTTAACCATAACCGCAACCGAAACTTCGGTTAACCACACTTCTGTTAACCACCGGTTATGGTTAATTTACGGTTAATTCGGTTAATTAACCAATATATTTAACATATGCTTTTAAACCAAAATATTAACTAATAAATTATTGTCAGGATATGTTTGGACAATTTATAAGGGTGTGCATGATATGGTTCATTTGTAAGGTCTTGTCAAAACCGAAAACGAAGTCGGGGTGTGCATACAACAATGTGTGCGCGCATTTTGCATTGCTTCTGTGTATTTATGATGTTTCTTCAATATAAAACGAAATCCATTATGTAAATATATTTTCATAAATGTGAATCAGAAAGGATGAATATATGAAATTCTAATAAAATCATGAGAAGTATTGTAAATTTATTATATATAATTGACATTCGGTTCGGTGCGGTTAATGCGGTTAATTTGCACATCAAAACCGAAACCGAACCACAATGTGCGGTTAATCAGTTATTCCTTAACCGAACCGTCGGTTAATTGTTCGGTTCGGTTAATTTGGTTCGGTTAATACGGTTAACTTGGTTATGGTTCGGTTAAATCGGTTATTTGCTCAACCCTACTAGTTAGAGAGGACAAAGTGGTCAAATATGAAGGCGGGACATGATGGTACATAAGGAAATTGTTGATACAGGATGGAGCGGGAGGTTGAGCGTGAAAAACATCTGGAAATAGATAAACAACAAAGAAGCGAGAGGAAGATACGATAAAAGTGATGCAAAAAAGCGGGAACGAGTCCATGTAAAACCTTGCAAAGAAGGTGGCTTAAAAGGTAAGTAGTGTGTTAAAGTCACGTATGAGAAAGAGTGTTATGATTGATGACTCAATGGTTAATGCAAAGGAACCGGACCGACTTGTTTGCGAAGATGTACATTGTCAAATTTTACTTTTACTTTTACTTTTGTCTAACAACAATAATTTGACCGTTGGGGCATCTTGTATCGTAACTTGTTGCTCGTTTTTTGTTTCCTATTCCTTCTTGGAATAGGTGGCTTTGTTTTTAATGAAAGTTAACCTTCAAAAAAAACTTCCCACCATCATGGCCACTAAGGTGCTGTTTGTTTTTTCTGCAGGAAAACGTCTGCAGTCTGCGGACCACATCTGCAGACATCTGCAGCAGAAGAGATGGACCAAACGTCTGCAGTCTGCAAGAAAAAGACTGTTTGATTTTTAACATCTGCGTACTTCTAAAATATTCTGTAATTAAAATGGAATCATAAACCAGTTCAGAAACAAAAAAAACAAAGCTTCAGGATCTTCAATTCTCTTTAGATTATATTTGAGTATATAATATATACTATACAATCTTCATACTCATACTACATACGCCATTGATACACACAGTGAGCTTCAAATTCATCAACAATCTCTCTGCATTTGATTCCATTCATAACAGCAATGAAGATCACATCTGCAACCCCACCGCCGCCGCCGCCTCTGCAACTTCCGGCGACCCACCACCGCTCCGCCCTCTACGTCGGCGACCTTCACCCCGACACCAACGAGAACGATCTCTTCCTACTTTTCTCCATGATCGGACCAGTGAGTTTTGTTCGTGTTTGCAGAGACCGTTTATCTCACAAATCGCTTTGCTACGGTTATATCAATTTCTACACTCATTCTCACGGTAATTGTTAACCATCGATCGTTGAACTGATTTGTTATGTTATGTTGTTCGTGTTTGTTAACCGGTGGAATTGCTAACGCAGGTAGGGCTCGCGATAGGACCACGGGAGGCTGCTAGGCTCGCGACAGGTTCACTATAGGGCTGCTAGGGCTCGAGACAGGTTCACCAGAGGATTGCTAGGCCTCGTGACTGGACCACCGGAGGGCTGCTAGGGCTCGCGGTGGCCGGAGGTGGCTGCGGTGGCCGGAGGTGGCTGCGGTGGTCCGGCAGGAGGGTGCGGTGGGGGCGGCCGGAGGGGGAGGTGGGGCGGCCGGTGGGGGAGGTGGGGCGGCCGGTGGGGGAGGTGGGGCGGCCGGTGGGGGAGGTGGGGCGGCCGGTGGGGGAGGTGGGGCGGCCGGTGGGGGAGGTGGGGGAGGTGGGGGAGGTGAGAAAGAGGTGAGAAGAGGTGAGAAGAGGTCAGAAGACCTCAGAAGTGGTAAGTCCACCTCTTCTCCGCGCAGACGTCAGGAAGACGTTTTTTAATGAAACGTCTACCAAAAATCAAACAGTCTGCGCACTCAAAACCTCTTCCCGCGTCTGCGTACGCGCAGATGAAGAGGTGGGGAAGAGCTTTTGAAGAAAAACAAACAGCACCTAAGTGGTTCCCACCACCAGTAATTATTTAATTTATTGTAAATAAACATTTATGTTAACAAAATTCACAATGCCATGATACTGATGATGATGATCATGATGATGGTGGTGTAGTCAAAACGTTTGATTAAGTCTCCTATAGCTTTTAAGTTGACCAGGTCAATGTGTTGGATTGTGGATCACCATAACCCTTTATTACTTCAATGAAATCTTTGCATCACTCGAAGTGGTTAGGAAGTACAAAATCGTTCATAGATTTTTAATTGAACGCTAGATGTGTGATCCTGCTTTAAGGATAAGTGTTATTTTAGTCGGGTCCACATATTCGTTTTCCAGTCGGGACTGCACCCCCAACCTCTCAGAAGTAAATTCATTGCTGAAAAATCCTCTAACTCAACTCCGAACATTTTGCTTAAAGTGAGAGTTGAACACATGACTTTTTCATATTTACATATCATGAGTTCAAACTATTTTAATCGTTCATAGATATCTTAAAATTTTTAGCTTAATTATGAAAATGATCAAAATCATTGGTACATTAAGTTTCATCATCAGGAGTCGGGACTAGTCATCAGTGTGGCCATAATCATAGTTGAACTCTTCGTTTTCTTTTTGTCTTTGTCTGTTTGATCATATTTTCTTTAAGTAGGGCAAAATGACTAAATGAGGTAATTGTTTAGGTTAGCACCAAGCTAAAACGAACCATTTTTAGTACAAGTTGAAAGAAAATAAACTGTGGTTTGGTTTAGCTGTAAACATATCTTTTCTGTTTAGCTTCGAGTTGAATTCATAAACACCATGTGTTGTTACAAAATAATACTCTATCTCTTAAATTAAATGTTAAACTTTATACTTTTGCTACCATAGAATGATAATCACGAAACTCACGAAAGCCTGCCATTGAAAATACTGAAACTTGTATGGTTTTACTGTTGGAAAACCGTGGTAATGGCTTTATTACAATACTATTGGAACTTGGATATTATTTATAACTTAGTCCCGTTCAAAATTGATTACAACTTCCTCATGAATTTTTTATTAAACTTAACTATAAAAAAATTTGGGACATAGTAAAAAGAAAAGTTTAAAGGATAACAGTGTAAAAGAAACAGATTGTAATCTAAAGTTAAATCTTAAAACCATAACAAAATTACTAGTGGGCTAGTCTCTTACTTCCAGAGGCCCAAGCCCATTTATCGGGTTAATTTTGGTCACTGTTACGTTGCAGCCCGGACCAATACATATTGGGCTATGAGTTCACAAGCATTAATTTTATTTTATCTACCAAAAAACTCAAGTATATGGCCACTCTTCGGTTCTTCTTCAGATCAACTTTACGATTCTTCAGTTCTTCTTCCAGAATCTCAAGATCGACTTAACAACTTTTCATGGTATATTAATGATTTGGATGTAAACAAGTTGAGCCACTCGTGAATTTATCCAGAAGGTTACACTAAAAGCTCAAATCAAGCTGGGTGAAATGCGGTCGAGCTTATATAGGAACTCATTTAATAAACAAGCTCGAGCATAAACTTTACATATCAAGCTTGACCCTCTGCTCGTTTTGATTTGGATATGCACTATAACTATAACTATTAGGGTATACACACACTAAGGCTTATTATTTACCATATGTTTCAGTACATGATCCGAAACTAGTTTGAAAACTGATCCAAACCGATAGCAAAATTGATTTTGATGAAACTGCCCTGCTTTCACATTTGAGCCTCTCGTTTAAACCAGTTTGGAATCCTAGCTATTAAAATCGGTTTGTAGAAACCAACTTAACACCTGGTGTGGTTAAACCTACAAAAAGAAAGCCGATGATTTGGAAACATTATGAGTTGTGTGAAATGTAAAAAGGTTCCTAACAAAGTTCAATGCAAGAAGCTTGGAGCCTTTTGCGATAAAGATGGAAATATGACTTGGAAAACCATGAAATCTGTGTCGTGGTAAAATTTGGTCTGACTTGACACTAGCAATAATGTTGATTGATGACAACATTTGGCATTTTGATTAAAGTGTTGTTCGAATAGGATGTCAAAGCTCAGATTTACTATATTTTCTTGTCGATCGCATCAAAAACTCGCGATTGATGAAGCTCTTTCAAAAAACTCTTCAACTGTGCTATTACCAAGTCACACCTCGTTAGACATAATTGCATCAATATGTGGAAAACTACTTAAAATGAAATTATTTTAGAATTTGAAATATTAAAAGTAACGTAAGTTTATGTTACGATGTTTGGAAATCTGCACTTAGTTCACAGGGTCCGTACAATTACGTTACTACTCGTTGGATTAAACTCAACACTAGTAAAATGATGAAGCATACAATTATGTTTGAATTGTTATGGTATCCACATGAAGATAATTCATATAAAGTTTTAATAAGAATCAAAATTTACAAATTAAAAAAAAGTATTTTCTATACCTTTTGATAATACCTCGAGTAATACCATAGTGGTTGGACAACTAAAAAAATTATAAACCAATTTGTGACAAATTTTTTCATAGTCAATATGTTGCAACATCATTAACTTGGTTGTGAAATACAAACTTAAATATATATGTTGCGCGGTACTTATAGTTCTAGTAAGACACAATATCATATGAAATTTTGTCAATGTGAATCCTTTTGGTTAGGTTTGAATAGCCACATACCTAGTAGATGAAATTCAACATGTAACATGTTTGAAAACATTTTACAACAAAAAAAAACTTAGTGAATGTTTCATGATCACCTTGCTGAACATAATAGGGTTACGTGGTATTTAGAGTCGAACTGCTCACTTATGTGACAATTAACTGATATGCTAGGAGTTTCAATTAGAAAAAAAAACTTAATTTTAAAAGTTTATTATCATATGAGTCATTTAGTACTTAACCAAATCTTCTTAATGTATTCAAAATTAAACAAGTTTTGAATTGATAAATAGAATGTTTTCCAAAATGATTAAATCGATGAAAGCGAAATTCATAAAATGCTTTTTTAAGAAAATGTCTCTCATTATTTCTATTGTCACCGCATAGTACCCATCCGTAAATGTTGAAGCAGTTGAAACTTCACTTAAAATATTTCATAGAGCGTCGTGCCCATTATGTGTAAAGCTTCAGGAATCATCCCTTCATCTTTTTTACATCATGCTATATGGCAAGTGTGTTATGGCAATTCATAGGTAAGTGGTGCAATACTCCAGCCATCATTGCCTTCTCGAATCAGGATGTTAAAAATATATATGTTTCTTGTATTAATTCAACTGGATTATATATTTGTTTACTTAGTTAGTTTGTTTGATTTGTAGTTATAAATATGAAGTATTGGGCTGCATTGAGAATGGGCTAAGAGTTGCTGTGTGTAAGCTGTGAACGTGATCCGGTCCAGTGGAGTCAAGGCCCAGCCCAGCTCACATGCTGGGATTCTGACATTTGTTATAAAGACTAGATATCTTCTACTCGAAGATTCATTCACTAGTACGCATCTAGGGTTTCTTCTCTCTAAACAGTTGTGTAGAAGTGTTCAGTCAGATATCGTTCATCTTGTTCATATTGTTGTTTAGTCTGCAACACATTGTTGCAGGTTAGTATTCATCTTGATAATTTCTTTGTTTTGATTAAGTTGTTGTTCAACGAAGAACTTATATTGATTTACTTGTGTAAACTGTTTTTGGTTAATAAACGATGAGATCTTGTTTAGTTAACATGGTATCAGAGCATCGTTGCTCTTGATACATCGTTTCTCCACATAAACTCAGTTTTCAAAACCTAATAGAACGAGACTTTCATAGCGATATGTTGATTTCAGATATCTTCGTGTGTGCTTCTGTAAAGAGGCACTAAGATCTATACTGAAACTCAATTTTTTTAGAATCCTAAAAGACGGTTTGATAATACTTGTTAAAAGTGTCAAAACCCTAAGGTTTCCTGAATCTGTGTCAGATCTATTTAGATCTGAACTATTTGAGGGACTCAAGTTTTGGTCAAAACATTGATATCAAAACCTAGATCTAAGGCTGTTTTAGTGATCTTTATACCCTGGGGGTTGATTCGTGTATACAATATAACACTGAATCATACAAAAGTCTTCCGCTGATAAAATCGTGCCAAACAACGTACTATTGGTTGTTTGAGACATGTCGTGACTCTGTGAAGCATAGCTATAAGCGCACTGAAGGAACATTCATTGTCATTCTTCTGTGGTTGAAGCTATATCACTGTAAGGTCTCTTACCCTGTTCTGTAGCAAGTCCCTTCACTAATGAGTTTTCGTGGGAGTATTAACATACAGGAATCAACTGCCCATTAGTGTCAATACTTGGACTATAGATAAGGGTCTCTTTCCTATTTTCTTGTCTTGTTATATTTCTTGATATCTTGATTCATCTTGCTCTCTATTTTCAATATTGTTACTGTGTGTATACTCGGCTGTTGGGATTGCCTGATTGATTGTGTATCTGTACACCTGATCAATTGAGGGAAAAAACAACTCCTTATCTATACTTGTCCAGCCACCATTGAGAATGGTCTTGGAATCTGGTCCCTGGATAGGCTTTGTTGTCCCGGTATCAATTGAGTTCAGGTGATTTGTTGTGTGTTAATTAGATTATCTGATCTTGTGCATTGTGTGTTTCTGTGGGTTTGTTTGTGATTGTAAATCTGGTATGTTTGATTCTTGCTTTAGTTATAAGTGGTGAGTTCTTAAATAATTCTCAGCTATGACTGAGGCTGTTATTCAAATAAGTGATGAAACTCAGATTAATAACTTGGACTTTGGTAATCCATTATACCTCCATGCCAGTGATACTAATAATCTGTCATTGATAAGTATAAAGTTGAAAGGAACTGAAAACTATACTGTTTGGGCCAAGTCAATAAAACTTGCACTATCTGTAAAGAATAAAGTGGGATATATTGATGGAACCTGTAAAAAACAAACTAATGACCATATACTTTCAAATCAATGGGAACGCTGTAACACTGTTGTTCTATCCTGGTTGCTTAACTCCATATCTGAGGAGTTGTATGTAGGTCAAATATTCTCTCAACTTGCATCTGATGTTTGGAATGAACTTAAACAAACTTATAGTAAAGTTGATGGATCTGTTATATATAACCTACATAAACAGATAAATTCTATTAGTCAAAATGGACAATCAATATCAGATTATTATCACAAACTTAACTCTATGTGGAGACAATATGACATATTATCAGATCTACCTAACTGTACTTATGCTGCCACGACAAAAATTACAGCTCATAATCAACAACTAAAGTTAATACAATTCCTAATGGGCCTTGATGACATCTATCAGCCGATTAGAACAACTATATTGTCTAAGGAACCTTTACCGTCTGTAAAGAATGTCTTTGCTATAATTTCCTCAGAAGAGTCACATAGAGGAATAAATAATCAAGGAAAGACTCAGGTGACTGCCTTTGTTTCAAAATTTGTAGAAAATAAAAGAAAACAAAGTAAAAATCAAGGTCAAAAGTGTTCTCACTGTAATTTGACAGGACATACTATAGATAAATGCTATGAAATTGTAGGTTATCCGCCAAATTACAAAAAGAAGTCAAATGTTCAAAGAGCTCAAAGCAATTCCAGTAATGTAGAAACTAGTAGTACTACTATTCTGTTATGTCTCAACCCTTTACAGCTGAACAGATAAATAAAATCATGTCACTCATCTCTGAGCACAATCCGGTTGTATCTCCAAAGGCTAATATGGCTGGTATGTGTCTCAACACAAATCTATTTCAATTAGCTGTCAGTTCTCAAAGTCATAAAGAGATAATCTCTAAGCAAAATTGGATAGTAGATTCAGGTGCTAACCAACATATGACTGTATCTACAGCAAATATGGTAAACTTATTAGATGTATCTGAACTAAACTTGACAGTTGGTCATCTAAATGGAACCAAAGCCTTAATTTCTCAAATAGGAAATCTCAAGTTAACTGATAATCTAATGCTTAATGATGTCTTGATAGTTCCTGAGTATTGTATGAATCTGCTATCTGTGAATAAAATGGCAAAAGAAAACAATCTGTGGTGTTTGTTCACTGATTCTCATTGTTATATTTAGGACTTAGAACAAAAGAAACTAGTGATGACTGGTAAAGCTGTAGATGGATAGTATGTTCTTGATAGAGTAAACAAAGAAGGTGACTACTATGTTCATAATTGTATGTTTGCCTGCTCTGTTTCTGCTGATTTATGGCACAGTAGGCTGGGGCATCCATCTGATCAAGTTTTAAATGTTTTAAAACCTGAGTTAAGGTTGAGTCATAATGATTTATCTAAAAAATGTGACATATGTCATAAATCTAAACAAACTAGAGAGTCATTTTCAAATAGTGATCATGTGTTAACAGAAATAGGAGAGTTAGTTCATCTTGATTCATGGGGTCCTTTTAAGGTAACTAGTCATGATGGGTACAAATACTTCTTAACAGTGGTTGATGATTATTCTAGAGCAGTTTGGGTTTATATGCTAAAGTCTAAAGATGAAGTTTTTTCAAACATTGAAAAACTTTTTAACTTGATTGAAACACAGTTTTATAAAAGGATAAAAGTGTGTAGAACAGACAATGGTACTAAGTTTCTAAATAATCAAGTTCAAGGATTCTTTAATAAGAAGGGTGTCATACATCAAACTTCTTGTGCCTATACACCTCAGCAAAATGGAGTTGTAGAAAGAAAGCATAGACATCTGCTTAACTCAGCTAGATCTCTTCTGTTTCAGGGGGGTTACCTGTGAATATGTGGTCTGAATGTGTACTTACTGCGACGTATCTTATCAATCGTATTCCTTCATCTGTGCTTAATGGTTTGTCTCCATATCAGTTATTGTTTAAGTCAAAGCCTTCTCTTCATCATCTTAGGAAATTTGGTTATTTATGTTTCTCTACAAATAAATCCAGCACATAAATTCGACAGTAAAGCACATAAGTGTGTGTTAATTGGATATTCAAATAACAAAAAAGGGTATAAGTTGTGGGATTTGGAAAGGAAAATCATTATTTTCTCTCGTGATGTAAAGTTTTATGAAGATATATATTCTTTCAAAATAAAAGAATACTTTCCTACTAATAATCAGTTTTTGAATAGTCTAAATGTGTTTGATTTTGATATTAACACTGAGAATGAGAAACAGATGCCACCCGATGATGATAATAAGACAAAACCTGATGACAATAGTGTACTTTTGTCTTCTAGTTCTCAAGGTTCTTCTGATGATTTGGAACCGCCTTCTACCAGTACTGTTCAAGAAACAGATACTACAAGAACAGATACTATTACTGGTCAGAATGGGGGTTTTGAACCAGTAGAGCTTTGTGATAGATATGGAGAAATTGATAACACTAATGAGTCTTATGATGAGGAAAATGTCTCTGAGGGTGATCTACTAAGAAAATCTAGTATAAAGTCTGTTATTCCTAAAAAATATAATGACTATGTGATTGAAGGAAAAGTAAAATTTGGGTTAGAAAAGGTTTTGAACTATTCAAAGTTAACTTTTGAAAATTTATGTTTTGTTTCATCACTAAGTAAGAGTCATGAACCTAGGACATATAGAGAAGCATCTGTTGATCATAATTGGGTGTTAGCAATGAATGAGGAGATGGAAGCTTTAATTAGGAATGAAACGTGGGTATTGACTGACTTGCCTAAAGGTAGAAAACCAGTAGGCTGTAAATAGTTATATAAAATCAAATACAAATCAAATGGAGAGAGTGAAAGATATAAGGCAAGGTTAGTTGCTAAGGGGTATAGTTAAAAGGAAGGTTTAGATTTTGATAAAACATTTATGTAAGGCCCCAATCCCGGGCACCTCACAGTTGGTCATTCATTGCATCATAGTTACCTATTAATATTCATTTCATAATATACACAGCGGAATTTCATGTAATAAAACCATTCATTTACTTTTAACTACTGTTGTTAAGCAATACAATGTTGTTCATGAGTTACAAAAAGGTTGTTCAATTGCATTACAAAAACAACAATAGAATCAAAATACGGATGGATGTCAGTCTTGTCTTGCCGAGTAGCTTCGTCCTCGTGCCATCCTCAGCAATATTTACCTGCCAACTGAAAATGTATAAAAGTCAGCGTTGCTGAGTAAGTTCTAGTTTTATATGTAATAAAATACTTTCTATATGTAGTATATAAAAATACTCTTTTCTGTAAAATACAACTCTGTACTGTGTATGCGAGCACGCATTAACTGTATGAACAAATATTGTTCGTTCTCTGTACTGTATGCCTTGTCTGTAAACTTTTTAACTTTATGTTCCACTGTCTATGTGGACCAGTGCGCAATGCCCCAACTATGTGCGCGATGGAAAACGGGTGATGGGCCATCTATATCCCTCGAAAGGGTCAACTGTATCCCTCGAAAGGGCTATGGGTATCCCCCTGAAGGGTTCAACTGAATTCCCTCGAAAGGGCTATGGGTATCCCCCCGAAGGGTTCAACTGAATTCCCTCGAAAGGGCTATGGGTATCCCCCGAAGGGTTCAACTGTATCCCTCGAATGGGCTATGTGGACTATGTACAAGGCCGACCCAATCACCCAGGACACGCTACAAAGGTCCTGCCAATCTCAATTGATTGACCCTGTGTGCATAATGGGTAGCTAACCCGCAACACAGTTGAGCTAACGACACACAGTCGTGTCCCTCCTATGTGCTTGCAAGACTTATTAACATTTTATTAATGGTCCTCTCTTTTTTTTGCTTTATTGCTCTTTCACTTTATTATTACGATATACTTTACGTTACGATAATAACATACCACGTAAAGTCACATACTATGAGTAATAATAATAACAATAACTATAATAAAGAGCAATTATAAATAATCATATCATGCATGGAACACCATCATTATTAGGCCCTTAGTCAACCTTGGTCAACCCCTAAGGCACAAACTCCCAGAAACAATTATGTAAAAATTCTAAGTGTTTGGGCGTAAGAGCCCTGTTCAGACTTTTCATCACTATGTAGGCTCACCAGCCTACACTTAGAAATATTTTCACTTTGGGCGTATAAGCTATTCGGGCGTATGAGCCCTGTTGGGACTCATGACCCTACACTTAGTCGTCCGGCTAACTTTTCTAGGCATATGACCACTGTTCAGACTCATAAGGTCACTGTTTAGGCTTATCATCTCACACTTAGATTTTTAAGCCTATCTTTCAGGCGTAAGAGCCCTGTTTGGGCTCATCATCTTTTACTTAACTTATTTTCAGACACATGAGCACTGTTGAGGCTCATGAGTCGTAGGCGTAAGAGCCCTGTTTGGGCATATCACCCTACACTTTAACTTTTTCTAAGTCATTTTCAAGCATATGAGCACTGTTGAGGCTTATGAGCCTCAGGCGTATTAGGTACTGTTTGGGCATATGAGAACTATTTGGACTCATGACCCTACTTAGAACATTTCTAAGACAAATTTTGGGCGTATAAGCATTATTTGGGCTCATCAACCTTCTGTACAACTTATTACTATGAAATTTCCAAACCCAAACATCATGCCTAATCGTTCTAAGCTTACCAAAGTCCTTCTAAGCATGAACTACACATAAACATCTAATAAACATCATTAGGCATGCAAAATACATCCGGGTATACATACATAGTCATAGTGAAAATCGTTTAAATACATTTTCAGCCCCAAAAAGTTTTAAAACAAGTAGAAACCGGGGTCTAGAAACTCACCTTTGCTGTTTCCAATCTTAACACTCTTCACCCGAGCTTCTTCAAACGATTCTAACACCTAGAAACCTTCTAAACACACATTTGAACACATAGAAACACACATAAGCATTTAACCGAGGCTAAGGTTAGACAAGAACAACTCAAAAACACTAAACCTTACCTAAATCTCGAATTCTTCTTCTTGTTCTTCAAATATCCGAGAGTTTCTCTGCTTTCTCTTTCTAAAATCCGAATGCGAAGAAGTGTGCAGAATGAAAATGGGCGGCCATGCCACCTTTTCACCAACTTTTACCAACCTTCCACCCTTTTTACACTTTTAACCCCTTATCTTTGGGTTGACATTCATTTCTCCCCTTTTCCCTTTTTCTTTTATTCTTTTATCCATCTTAATAAAATTTACGGGTGTTACAAGTCCACCCCCCTTATATAGTTTTCGTCCCCGAAACCTGTTATTCCTCAAACAGATGTGGGTAATGTTGTCTCATCTCCTCTTCAGTCTCCCACGTAGACTCGGATCCCTTCCTGTGCTTCCACTGTACACGCACAAGAGGAACCACTTTATTTCTTAACTTTTTTTTACGATCAATGATTGCCACTGGTTGCTCCACGTAGTTGAGCCGCTCATCCACCTCGATATCCTCCAGTGGTACAACCATATCTTCATCAGCTAAGCACTTCCTCAGATGAGATACATGGAATGTGGGATGAATTCCACTTAACTCCTCTGGCAATTCAAGTCGATAGGCTACCTCTCCTACTCGTGCGATAATTCGGAAAGGTCCTATGTATCTCGGGCTCAGCTTACCTTGTTTCCTGAATCGGATAATCCCTTTCCAAGGTGAGACCTTCAACATCACTCGGTCGCCAACCTTGAACTCTATTGGTCTCCGTCTTTTATCAGCATACGACTTTTGTCTATCTTTCGCCGCCTTCATGAAGGCTTTGATCTTTTCCAACTTCTCAGTCGTAGCTTCGATCACCTCAATACCTCCTAACTCTTTCTGCCCAATGTCTCCCCAACACACGGGCGTCCTACATCTCCTACCGTATAGCATCTCGTAGGGTGGCATGCCAATACTGGCATGATAACTGTTGTTGTACGAGAATTCTACTAACGGTAAGTGATCGTCCCAACTTCCTCCAAAATCGATCACGCACGCCCGAAGCATGTCTTCGAGTGTTTGGATCGTCCTCTCAGACTGACCGTCTGTCTGAGGGTGATATGCTATACTAATGTGTAGCCTCATCCCCATTGCATCATGAAATCTCTTCCAAAACTTGGAGGTAAACCGGGTGTCGCGATCAGACACAATAGACACCGGTACACCATGACGAGCTACAATTTCCTTGATGAACAGATCTGCCAATCTTTTAGATGAGTACGTTTCGCGGATCGGTAGGAAGTGGGCACTCTTTGTCAAGCGGTCCACTATCACCCTTATAGTATCATACCCTTTCGGGGTACGTGGTAACTTCGTGATGAAATCCATGGTGATGTGCTCCCACTTCCACTCGGGTATATCCAACGGTTGGATCTTCCTGTAGGGTTTCTGGTGTTCTGCCTTTACTTGTAAACAAGTCAGGCACTTACTCACGTACTCCACCACATCACGTTTCATACCCGGCCACCAGTAATCTTTCTTTATATCGTGGTACATCTTGGTTGCACCGGGGTGAATGGAGTATCGAGTCTTATGGGCCTCATCCATAATCTTTCCACGTAGATCCCCGTATCGAGGAACCCACATTCGTCCGAATCGGGTCTTAATACCAAGAGTGTTCTCACCCAATTCCGTAACTAGACCTCTCATCCTTTCGGAGTTAAGATGATCTTCTTTCAAAGCCTCGTCTTGAAGCTCCTTAACCTGTGTCATCACATCAGAGGTCATAATTAGCTGGTAAGCCTTTACCCGAATCGGCTCGAGTCTCTCCTTTCGGCTAAGGGCGCCTGCCACCATGTTGGCTTTGCCCGGATGGTAATGGATTTCACAGTCATAATCCTTTATGAGCTCCAACCACCGCCTTTGCCTCATGTTCAGGTCCTTTTGCTCGAAGAAGTACTTCAAGCTTTTGTGGTCTGTGAAGATGGTGCACTTAGTCCCGTATAGATAGTGCCGCCAAATCTTCAACGCAAAAACCACCGCGGCTAATTCTAGATCGTGTGTGGGATAGTTGACTTCGTGGGTTTTCAGTTGTCGGGATGCATAAGCTATTACCCTTCCATGTTGCATCAATACACAACCTAGCACAGAGTAGGACGCATCCGAATATACCACTAAGTCTTCATTTCCCTCGGGCAATGTCAAGACAGGAGCTTATGTTAGTCTTGTCTTTAACTCCTCAAAGGCAGTCTCCTGCTCTCGACCCTACACGAATTTCACGTCCTTGCGAGTCAATTTAGTCAAAGGTGAGGCTATCTTGGAGAAGTCTTGAATAAATCTCCTGTAGTAGCCCGCCAATCCCAAGAAGCTACGAATCTCGGATGGCATCTTTGGTGATTTCCATTGCATCACAGCCTCAACCTTTTTTGGGTCCACCATGATTCCCTCAGCATTTACCACGTGACCCAGAAATTGCACCTCGCGTAGCCAGAAAGCACATTTGGAGAACTTAGCATACAGTTTCTCCTTTCTCAAGGTCTCCAACACTTCCCGAATGTGACCGGCATGCTCTTCTTCGCTCCTTGAATAAATCAGGATATCATCGATGAACACAATCACTGATTTATCTAACATTGGTCGACACACTCGATTCATCAAATCCATAAAAGCAGCTGGCGCATTGGTCAACCCAAAAGACATGACTAGAAACTCGTAGTGACCATAGCGCGTACGAAAAGCTTTTTAGGAATGTCTTGCTCCCTCACTTTCAATTGATGGTAGCCAGATCGAAGATCTATCCTCGAGAACCAACTGGCACCTTGGAGCTGATCAAACAAGTCGTCAATCATCGGTAACGGATACCGATTCTTTATCGTCAATTTGTTCAACTCACGGTAGTCGATACACATTCTCATGCTACCGTCCTTCTTTTTCACGAATAAGACCGGAGCACCCCAAGGAGAGATAATCGGTCTGATGAAACCCTTATCGAGCAATTCTTGCAGTTGCTCCATTAACTCCTTCATCTCAGTCGGAGCTAATCGGTACGGTGCCTTGGCGACAGGTTGGGCACCGGGTATCAAGTCAATTTGAAATTCGGTTTCGCGATCTGGTGGCACACCTGATAGGTCCTCTGGAAATACATCAGGAAAGTCACGCACCACCGGCACATCGGACAATTGGGGTGTCGACGTGTCCACATCTTTCACGTAGGCCAAATAAGCACTACATCCACGTCTCATGCACTTTCCCGCCACCGCCATCGAAATCACTTTCGGAATCGTCGTAACCCGATCGCCGTATATTGTCACCGGACTTCCGTCAGGCGCCGTCAGTCTAATCATCTTCTTACGACACATGATATTCGCTTCATAGGTTGCTAACCAGTCCATCCCTAGTACTACATCAAATCCACCTAGGGGCATCACATGTAATTTAGCAGCAAACCTATGACCTTCTAATTCTATGGCACAATCTTCTATTACATCAGTAACTCTGGTGGACTTACCGATAGCAGTTTCTACATCAAAAGGCTCGTTAATACCCCTACTGCTAACAGACAACTTAACACAAAAGGTAGTAGAAATAAAACTCCTACTAGCACCGGAATCAAATAATAAAGAGGCACAAGTTTGATTAACTAGAAACATACCTGACACGACATCGGGATCCACTCTGGCTTCTTCCCGGGTCATGGTGTAAGCTCTAGCACTTGCCCTCGGCCCTCCTTCTTCCGGCTTCTTATTCTCCGCTCCAGAGCTCTCCGCTCTAGGCTTCTTACAGTCTCTAGCGATATGGCCAGGCTGGCCACACCTGAAGCATACGTTTAGTCCCATCCTACACTCACCAGGATGCTTCTTTCCACATTTGCCACACTTCTTTGACCCCGAGCTGGACGACCCCATCCTACGGTCATCCATTCTCATCTTCTTGTTGTTCGGGGTGAAACCACCCCGCCTAAACCTCTTTCCATTCCAACTCCGGTCACCACCATCGGTCTTCTTCACTTCCACCACCGTCACTCCCCTTTCATTGTAGAGCCTCCCAGCTAGATCCACTGCTGACCGAAAGGTGCTTGGTCTAGCAGCGATCATGTGTCTACGAATGTCAGCTGGCAGTCCCTGTATATACCGGTTAATCTTTCGAGATACCGGCGTCACCTGATCCGGCACCAGTCTCGCCATCTCATTAAATTTTGTGGTGTACTGTTGATGGGTCATGGTCCCTGCCTCAAGTTGCAGGAACTCCCTCTCAATCCTGTCGAGTTCCTTATGAGGACAGAACTCCTCCATCACTAGTTGCGTCATTTCCTTCCATCGCATCTTCCCGATGGCTCTAGTACCCTCAGCTTGGACAATATTGTCCCACCAACACAATGCCGAGTCAGCAAAAGAGTGAGTCGCAAACTTCACCTTTTGATCTTCGCGACACTCACTGATCTCTAGCACTGCCTCCATCTCCCTCACCCAGCGGTGAGCAGCAGCAGCATCGCCATTACCATCAAAAGTCGGGGGCTTGCACCTCTGAAATGCCCCGTAACTACATCCCTTGTTCGTCACCCCTACTGCATCATCCTCTTCCTCATCAGATACTACTATCTCAGGATCCGGTCATTCCTCTCCTCCCTTGCTTTCCTTCCCAGTCGACTCCCTCCTGTCCTCCTTCTCCTTTCTCTCCTCGTTTCTCACCGCTCGAATAACATCGGTCACTACAGATGGCATAACTGCCTGCAGGATCTGGTGTACCTCATCAGCAATCGCCTCCTTAGCTGAGGCATTCAGGCTGGCATTCTCATTTCCTTCAGTCTGGTCAGGAACCTCAGGGTTCTCATGGGTCGTCTCAGCAGCTTGGCACTGCTCCTGGTCATACGCGGTCTACCTCTACCTCTAGAAGCTTTAGAAGGTTTCTTCCCAGCCATTTCCTAAGCACTATAAGATTCAAACACTAACACAGTCATTCAAGGTAATGGCTCAGTTTATGTCAAGTATAGTAAGTCCCTAATTACAGTGGCCAGTTGTGATTAGCCACTTACTTTACTTTTCACACCCCAAGCATTTCCTATCCTGACTTCATCAGTATCTAAATCTACTATGATCACATAAGTCAAATAACACACGCACATAATACCGGTTAACTTTTAAGAAAAGAAATACCTGATGGCACGGAGCTACTCGGGCTGACATCCCTCTTTCTGTCCCATTTTCAGTTTAAGTTTAGGTTTATTTTGAAAATTTACCCGTTTCACTTAAACTATGGCTCTGATACCAACTTGTAAGGCCCCATTCCCGGGCACCTCACAGTTGGTCATTCATTGCATCATAGTTACCTATTAATATTCATTTCATAATATACACAGCGGAATTTCATGTAATAAAACCATTCATTTACTTTTAACTACTGTTGTTAAGCAATACAATGTTGTTCATGAGTTATAAAAAAGTTTGTTCAATTGCATTACAAAAACAACAATAGAATCAAAATACGGATGGATGTCAGCCTTGTCTTGCCGAGTAGCTTCGTCCTCGTGCCATCCTTAGCAATATTTACCTGCTAACTGAAAATGTATAAAAGTCAGTGTTGCTGAGTGAGTTCTAGTTTTATATGTAATAAAATACTTTCTATATGTTGTATATAAAAATACTCTTTTCCGTAAAATACAACTCTGTACTGTGTATGCGAGCACGCATTAACTGTATGAACAAATATTGTTCGTTCTCTGTACTGTATGCCTTGTCTGTAAACTTTTTAACTTTATGTTCCACTGTCTATGTGGACCAGTGCGCAATGCCCCAACTATGTGCGCGATGGAAAACGGGTGATGGGCCATCTATATCCCTCGAAAGGGTCAACTGTATCCCTCGAAAGGGCTATGGGTATCCCCCTGAAGGGTTCAACTGAATTCCCTCGAAAAGGCTATGGGTATCCCCCCGAAGGGTTCAACTGAATTCCCTTGAAAGGGCTATGGGTATCCCCCGAAGGGTTCAACTGTATCCCTCGAAAGGGCTATGTGGACTATGTACAAGGCCGACCCAATCACCCAGGGCACGCTACAAAGGTCCTGCCAATCTCAATTGATTGACCCTGTGTGCATAATGGGTAGCTAACCCGCAACACAGTTGAGCTAACGACACACAGTCGTGTCCCTCCTATGTGCTTGCAAGACTTATTAACATTTTATTAATGGTCCTCTCTTTTTTTTTGCTTTATTGCTCTTTCACTTTATTATTACGATATACTTTACGTTACGATAATAACATACCACGTAAAGTCACATACTATGAGTAATAATAATAACAATAACTATAATAAAGAGCAATTATAAATAATCATATCATACATGGAACACCATCATTATTAGGCCCTTAGTCAACCTCGGTCAACCCCTAAGGCACAAACTCCCAGAAACAATTCTGTAAAAATTCTACGTGTTTGGGCGTAAGAGCCCTGTTCAGACTTTTCATCACTATGTAGGCTCACCAGCCTACACTTAGAAATATTTTTACTTTGGGCGTATAAGCTATTCGGGCGTATGAGCCCTGTTGGGACTCATGACCCTACACTTAGTCGTCCGGCTAACTTTTCTAGGCATATGACCATTGTTCAGACTCATAAGGTTACTGTCTAGGCTTATCATCTCACACTTAGATTTTTAAGCCTATCTTTCAGGCGTAAGAGCCCTGTTTGGGCTCATCATCTTTTACTTAACTTATTTTCAGACACATGAGCACTGTTGAGGCTCATGAGTCTTAGGCGTAAGAGCCCTGTTTGGGCATATCACCCTACACTTTAACTTTTTCTAAGTCATTTTCAAGCATATAAGCACTGTTGAGGCTTATGAGCCTCAGGCGTATTAGGTACTGTTTGGGCATATGAGAACTATTTGGACTCATGACCCTACTTAGAACATTTCTAAGACAAATTTTGGACGTATAAGCACTATTTGGGCTCATCAACCTTCTGTCCAACTTATTACTATGAAATTTCCAAACCCAAACATCATGCCTAATCGTTCTAAGCTTACCAAAGTCCTTCTAAGCATGAACTACACATAAACATCTAATAAACATCATCAGGCATGCAAAATACATCCGGGTATACATACATAGTCATAGTGAAAATCGTTTAAATACATTTTCAGCCCCAAAAAGGTTTAAAACAAGTAGAAACCGAGGTCTAGAAACTCACCTTTGCTGTTTCCAATCTTAACACTCTTCACCGAGCTTCTTCAAACGATTCTAACACCTAGAAACCTTCTAAACACACGTTTGAACACATAGAAACTCACATAAGCATTTAACCGAGGCTAAGGTTAGCCAAGAACAACTCAAAAACACTAAACCTTACCTAAATATCGAATTCTTCTTCTTGGTCTTCAAATATCCGAGAGTTTCTCTGCTTTCTCTTTCTAAAATCCGAATGCAAAGAAGTGTGCAGAGTGAAAATGGGCTGCCATGCCACCTTTTCACCAACTTTTACCAACCTTCCACCCTTTTTACACTTTTAACCCCTTATCTTTGGGTTGACATTCATTTCTCCCCTTTTACCTTTTTCTTTTATTCTTTTATCCATCTTAATAAAATTTACGGGTGTTACAATTTAGTCCTGTGGTAAAAATGGTAACAGTTAGGTGTGTTATATCATTAGCTGTTCAAAATGATTGGTGTTTGTTTCAACTTAATGTAAATAATGCCTTCTTATATGGTTCATTAGATGAGGAAGTTTATATGACACTTCCTGAGGGATATTTCACTGATTCTTATGATAAAGTTTGTAAGTTAGTGAAGTCATTGTATGGATTGAAACAGGCTCGTCGGAAATGGAATGAAAAACTCACTAATACACTGTTAAACATTGGTTTTCAACAAAGTAGAAATGACTATTCTTTGTTTGTTAAAAGTGATCATAATCATATTTGCATTTTACTTGTCTATGTGGATGACATTGTGTTAACTGGAAGTTGTGTAAATGAGCTTAATAAATAAAGCAGTTACTTAGTGAGAGTTTTAAGATCAAGGATCTTGGAAAATTAAAGTATTTTTTGGGAATTGAAGTGTTTTATGTTGATGCTGGTCTTGTGTTATCTCAATGAAAAATATTGTCTTGAACTCTTAAATGATTTTGGTATGCTTGGTGCTAAGCCTGTGAGTATTCCGATAGAACAGAATGTGATTGTAACAGATAAGCAAAACTCTGGGTGTAGTGATTTTGAGTTAACAAATGTTACTGTATATCTGCAGCTTATAGGTAGGTTGATATATCTTACTATTACCAGACCTGATATTGCATATACAGTGGGTTGTTTAAGTCAGTTTATGCATAAACCACTTCAGTCTCATTTGAAAATAGCTCTATGGCTTTTGAGGTATTTGAAGAAATCACCAGGTAAAGGTAATTTGTTTTTGAAAAGCTCAGATTTTAGTCTTAGGGGTTATTCTGATGCTGATTGGGGTAAGTGTCCTACTACTCGTAGATGTGTTTCTGGTTTTTGTATATTTCGGGGGAATTCACTTGTGTCTTGGAAAAGTAAAAAACAACCGGTAGTATCTCGATCTTCTGCAGAAGCAGAGTATCGAGCTATGGCTGTTACAGGTTGTGAGTTGATTTGGCTGGTAAAGTTGTTAAATGATTTAAATGTGTCTCAAAAATTTCCTGTGCCAATGTATTGTGATAGTAAGGCTGCAATTCTTATTTCAGTTAATCCTGTTTTTCACGATCGTACAAAACACTTTGAGATAGATTTGCACTTTCTTCGAGAGAAAGTTGTGTCTGGTTTTTTTAAAATCATAAAAATTGATACTAATGATCAACCTGCAGATTTGTTCACAAAGGGATTGGGAGCACAACAACATGATCACCTATGTTCAAAATTGCAGTTGTTTGATGTTTTCTCCTGTTGAATCAATGGGGCGTGTTAAAAATATATATGTTTCTTGTATTAATTCAACTGGATTATATATTTGTTTATACTTAGTTAGTTTGTTTGATTTGTAGTTATAAATATGGAGTATTGGGCTGCATTGAGAATGGGCTAAGAGTTGCTGTGTGTAAGCTGTGAACGTGATCCGGTCCAGTGGAGTCAAGGCCCAGCCCAGCTCACATGCTGGGTTTCTGACATTTGTTATAAAGACTTATAAAGACTAGATATCTTCTTCTCAAAGATTCATTCACTAGTACGCATCTAAGGTTTCTTCTCTCTAAACAGTTGTGTAGAAGTGTTCAGTCAGATATCGTTCATCTTGTTCATATTGTTGTTTAGTCCGCAACACATTGTTGCAGGTTAGTATTCATCTTGATAATTTCTTTGTTTTGATTCAGTTGTTGTTCAACGAAGAACTTATATTGATTTACTTGTGTAAACTGTTTTTGGTTAATAAACAATGAGATCTTGTTTAGTTAACACAGGATCTCCTCCAAATACGCGAAGGAGCGAGTTCGAGCTGTGTCAAGGAACAAGAAGCCTAATATTAATCACTTGACAGATGAGATCAAGTCCATCTCATTTCTTTGGGTGTCAAATAGGTTTAAGCAAATTTATTTTATTTGGGAGTATTAGTGTGAATTTGAATTTGGTGCTTAATGTTTGGTTGTGCTTAGCTACTTGCTAGCACTGCTTTTTTTTTTCTCTAATGAAATTTGCCGTTTAAAAAAAAATTATAGAGTTGGATTATTTAAAGAAGACATGAATTTTGTAACAAATGAAAATCTAAATATAGAACAAATTTTAACTATGTTTCAAATTTATCTTACAAAATATGGTTCAAGAAATATACATGACGCAATGAGAAATGAGAGAGCATCAGGATCCGGTTCTCATAATGAAATCGAAACAATTCAACTATGTAATAATTTAAAAAAATAATGCTAGTCAAAAGGTATATTGGACACCCAAGTATTGATCTCAAAAGTTATATTGGACAAGATTTTTTGCGCATAAGGGTATACAAGAGTCAAGACCGGATCACAACTTGTTGGTTCAAACAAAACTTTTGTTTGAACCTTCAAACTGTATTTTATATGTACATATAAGTGTTCGTGATAAAACAAATAAAAATAGAAATGTTCACTAGAATGTATTTTTAATTCTCCTCTTATCATTTATCATTATTGAATTACACGGCATAATAATTGATCTCAGGACAAGAATCCTAGACCTAGTATCATCAACCGCTTGGAACTTAGTCCAAGGTTTTGGTTGATCACAATCTAATGACAGACTTTTAGGGTTTACACAGTGGTATTAAAGAAGCAAAGATTGAATGTTTAGCTTCTTCTATCTTTTATGCTGCGTTCCAGAGTTTAATAAACAAAAAAAAAAAAAAAAATTAAAAGGAAATAAACGAGAGAAAATAAATGAAGATAAAGAAAATTAAGGAGATAAATAAATGGAAAAACAAAGAAAGAACATTTGAAATTTTCGTGTTCCAGAGTTCGAAAGATATAAAAAGAAAGTAAGAATTTTGTGTGTTTCATTTATTTTCTTTCCATTTCTTTTTATTTTGGAAGGAAAGATTAGAAGGGAAAATTTTTGAAAATTTTTCTAACATTTCTTTCCATTTTCTTCCTTTAAAAAACTCGGAAACACAAAGTTTTTTTATTTTCTTTCATTTTCATCCTTAAAAAAAACTTAGAAACACAATTATTTTTCACTTTTCATTCATTTCTTCCATTGCTCTTCTTAAATCTCATTAATCATTTCCGTCATTTAACTTGATATAGTGGCCATTAATTTTTCTGGGGTTCACATTACCTACGGGCTTAACGTTATATTTGTTAGCAACATCATGTTTAATTCTTAGTACTAACTTTGTTATCAGTAACAACTAAGTTAGTCGGTAACAACCAGATCTTTAATATCAATATTAACTAAGTTACTTAGCAACTGTAATTTTCTTCAACATTCCTTCATCAGTGGCAATTAAGTTTCTTTAGTACAAACTAAATTTCTAAGTAGAAACTTAGTTCTTCAAGGTTTTCAACATTTGCCAAGTCTAAAATAGTTTTTCGGTATGCATGCTTAATATTTACCGAATCGAAGACTGAGCTAGGGGCGTACCTAGTCCTTTGGGGCGGGATCACCCGCACCCCATAATAATATGTATACGATCAAATCTTGAGCGATCCCCATAGAATTTTGACACCTAACCCCTATTAAATTTTAAGTTTTAAGATGAACGAATAAATATAAACACCAACCCCTAAGGAATTTTAAAATCAACACAATATTTAAAAACAACCCTCATAAAATAATTAATAAATACATAACAATTAGTTTCGATGATTAAGTCCAATTTAAAATTTTTGGATAACTCAAGTCTTAATTAAGCTCGTAACTCATTTAATTAATTATTAAATTATTGACTAGTAGATACTTAGATTATATTTTTTGATTTATTAATTAAATATTAGTTTGTATAGTTACTATGAGAGTTAAATAGAGGCGTATACAAGTCAAGCCGAGCCTGAGATGGTCTAGGCTCCTACTCAAATCGTTTTGCCTTAAGAGAATTTGAGCTTGATGTCAGCTCGTGGCTAGTGAAAAAATTTCAAACTCGAGGATGACTTAGGTTTCATTGTTTATTATTTTATTATTTTTATCATAGTTTTATATATAATAACAAATATTTGCTATTTGGTGGATTAAATTTACATATATAAATAAAAAGCATGTTTATGCTCGCGAGCCGGCTCAAGCTCTACATGTGAAGCTCCGGCTCGAGGACATTTATTATATGAACTTGAGCTCGACCTCGAGCTTGAGCTCGTTTAAGCTCGTCTCAAGCCAATTTTATGGTGAGCCGATCTCGAATAGCTCACGAGCCGCTTGACTCGTTTACAACCATAATTAATTTTAAATTTTAATGTTAGTTTGAAATATATAACATATTAATAGATCAATTATTAAATATTTTTTTTAAATTTGGTTTTTATATTGTTGTCAACCCGACTCGAAGCGGACCATAGAAAAAAGTTTTAATATTTGCGGTAGACAATCGACCCTTATAATTTACGACCACCATGGAAAAAATTTCTGTCCAGCATTGCTTAAATAAGGATTACTGGGGACATGGAAAACCTGTTAAATCCTAGAGCTCAATTCTTGTCACACCCTAACCTTAACGGCGGAATCGTCGAGATGTGAGGGTTAAGATTGTTCACAGCCACATAACGTTATATTTAAATGTAAATATTCAAATTATAAGTTTCAAGAGAAATTACAAACATAATTCTCAAATATGCAAAAAGTTCAAACAAAACATAACAAAACATAATTCTTTATTCAATTAACTAGGTCCAAATCCTAGATTATCGCAAGCTTCAAAAGATCACTTTAAACTTGAGGATTACCTGAAACATGATAAAAATAAAAGGTCAACTAAAAATAGTTGGCGAGTTTCCAAGGTTTTCATACATAATATAATAAGATTTCAAGTAGCAATTCATGTCATAGGTTATAAGTTAGCAAGGTTATAGAACACATATCGTTACAATCAAACCTCGACTTGATTACAAGTATATAAGATTGGCTAAGTGTATTTGGTTCCCATGATGAACAAGCATACGTCATCAGGAGCCGGCAATACCTCGGCTTTAGCACCAAATAGGCTTGTCAGGCCCAAAGATCTAAGACGTCGCCAGGCTAGCAATAGTTAATGATTGCAAAGAGTAATATGTATATCATATAAACACTTACAAAACACAAATAACCATGACAAATAAAAGTATGAATTGCAAGTGCTTTACAAGTCTAAACGTTTACAAGTGCATTATGTATAAGTAATCATGTTTCACCCCAAATTAGTGTGAAAATATAAAAAGAGGCAAAGAAACTCACATGTCAAATAAGTATATGATGAAGATTTAATAAGATCAATAAGCGTCGTTCCAAGATGTAACGTCACAAGACACCTATATATATATATATATATATATATATATATATATATATTACAAGATTTAGGTTAATAAGAGGATTAACGTTTTAACGTGAACTAAGGGTTCAATAAGAATTCGGGGTTTTTTTATAAGTTAGGTCGAAATCATATATATTTTAATACAATGAAAGAAACTTAATTAATCCTTTTATAATAATTTGTGAAATTATAAGAAATTAAATCCTTATAATGATTAAATTATAAAATGTAAATAAAATTTTATAATTAACATAATTAATCTATAATTAAAGATAACGTAATAACTAATAATAATTTAGTGATTTCAACTATTTAAAGTTTATTTTTATAAAATAAACTAATTATAACATTTGTTAATGATATTTTATATAAAAATTATTAAGGTGGTTTAAAGAAAATTTTTTATAGAAAATCATTAGATAACTTTTAAAATAAACAAAGTTTATAAAATTGATTTTTATAATTTTTAGAAATTTTCTATAATTTTCTTAAAGCCCAGAAAGCCTTTTAAAAAAAAGATGAGGGTGCCTGGGTTCGAACCCGGGACCTCATGGTGAAAATCCAAATGCCTAACTAGTGGACCAGGGCCGTGGCCTTGGTTGCACTTGGTTTTTAATCTTTTAAACACAAGCACAAAATAACCTCAATTTCATATGAACCCTAGGTTCATTTTGATTCAAATTAAACTCGAATTCGATGGTGATTACAGTAATAAACATAGGGCTTTTGTTCCCCATGTTTAAACGACCGGATACATGTATTTAATTACCTGATTGCGTTCGAATTGAAGGTGAACACCACGTAGAGCAGGTCGCGATTACGAAGTGATTGATGGATGTTCAAATGATGATGTTAATCCAATTGGTTGCACAGAAAGTTTCCAATGATGCTAATGATTGAAAGCCCTCTGTTAATTTCAAAGATTGAAGCCCGAATGATGGTGTTCGAGTGTCAAGCAGGTCGCGATTGAAGATGATGGTGGAAAACTCTATGATTAAGTTTGTTTCAGGTGCAATTGGGATTGGTAATAGCTTTAGACTTGTTAAACATTCGATTATGGGTCATTTAATTTGATTATTATTAGGTGTTAATTGTCGAACGGCTATTAGATTAAAAGGGCTTCGGTTACACTAACGAATAGGCTTGGTAACCGATGTTTAAACTCAATTAGGGTAGTTAATCGCGTTCGATTCGAGTCCAGGAGCAGTTGGAATGGTTTTGGGGTTACAATGGAGTTGTTTCGATGGTTTTAGGGTGGCCGGATTTGGCCGACCGGAGATGCGGCCGGTGGTCGACGGGGAGGAAAAAAGGGGTTGTTGTTGTTATAGTTTACACAAATGGCCCCTCAACTTTGTATGCTTATTATTTTATGCACAAAGTTTTTATTTAAAGTTTATAAAATAACATATTAACACCCTAAACTTTATTACCTTAAATTTTAAAACACTTTTAAGATTATTAACTTTATAAATTATTATAAGTATTAATATTATTATAATTTTATCATTATCGTTACCATTACTATTATGGTTAACATTATGATTATTATAGTTATTTGTTATTATTAATAATATTATTATCATCTTAGTTATTATTATTATTATTATTATTATTATTATTATTATTATTAGTAATATTAATATTATTTATTATTATGAACAATTTAATAAACTATAGTCTTTCAAATTAAAGAATTTAAAGACAAATTAAAAGATAAGCATAAGTAATCCATAAATTTCATAATGGGCATAAATAGTCGTTACAAGACCTTAACAAGATTAACTCTTAATTTAACGAAAAATGCGAGATGTTACAGTTTCCCCAACTTAAAAGAATTTCGTCCCGAAATTAAGAATAAAACTATACAAATAAAAACGGGTATTTCTTCTTAATTTACTCCTCACGTTCCCAAGTAAATTCAGCGCCACGCTTATTCTCCCAACGAACCTTGACGATTGGGGTAGTTGTGGTTTTAGTCTTCTTCATAATGCGATCCATAACTTCAACGGGTTTCTCGACAAAGTGTAATGACTCGTCGATCTGGATGTCATCCAACGGAACATGCAGATTTTCGTCAGCCAAACACTTCCTCAAATTCGAGACATGGAACACAGGATGAACTCCACTAAGGTCGGAAGATAATTCCAGTTTGTAAGCGACTTTCCCAATCCTTTTCAGAATCTTAAAAGGTCCTACAAATGTTGGAGCCAGTTTACCCTTCTTTCCAAAGCGAACAACCCCCTTCCACGGTGAAACCTTAAGAAGAACCATCTCCCCAACTTAGAATTCCAATGGCTTACGTCGCTTATCAGCATAGCTCTTTTGTCGACTTCTTGCCACTTCAAGGTTCCTTCGGATGATAGCAACTTTATCGGTCGTCTCTTGTATAAGTTCAGGACCAGTGATGAAGTTTTCACCAATGTCGGTCCAGCAGATCGGTGAACGATATTTACGACCATAAAGTGCTTCGAATGGTGCCATCTTGATACTCGAGTGGTAACTATTGTTATACGAAAATTCCGCTAGCGGTAGATGCGTATCCCATCACCACCAAAGTCAAGGACACAAAGGCGTAGCAAATGCTCCAAGGTTTGGATGGTTTGCTCGGTTTGACTATCAGTTTGGGGATGGTAAGCCGTGCTTAGATCCAATTAAGTTCCCAAGAGTTCTTGCATAGACGACCAAATGTGCGAAGTGAAACGATCATCTCGATCGGATATGATGTGAAGAGGTACCCCATGACGACTTACAATTTCATCAACGTATATACGAGCCAACCTTGATGTCTTGTAAGTGTCACGTATGGGTATAAAATGCGTCGATTTGGTCAATCGGTCAACGATCACCCATATGCTATCATGTCCACGGGAGGTTTGGGGTAGCTTAGTTATGAAGTCCATAGATATATGTTCCCACTTCCACATAGGAATCTCGGGTTTTTCAAGTAACCCTATTGGACGTTGATGTTCGGCTTTAACCTTCGTACACATGAGGCGCTTAGCTACATAAGTCGCTATGTCTTTCTTCATTCCAGGCCACCAATAATGACCACGCAGGTCCATGTACATCTTATCGGAGCCAGGATGAATAGAATAACGAGTTTGATGAGCTTCGTTCATGATAACGGTACGAAGATTATCATGATTTGGAACCCAAATTCGATTCGCGAAATGCACCAACCCATTGCGTTTCGTCTCCAATTAGGTTAGAAGGTTATGCTCCAGTTCATCCTTCATTCTTCCTTCTTGTTGAACCCTTTGTTAAGACTCCAAGATACTAGACTCGATGTCACTATCTATTCTCAAGTTTTGTAGCAGTACAGTAGCCTTGTTGACATCTAGTCGAATCTCAGTATCGAACCCTCTCAAGGTGTCAAACCATTGACGTCGATCGCGAATTTCTTGGAACGAAATCATCTTGTTATGAACCTTTCGACTTAGTGCATCGACCATAACGTTGGCTTTACCAGGATGATAACGAATGTCACAATCGTAGTCACTAATCAACTCCACCCAATGACGTTGTCTCATATTGAGGTCTTTTTGATTAAAAATGTGTTGAAGGCTTTTGTGATTGGTGTAGACTATACATTGCATACCATAAAGGTAATGTCTCCAAATCTTCAAAGCAAAAACAACAGCACCAAGCTCGAGATCATGTGTTGTGTAATTCACCTCGTGAACCTTCAGTTGTCTTGATGCATAAGCTATGACCTTTCCTCGTTGCATAAGAACACAACCAAGACCTTGCTTTGATGCATCACAATGTACGGTGAAATCATCATTTCCATCGGGTAGGGTCAAGATAGGAGCATTGCACAGTTTGTGCTTTAACGCTTTAAAAGCTTCTTCTTGCTCAGGCCCCCACTTGAATGGTTTATTCTTTTGTGTAAAGGAAGTGAGCGTCTTCGTGATCCTTGAAAAGTTGGCGATGAATCTCCGATAATAACCAGCAAGACCAAGGAAAGAACGAATCTCGGTCGGAGTCGTGGGAACACACCAATTCTTCACAGCTTCCACCTTTGCAGGGTCAACGTGAATTCCTTGGCTATTCACCACATGTCCTAGAAATTGAACTTCCTCGAGCCAGAAGTCACACTTCGAGAACTTCGCGTACAATTGCTCTTTCTTCAACAATTCAAGAACTTGTCGCAAATGTAGTTTATGCTCGGTGTTGGTCTTGGAGTAGATAAGTTTGTCATTAATGAAGATGATCACAAATTTATCTAGATAAGGCTTGCATACTCGATTCATGAGATCCATGAAGACAGCAGGAGCATTAGTTAAACCAAAAGGCATCACCATAAACTCATAGTGCCCATAACGAGTACAGAACACGGTCTTTGGGATGTCATCATCATGGACTCGTAGTTGATGATATCCAGAACGTAGATCAATCTTCGAGAATATAGCAGCTCCTTGAAGTTGATCAAACAGGTCATCGATGCGAGGAAGAGGATAGCGGTTCTTGATGGTAAGCTTGTTAAGCTCACGATAGTCGATGCACATGCGAAACGACCAATCTTTCTTCTTTACGAATAGAACAGGTGCACCCCAAGGCGAAGAACTAGGACGAATGAAACCCTTCTCGGTTAGCTCTTGAAGTTGACTAGAGAGTTCTTGCATTTCCAATGGTGCAAGCCAATATGGTGACTTAGCCACGGGGTTTGCTCCCGGTATCAAGTCAATTTTAAACTTGACTTCACGTACAAGAGGTAAACCACTAAGGTCATCGGGAAATACTTCAGGAAAGTCTCGTACGATAGGGACATCCTTAAGTTCTTTCCCTTTGACTTTCGTGTTGACCACATAAGCCAAGAAGGCCATATACTTCTTGCTTAAGCACTTTCGGGCTTGAGTGCAAGACATGAGTTTAAGCTCTTTGGAAGATTTTTCGCCGAACACTTTCAAAGTATCCCCAGATGGTAACGGTATGCGGATGCACTTCTCGAAACAACCGATCTCGTCATGATGTTTGGCTAACCAATCCATACCAATAATGACGTCAAAGCTTCCAAGTTTCATAGAAATAAGATCAATAAGGAAATCGTACGTGTTAAGACTTAGGATGCAATCACGGATAACGACATCCACGGTGATCGGCTCTCCATCGGCAACTTCAACGGTGAGAGGTCTTTCTAGTTTCGTATGTGGCTTAGCAAGTATGGGTTCAAACTCTAATGAAACAAAACTTTTATCGGCTCCAGAATCAAATAGGATATAGGCATAAGTCTTATTAATAAGAAACATACCTGTTCAATTTTTAAGGTATTTAACGATACAGGTAATGTATGAAAAGAATCGGATCACAAAATTTAAAAGTAAGTTAACATACCATTCACCACATCATTGTTTTCTTATGCTTGGTTAGCGTTGATGTTGAAAGCACGCCCTCGGGCTTGTGGAACATTACCCACAACACGAGGGCATTGTGGGCGGAAATGACCAGGTTCCCCACAATTGTAGCAAACACGGTTTGTGACCATTGCGGCGTTGTTAGGTGCACGGTGACCATATTTACCGCATAAGGTACAAATACGGCATGGTTGATTCCCGAATGATGATACCTACACGTGTTGCACATAGGTTGAGGACCAGCATAGGCTCTAGCCCCAGGAACTTGTGCCACAGGTGCAGCGACATGTACAAGTTGTCTTTGGGTTTGTTTGGGTGCAGCCATGGCATAGTTGCGTGTCGGTGTAAACTTGCGCTTCTTGTTATTGTTGTTGTTGTGAGACGGTTTAGCTTTAGTCTCCTTAACGGCCTCAGTAGCCGTCTTTTCCACTTTCTTTGCACCCGTCACAGACAAGGTGCCCGCTCGTATATGGTTCTCGGTGAGTTGAGCGGTGATAGTGATGGCTTCTTCCAAGGTTGTGGGTCGGCTACCCACCACAGCATCTTGAATTTGGGGTGGTACACCCTTTATGAACTTCTCAATGCTACGGGGAACAGTGTCAACCATATGGAGCAGTAGTAAACTCAACTCATGATGCCTAGTTGAGTAGGCCAAATGGTCACCACCATCTTGCTTCAAGTTCCAAAACTCTTCATCCAACTTTTGCAGTTCGCTTCTCGGGCAGAACTTCACGATGGCGATGTTCTTGAACTCTTCCCAAGTAAGTGCCAAAATAGTGTCAGCTCCTCGATTCCTATTCTCGCTATTCCACCAGGTAAGTGCCCTTTATTGGAGCATACTAGTGGCATAGCGAACTTTGAGTGCCTCGGGACACTCACAGTTGACAAAAGTGTTCTCCATGCTCTCGAACCACTCAAGAAGGCCAGTGGCTCCTTCCTTGCCACTAAAACTAGTGGGCTTACAAGAGCTAAAGTGCTTGAAAGTGCAAGTTTGGTTGTTGCGCCCTTGGTTAGCACTATTCTCTCCTTGACCATTCCCAGTGTTGCTAGAGTTGGTCATCAAAGTGCTATTGAGTTCAGCAACCATGGTCGGGATGACAACAGCCATTTGTCGAGCAATCATGGCGGCTAGCTTACGATCGGAACTTCCACGCTTTCCATGATGACGAGACATGCTGGAATATGCAAAATAAGTTAGACACGAGAAAAGAGAATAACAAGGGTTATAATTTAAACAAGGTTAAGTCAAGAGTTATAAGGCATATGGAATGATTCCATTTGGTAACGCATTACCATTTAAAAACGTTGACACGTCAAGGTAAATTGACCTATTCGCCTTAGAAACTTGTGTATGTTGACCATAGTTTATCACTCATCCCAGAAAGCCCCAGGTAAGCGTAACCAGTCCCGTAGGATTTATACGAAACGCTTACCTTAGCCCGAAAGCTTTTTGCCAGGAAAACCAGAATACAGGTGTCTATGTGTCACACAATATTTCTTAGGTTCATGAAATCAAAACCTTGATGAGATTTATATAGATTAGACATATCGTCTAAAGATCCAAGTCATAAGCATAAGCATAAGATTCCACGCGTCGTCGAGAATAATATTAAGAGGTTTCATGTTTGGGGAGAGTCAAAGAGTCAAAGTTAAGTTTAGGGAGATAAGTAACAATGTTTAGGCAATCCTATGCTAAGACATCAAGTTATACATAAGAAGGCATAGCATTATGTAGCATGCAAACCATATAATTTCACAAGATAGAAATATAATTCTATAAGGTTCATGCATATGCTATAGTCTAGGTCACCATTTCTAATAACCTAAATCCCTATAGTTATGGGCTCTGATACCAATCTGTCACACCCCAACCTTAACGGTGGAATCGTCGAGATGTGAGGGTTAAGATTGTTCAAAGCCACATAACGCTATATTTAAATGTAAATATTCAAATTATAAGTTTCAAGAGAAATTACAAACATAATTCTCAAATATGCAATAAGTTCAAACATAACATAACAAAACATAATTATTTATTCCATTAACTAGGTCCAAATCTTAGATTATCGCAAGCTTCAAAATATCACTTTAAACTTGAGGATTACCTGAAACATGATAAAAATAAAAGGTCAACTAAAAATAGTTGGTGAGTTTCCAAGGTTTTCATACATAGTATAATAAGATTTCAAGTAGCAATTCATGTCATAGGTTATAAGTTAGCAAGGTTATAGAACACATATCGTTACAACCAAACCTCGACTTGATTACAAGTATATAAGATTGGCTAATGATGTACGGGGTTTGGAATGAGGTTTATCATGGTTAATTGGTTAACTTTAATGCATTTAATATGGTTAAGTGTAAGAGATTGTGTTGAATAAGTTAACTACGATGATTTGATGTTTTGTAGGTTAAACGCAATCATTTGAGGGGTTTTGAAGAATGCATAAGGATGATAAATGAAGACCATGATAGATGAGATGAAAGGGGATTTAATTATGAGAACGTGGCTGCAAACGGGGAGGAAAAAGGAGTTTGAATGAAGAAGATATAAAGAAAACAAGAATTGGAAAAATCAGTCCACCATAAGTTATGGCGGAAAAATGACTTACGGTGATTGATGAAAAAGTGCAACAGAAGGCCTCCACCGTAACATAAGGTGGAAATATGACTTACTGTGGCCACGCGTGCTGAACTCATTTAAAAGACGAAAAAATTAGGGTTTTGGGGATATCTTTCATTCTAAGTCGTCCCCAAGTGTGAGATTCGTCCCCAAGTGTGAGATTCGTCCCCAAGTGTGAGATTCGTCCTCAAGGCTTCCCAGCTCACGGAGGTGATTTTAAGGCTTTCCAAGTGTTACTAATCATTCGGTTTGATTCTTTAACGTTAGATACAATGTTTAATTTTGTTTTTGATTTGTTTTTCGTTGCCATGTCCGGCTAATCCACCTGTGATCTTCTCCGGTTGATTAGGGTTTACACTATGACTTGTTCTTGATGGTTTTTGGTTGAGTTAATGTTTGAACACGTCAAGTTAAGCTGAGTAACATTATTTATTGTTTAAAGATTCTAAAATACGCGTGTTGCCTTCAATTCAATTGTTCCGGTGTTGATTGTTTTAGATTTCTTTTCATCTGTAAACGTCAATTTTGGATGGGATTGGGTAATACAAACGTAGGATATGATTCGAGTAGTTCTTTAACAATAGTCTCATTCAATTTATTGTCTTTAATCAAATCAACCTGGTTATGTCTATGTAACCATTTTTAACTATCAAAGCAAATCTAAGTTGTAAACCTGAATCCGGAGAGGATTACCTTTTCACATTATTGTTTGCAACTCAATTACTCATAAAGTTCGTTTCTTTTCGCAATTAGTCATTTTAGTTAAGTTTTTATAATCAAGCTCCAAACTTTTGGATTTAAACTACACTTTCCACATATTCACTGTGGATCGACCCGACTTACCCTAGCTATCTTAGGTGAGTTTGGAACTTTATAAATTGTTTTTGATTAGGATTGACAACACGATATCAAAATAGCGCCGTTGCCAGGGAATTAGTGCGCAAAGTGTCAAATTTAAATTTTTATTTGTTTCGCTTATTTTATTTACTCTTTGTTTTCCTTTGTTACGCTAGGTGTGCTTGTGTGTGTGCAGGTGACGGCTCCGTGCATGCATACCCGGTACGCAAGGAACAAGTCCCCGTTAGTGTTTGATCCAGAAGTTGAAAAGTCCGCTCGAAGAAACCGAGCACAATCCCGGGAAAAAACCCAATCATCCAGTGCAGTCAAAGAGTGCAAGATGGAACAAAAACCCACCCGATAACCAACCACCAAATCCACCATAAAACCAACCCTTACCAAACCAACCCAATGACCCATAAAGACAACCTCCAATTGCTCCAAACCTACCACCTCAGAGACAAAATCCCTACCCTCAACCAAGACAGAACCCTTACCAACATGGACCTGCAAGACAAAATCCGAGATAACCAAGAAGGGTTAACAGGTTCGAAGATGAAGAGGATAGGTTTGACAGGCTAAGTATTCATACTTGGGATGATGACATAGATGGACGAAGTGATGGAATGAAGATGAGTTTGTTGAAGAGGATGTGTAATACAATGAACCTAATAACAACCAAGGCCGATACAGATAGAATGAACAACCAAGGCAATATAGGCAGAATCAGGGCCAAGGTCAAGGCAGAAGGCAAGGATTTCCTTGGGCAAATCGGAACCCCGGGCTTCAACCCTACCAAGCCATTGTTCAAGGGGTTGATAGCCATTTTCGCACTACCATAGCTGGAGCTTCATCACCCATATTCAGGCCACAAGTTAGAGGGAAGTCATTTGAGATTAGGTCCAACAGTCTGGCCATTCTTCCTGAGTTTCATGGACTGTCCAAGAAAGAACCTTACTTGCATCTGAATGAGTTTAGTGCCATTCATGAGACCATTGGGGCACAAGGTTTTACACCTGAAGAAGTGATGTTGGTTTTATTCCAGTTTACATTGAAAGGAAGTGCGAAAAAGTGGTTTCACTCACTGCCTGCTACTAGCATTTATACTTGGGAGCAAATGCAGCAGGCGTTCTTAGAGGAATATTATACACCACAGAAGACAAGTGAGGCTAGAACCATCATTCGGACATTCAGTCAACAACAGGATGAGCCATTCCATGAAGCTTGGACAAGGTTCAAGGAGTTGTTAAGAACTTGTCCACATCACGACATTCCTCAATGGGAGTTGATTTCTTCATTTTATGATGGGTTATCTACTGAAGTCGTGAGAGATATGAATTCAACAAGTGCAGAAACCTTCATGACTAATACTGAGGATGATGACTGGGAGTTACTGGAACGGATGAGTATACATTAAAAAAGACAAGCTCAGTCTCATAGGAAATCGAGGAATGTGGCTAATGATTCAGATAGGAGGCCTTCTAGGTTGGGATAATCGAATGGAAAGGATACAAGTTCCTTTATTATATGTCAGGGATGTGGTGAAGCTGGACATACTGCTAGAGATTGTCCATAGTTTGATGAGGGGGTGGAAGAGGTGAATTATGTACAGGATGATAGGCGGCCATATAGCAACACCAACAATAACACCTATCACCCTGGTTTTAGGAATCACCCAAACCTCAGATATGGTAACCCAAATAACCAGATGAACCTGAATTTTCAAGATAATTCTCATCAATAATATCATAATAGGTCAATGGGTTAAAGTGGTCAATACAATCAGGGGAGCTACAATGGGGGTGGTCAAAGGAATTATCAAAGCAATCAAAACCAAGGCACATCGAGAATAAATGCAGAACCAACAAACAGAGAGCTCTTGGATTTTTTAGAGGAGATGAAGAAATCTAATGAGGTTCGAGACAAGAGTCGTGAGGCTTTGAGCAAGCAAGTTGGTCAACTAGCAGAAGAAGTGGCAGCTCTTAGGAAAGATCCAGGGAAGCTACCAAGTGATTCGATAATGAATCCACAACGTCAAGGGACAGCCACAAAGAACATGAAAAATGTCCACATTAATTCGGTTAGTATCTTTCCCAATTCTGAAATTTTCACTGACGAAATTACTTCTTTTTCAAAACAAGTTGGAAGTAAGGAAAATAAAGTTGATGCAGTAGAAGAGAATGACCCAGGGGAACCCATCATTTCAATCAAAGTGGAGAAGTTTAAGATAAAAAGGGCACTCTTGGATTATGGGGCAGGTGTTAGTATCTTGCCTGGTGCATTATATGATCAGTATGAGTTCGGCCCTTTACAGGAGGTTGACACCACCGTGGTCTTAGCTGACTTGACTTGCAAACGTCCTTGGGGGATGGTAAAAGATGTGATCATCAAGTTGGGAGATTTCTACTACCCGGTGGACTTTATGGTGCTTGACTATGCTCCAGTGATAACAAACGAGCAACCAAAGGTTATTTTAGGTCGACCATTTTTGGCAACTGCCAATGCTCAAATCAACTGTCGGGATGTAAAAATTGATATAACATGTGAAACCCGCAAGTTACGTTTTAATGTGTTTTCCAAGGCGATCTCTTATCTTATTAATGATAAACTTTTTGATACAAATATGACTAACGTGTGTGTTCCTCCCTACATCTCACATGTAAGCGAGCACATAACTTTTGATAATGGTTGCAAGTATGATAGGGATAAACAGGTGGACTTGAAAGAGTTTGTAGATTCAAAATAAAATAAAGAGCCAGTGATGGAGATGTAATTAAAGCATGAGAAGTCAAAATGGAAGAAAAAAGTTAGTGATCCACCTGATCCTAAAAATGCTCAAGTTAAGACAACGATGTTCAGTCCATGTTTGGATGACGTTGGGAACCTACTAGATCAACAAAAGCAAACAGTTATAGAACTCTTAGAAGGCAAGCACCACTTTCGATCACCATGAGTGGTGACAGGTATGGTCTGGCTGAAAACCTAAAACTTAGCGCTACTTGGGAGGCAACCTGAGATGTTTGTAATTTTTAGTTATTTTTATGATATTTTTGTTTGGAACTTTATGGGTGTGTTCACTAGAAACCCTCACGAGACTTCACTCGTCCACTCGGGCCTATCGAGAGGTTTAAAAGGCTTGTTGCATATGCTAAATGCAACCGTGATTCCTACGAAAGTGAGTGTTATTATTTTTTTTAGTTTTTGTATTGTCTTTTTAGTTTCACGCCGATGCAAACATGCAAGTGTGGGGAAGCATATGGAATTTTAGAAGCATATTTGATAAGGTGCTTAGCAGGTTTACCCATAGTCATCATATAATAATATGGAAGCACTATCAGATCATCTACCATTAGGTCCATGTGAACTTTCTTTGAATTTATTTTCTATTTTTGTTTTTCACTTGGGGGAGTGTTTGGGGTTGGTAAAGATCACAAGAAATCATGTTGAATTTGAAACAACCATACATTGGGGACAATGTATCCCAAGTGTGGGGATGGGGGAATCATCGGTACACACATTTTAGAGAAATAGAAATTTGGACAAAATTTTAAAATTTTTAACATTTTTCTCTAAAAATACTAATCATTGGTTAAGGTTCTTGGTAGTGGTTGATTCCCTAAATGTTGAAACCCGGTGGGTTTGTGGAAGTTGGAAAAGGAATGTCTAACTAGGGGTGGCAAACTTTGGGTGTAGTAAACTTGCACGTGTCATGTCGGTAACCCAATTCCACCGTTTCCATATGCGAGAAGCCTATTATTTGACATTATTATATCTATTTGCTCCTTTGAGTGTGCAATGATGCTTACTAAGTGGTAGAACTTGGGGGGCGCATGCATCTTGAAACCCGAGATTGGGATTCACATTGAAATGATTGAGGCATTAGGATTAACCATAGAACAACCGCATACGACCCACTTACCTAAAATTTATCCGTAGTAGCCAATTTTGAACCTTTACCCGTTCGCTTGTTTCACTAATCCCCTTGAACCATTAGCCTGCTGCTTAGCCTTTTTGTTTGTTCACCCGTGTGATGGAACTTGAGCTACTTGGTGATAGTTGTATTACTAAGTTTGATCTGACTTCATGTTTGAAAGTTGTGAAAAAAATAAAAAAAATAAAAATAAACAGTAAAGAAAAAGAAATAAATGAAAAGAAAAGAAAATGTTGTCAAAATAGTTAAGTTGAAAGACTGAGGTATTAGACAAGAAAAAGATTGTGATTTGAAGTATATAATAATTAACTCAAGTTTTCCATTACTTTAGTCACTATACCCAAATTACTCCTACCCGAACCTAAGTCTAACATTACAACCTTTGAAAAGCCCTCATGATTGGTGTAGTATCTTGTGTTAGTGGGTGGAGAGATGATTGTCTTACAAGCCTATGCTTACCCGTTTGCATTATTGTTTGAGTGCCTCATAAATACCGGCGCATCTTTGGTCGAGCCAGAAATTACACCGAGTGGAGAGCTTTATTGTGAGGGGTATGATATGTGCAAGGGAGCCGCCTAGAGTTGAGAATCTTAGTTAGGCAGTCCAGCGGGTTAGAGGTTTGTGGTTGTTAACGGGTCATAATTGCTAACTTGGGAATTAGGTATGCCCTTGAACCTTAATCGAGTTTGGTATGTGTGCTTCTATGTGCTCACCCATTTTTGACTTGAATTCTTGATTCTTAAAAGCAACCTCGCTTGAGGGCAAGCGAGAAACAAGTGTGGGGATGTGATGTATGGGGTTTGGAATGAGGTTTATCATGGTTAATTGGTTAACTTTAATGCATTTAATGTAGTTAAGTGTAAGAGATTGTGTTGAACAAGTTAACTACGATGATTTGATGTTTTGTAGGTTAAACGCAATCATTTGAGGGGTTTTGAAGAATGCATAAGGATGATAAATGAAGACAATGATAGATGAGATGAAAGGGGATTTAATTACGAGAACGTGGCCGCAAACGGGGAGGAAAAAGGAGTTCGAACGAAGAAGATATGAAGAAAACAAGAATTGGAAAAATCAGTCCACCATAAGTTACGGCAGAAAAATGACTTACGGTGGTTGATGAAAAAGTGCAGCAGAAGGCCTCCACCGTAACTTACGGTGGAAATATGACTTATGGTGGCCACGCGTGCTGAACTCGTTTAAAAGACGAAAAAATTAGGGTTTTGGGGATATCTTTCATTCTAAGTCGTCCCCAAGTGTGAGATTCATCCCCAAGGCTTCCCAAAGGCTCCCGGAGGCGATTTTAAGGCTTTCCAAGTGTTACTAATCATTCGGTTTGATTCTTTAACGTTAGATACAATGTTTAATTTTGTTTTTGATTTGTTTTTCGTTGCCATGTCCGGCTAATCCACCCGTGATCTTCTCCGGGTGATTAGGGTTTACACTATGACTTGTTCTTGATGGTTTTGGTTGAGTTAATGTTTGAACACGGCAAGTTAAGTCAAGTAACATTATTTATTGTTTAAAGATTCTAAAATACGTGTGTTGCCTTCAATTCAATTGTTCCGGTGTTGATTGTTTTAGATTTCTTTTCATCTGTAAACGTCAATTTTGGATGGGATTGGGTAATACAAACGTAGGATATGATTCGAGTAGTTCTTTAACAACAGTCTCATTCAATCTATTGTCTTTAATCAAATCAACCTTGTTATGTCTATGTAACCGTTTTTAACTATCAAAGCAAATCTAAGTTGTAAACCTGAATCCGGAGAGGATTACCTTTTCACATTATTGTTTACAACTCAGTTACTCATAAAGTTCGTTACTTTTCACAATTAGTCATTTTAGTTAAGTTTTTATAATCAAGCTCCAAACTTTTGGATTTAAACTACACTTTCCACATATTCCCTGTGGATCGACCCGACTTACCCTAGCTATTTTAGGTGAGTTTGGAACTTTATAAATTGTTTTTGATTAGGATTGACAACACGATATTAGCTAAGTGTATTTGGTTCCCATGATGAACAAGCATACGTTATCAGGAGCCGGCAATACCTCGGCTTTAGCATAAAATAGGCTTGTCAAGCCCAAAGATCTAAGACGTCGCTAGGCTAGCAATAGTTAATGATTGCAAACAGAAATATGTATCTTATATAAACACTTACAAAACACAAATAACCATGACAAATAAAAGTATGAATTGCAAGTGTTTTACAAGTCTAAACGTTTACAAGTGCATTATGTATAAGTAATCATGTTTCACCCCAAATTAGTGTGAAACGATAAAAAGGGGCAAGGAAACTCACATGTCAAATAAGTATATGATGAAGATTTAATAAGATCAATAATAAGCGTCGTTCCAAGATGTAACGTCACAAGGCACCTATATATATATATATATATATATATATATATATATATATATATATATATATATATTACAAGATTTAGGTTAATAAGAGGATTAACGTTTTAACGTGAACTAAGGGTTCAATAAGAATTCGGGGTTTTTTTATAAGTAAGGTCGAAATCATATATCTTTTAATACAATAAAAGAAACTTAATTAATCCTTTTATAATAATTTGTGAAATTATAAGAAATTAAATCCTTATAATGATTAAATTATAAAATGTAAATAAAATTTTATACTTAACATAATTAATCTATAATTAAAGATAACGTAATGACTAATAATAATTTAGTGATTTCAACTATTTAAAGTTTATTTTTATAAAAATAAACTAATTATAACATTTGTTAATGATATTTTATATAAAAATTATTAAGGTGTTTAAAGAAAAATTTTATAGAAAATCATTAGATAACTTTGAAAATAAACAAAGTTTATAAAATTGATTTTTATAATTTTTAAAAATTTTCTTAAAGCCCAGAAAGCCTTTTAGAAAAAAGATGAGGGTGCCCGGGTTCGAACCCGGGATCTCATGGTGAGAATCCAAATGCCTAACAAGTGGACCAGAGTCATGGCCTTGGTTGCACTTGGTTTTTTAATCTTTTGAACACAAGCACAAAATAACCCCAATTTCATATGAACCCTAGATTCATTTTGATTCAAATTAAACTCGAATTCGATGGTGATTACAGTAATAAACATAGGGCTTTTGTTCCCCATGTTTAAACGAACGGATACATGTATTTAATTACCTGATTGCGTTCGAATTGAAGGTGAACACCACGTAGAACAGGTTGCGACTGACGAAGTGATTGATGGATGTTCAAATGATGATGTTAATCCAATTGGTTGCACAGAAAGTTTCCAATGACGCTAATGATCGAAAGCCCTCTGTTAATTTCAAAGATTGAAGCCCGAATGATGGTGTTCGAGTGTCGAGCAGGTCGCGATTGAAGATGATGGTGGAACTCTATGATTAAGTTTGTTTCAGGTGCAATTAGGATTGGTAATAGCTTTAGACTGGTTAAACGTTCGATTATGGGTCATTTAATTTGATTATTATTAGGTGTTAATTGTCGAACGGTTATTAGATTAAAGGGGCTTCGGTTACACGAACGAATAGGCTTGGTAACCGATGTTTAAACTCAATTAGGGTAGTTAATCGCGTTCGATTCGAGTCTAGGAGCAGTTGGAATGGTTTTGGGGTTACAATGGAGTTGTTTCGATGGTTTTAGGGTGGCCGGATTTGGCCAACCGGAGATGCGGCCGGTGGTCGACGGGGAGGAAAAAAAAGGGGTTATTGTTGTTAAAGTTTACACAAATGGCCCCTCAACTATGTTTGCTTATTATTTTATGCACAAAGTTTCTATTTAAAGTTTATAAAATAACATATTAACCCCCTAAACTTTATTACCTTAAATTTTAAAACACTTTTAAGATTATTAACTTTATAAATTATTATAAGTATTATTATTATTATAAATTTTATCATTATCGTTACCATTACTATTATGGTTAACATTATGATTATTATTGTTATTTGTTATTATTAATAATATTATTATCATCTTAGTTTTTATTATTATTATTATTATTAGTAATATTAATATTATTTATTATTATGAACAATTTAATAAACTATAGTCTTTCAAATTAAAGAATTTAAAGACAAATTAAAAGATAAGCATAAATAATCCATAAATTTCATAATGGGCATAAGTAGTCCTTACAAGACCTTAAACAAGATTAACTTTTAATTTAACGAAAAATACGAGATGTTACAATTCTAGATAGGCAGTGAAAACTACCAAGCCAGAGTATGATGGGGGCGGAGGAAAATTCTGGTGGACTGACGAAATGTGTAGAGATTGAAAAGAAAACCAACGACGAAAGCATTCTGCTAGGCCGAAACTAAGAGTGAAAGATGAAAGTGAATGGGATTAGATACCGTGGTTGTCCTAGCTTAAATTATGGGTACTAGGCGATGTGTGTATCGGCTCGCATATTGTTGTAACTAACACGTTAGGTATCCCACCCGAGGAGTACATTACAAGAATGAAACTTAATGGAATTGACGGGGGGGGGGGGGGGGGGGGGGGGGGTGGAACATGTGGTTTAATTCAAGGCAAAGGGAAGAAACTTACCAAGGCTTGACATCTCGTGAATCCTCTTGAAAGAGAGCCGATGATAAGCCGGTGGAAAGGGGAGGACGATGTCAAGTCATACGACCTTATGCCTTGAGCGACGCACGTGTTTTAATGGCAGAGACAAAGGTTCACGATTACATGACTGTGAGCAAACTCTAAAAACTCGTCCTCAATTTAGATTGATGGTTCCAACTCGCAGGTATGAAGTTGGAATTACTAGTAATTGTTGGTCAGCCATATGGGAAAAGTTTTATATGTTATAAATGTATTGTATATCCACTTGAGTGAGGCCATATATTTTTTGATGCTAACACCTATAAACAATCTTTTTGACATCGTAACTCACTAACTCTGCTAACCAAAAGAGAATCAAATTTCCTTTTAGTAATAGGCTACTTTTTCACTAAGGGGTAGTTAGACTCACTAAAAAACTTATGATTCTTATCGATATACACACTCGTTATCCATTCTTCGTTGGAAAATATGGCATGGATAATGTGTTTTTCGATAGATTAGCGACGGAAATAACCTAGTGATCACCGATGTGAATGACTCCATATATAAATAATCTTGTAAGTGTCCCTATAAATAAGTTGCCTAATAACGTAAGGCATTTGGATGGATTTATAAACACGTTGCTCCTTCATTGAAACAAATCAGGTCAAATTCGATGTTATTTATTTTACGGTTGTGCAGTTGAAATAACGAAGGGTCAATATATTAAGTTCGCCACTTGAGGACATGTTGAAGCTATCGTTTATCGAGTGTAGTGGGTGTTATGACGTTCTTGGAACTAAATTATCTTTGATACTAATCAGAAGCCTGGAGGCACGTACTGTTTTTGATTTCATAGTTAACTATTATTTTCGTTAGTATGGAAATAGGAATAGTAGTTATAAAACTAACACGATACATGGTTAAAAAAAGAACTGTGTTATAATGATGGCAGACATATGGGGTCATATGGGTCCCATCCCTTTTTCTTTTACTTTATCAATGTGTATATATATATATGCATGCGAGATTACATCTGTAAAAATGAATCAAACTCAATTATTGATATTCACAATCACTCTCTCTCTCGATCACATACACAAACACATACATTCTGATTTTAAGTTTCTTTTGCATCTACTGAAATTTGGAAATTGGTGGCTAATATCAAAATCCCAAAAGATCCTCAATTCTCTCAATTGTTATTATTATTATAACACGTTATCAGCACGAGGTGCTCAACCAAGAAGATCAATAAAGAAGAAGGTGTCATAACAATCAATGTAAGTTTTTCATAAATATATATAAATTGAATATATAAATACTATGATGATAAATAAGTGCAGGGTATCCCTTACTATGGAGAAATTATAATTTTTGGGACTACTAATAAATATAACAGTTGGGACTACTAACATGTCTAACATTTATTTATGCTCATAATCTAACATTTATTTACGCTTCTAACTTTTATTATTCTGTCAACTAACGTTTATTTATTTATGCTCCTAACTTTTATTATTCTGTTAACTAACATTTATTTACGCTTCTAACTTTTACTTTTATGCCATCTAACATATATCTAATCTAACGATTACTAACATTTATTAAAAGATTTATTTATAATGCTAAATTAATACTAATATCTATTTTATTGTTTAGAAAATGTCGAATCTATCAAAACTTGAATTTATGGCTCTCGATATTTCCGGGGAAAATTATATGTCTTGGTCAGCAAATATCAAGAGACACCTAAAATCACTTGGTGTATCAGAAGCAATAAATGATAATAATCAATGTTCGGAAGAAGAAAGGGCTAAAGCTGATGTGTTTATCCATAAACACATTGATGAATTATTGCAGCATGAATACATTAATTATGATGATCCATGTGAGTTATGGAAGGATCTAAAAAATAGATTTGATAATCAAAAGGGAGTTTTACTTCCTACTGCCAAATATGAATGGAACAATTTGAGGTTCCAAGATTTTAAAAAAGTAAATGATTACACATCTGCTTTATATAGAATATGCTCAAAACTAGAATTTTGTGGGCATATTGTTACCGAGGAGGAAAAGTTGGAGAAAACTTATTCCACTTTTCATGCTTCAAATATTAATTTGGCTCAACAATATCGTTTGTTGAAGTTTTATAAATACTCCGATCTCAATGCATATCTCCTCGTAGCAGAAAAGCATAATGAGCTGCTTATGAAAAACCATGAAACTCGTCCCACAGGATCGCTAGCAATACCAGAAGCAAATGTTGCTAATAATTTTGAAAAATGGGAACAAGGCCAAGTTCGTGGTCGAGGCCGTGGCCGCGGCCGTGGTCGTAGTTATTATAATAAAAACCATTTTAGTGGTCATAACAACTTGTTCAAGTCAACCAACAATTATTATAGAGGCCGTGGACGAGGTCGTGGTCGTGGTCGTGGCCGTGGACGAAACGCACCACAAAGTAACAAGTTTAACCAGCAAAATAAGTTCACAAATGAAGCTGGAACATCTCAAACTAATAATAGTTCGTGTTATAGATGTGGAAGTAATAACCACTAGGCGAAACTTTGTCGCACACCTTCACATCTATATCAATTATATCAAGCATCTCTAAAAGAGAAAGAAGTGAACCATGTAGATAAAATTGATGATGTCAACACGGAACTACACCACTCGGATTTTTTCAATGACGGAGAAATTTAAATGCTTTTGAATAATAATAATTTCTTTTATAATTATGTTTAATTATGTTTGTAATATATTTCTTTCTTTTCATGTAACATATTTTTGTTTAAAATGTATAATATTATATGTGCTTATTATTATTATTTTTCTTATAATTGAAGATTAAAATGAATTCCAATGGAGCACAAGACCGAACAAGTAATGGAGATTTATGTATAGCAGATAGTGGTGCTACACATACTATTCTTAAATATCGAAAATATTTTTATGAATTGAAACCGACAAAGGGAAATATTGATACAATATCAGGTCCTACGGATTTGATTGAAGGTGTGGGAAAAGCAAATTTAGAATTACCTAACGGTACAAAGATTTTAATAGAGAATGCTCTATTTTCCCCAAAATCAACAAGAAACTTATTAAGTTTCAAAAATATATATCAAAATGGATATGATACCCAGTCAATGACTGTTGGTAACAAGAAATATCTATATATTATGAAGGAAAATCACATATTAGAAAAATTGCCAATGCTTCATTCCGGATTGCATTATACATATATAAATGTGCCTCAAGCACATATGGCAGTAAAAGAGAAATATTGTGATCCTGGTATGTTAAACATATGGCATGACAGATTAGGCCATCCCGGATCTACAATGATGAAAAGAATCATTGAAAATACACATGGACATCCATTAAAAAATCAAAGGATTCCCCAAGCAAATAAAATGCAACTGTGTACATCATGTTCTCTTGGAAAATTAATTACAAGGCCTTCGCCACTAAAAATCGAAAAGGAAACACCAATATTCCTTGAAAGAATTCAAGGTGATATATGTGGACCAATTCATCCACCGTGTGGACCGTTTAGATATTTTATGGTCCTAATAGACGCATCCAGCAGATGGTCTCATGTATGTTTATTATCAACTCGTAATGTAGCCTTTGCAAAATTTTTGGCTCAAATTATTAAATTACGAGCACATTTTCCTGATTATACAATTAAAAGAGTAAGGCTTGATAATGCGGGAGAATTCACATCACATGCTTTTAATGATTATTGTATGTCTGTTGGAATTGTTGTGGAACACCCAGTTGCCCATGTACATACACAAAACGGTTTAGCGGAATCATTAATTAAACATCTCCAGCTAATAGCTAGACCATTAATAATGAGAACAAAACTCCCTGTGTCTATTTGGGGTCATGCAATTTTGCATGCTGGATCATTAATTCGTATAAGGCCAAGTGCAAATCACAAGTACTCCCCCATACAACTTGTCTCTGGTCAAGAGCCAAATATTTCCCATCTTAGAGTTTTTGGTTGTGCAGTATATGTTCCTATTGCACCACCACAACGCACCAAAATGGGACCTCAAAGAAGGTTAGGAATATATGTTGGATATGAAAGCGCTTCTATCATAAGATATCTTGAACCTTTAACAGGTGATGTTTTTACAGCACGTTTTGCTGATTGTCATTTTGATGAGACAGTTTTCCCTACATTAGGGGGAGAAAATAAAAGTAAAGAAAATGATGTTTCATGGTGTGTACCTTCATTGTTATATCTAGATCCTAGAACAAAACAATGTGAAACAGAGGTTAAAAAGATAGTACATCTACAAGAAATTGCAAATCAATTGCCTGATGCATTTACTGATACAAAAAGGGTAACAAAATCTTATATACCAGCTGTAAATGCTCCAGCTCGAGTTGAGATTCCCGACAACCAAAAGGATAATATGGCGAATGAATCACAGAAACGGTTGAAACGTGGTAGACCAGTCGGTTCAAAGGATAAACATCCTAGAAAAAGAAAATGTACTGAAAATGAAATTGACCATAAAGAAAATGATTCAAATATTGAAATATTTCCTCAGGAAAATGTAAAAGATACTACTTTCCCTCAGGGGAAAGTAAACGACCAAGAATTATCAATCAATTATGGTCATACACATATAGTATGGAACCGATATGAAATAGAAAATGATTATATATTTTCTTATTCTGTGGCCAGTGAGATTATGAATGAAGATGATGATTCTGAGCCAATATCTGTAGATAATTGTTGTGATAGACATGATTGGGATAAATGGAAAGACGCTATGCAAACTGAATTAAATTCACTTAACAAACGAAAGGTTTTTGGGCCTATTATACTTACACCTAAGGAAGTAAAGCCTGTAGGATATAAATGGGTTTTCGTAAGAAAAAGAAATGAGAAAAATGAAGTTACAAGGTATAAAGCCAGACTTGTAGCCCAAGGTTTTTCTCAAAGGCCGGGAATTGACTATGAGGAAACATATTCCCCAGTTATGGATGCAATCACTTTCAGATATTTAATCAGTTTAGCAGTTTCTAAAAAATTAGAAATGCGTCTTATGGATGTAGTTACGGCTTATTTATATGGATCACTTGATAATGATATTTATATGAAAATCCCAGAAGGATTTAAAATCCCAGATGCATTAAAATCAAAGTCTAAAGAAATGTATTCAATCAAACTGCAACGATCATTATATGGATTGAAACAATCTGGGAGAATGTGGTATAATCGTCTGAGTGATTATTTGATAAGTAAAGGCTACGCAAATAATCTTATATGTCCATGCGTCTTTATCAAAAGGACAACATCAGGATATGTGATAATAGCAGTATATGTTGATGATTTGAACATAATCGGTACGCATAAGGAAATTCATGAAGCAGTTATTCTTTTAAAGAAAGAATTTGAAATGAAAGATCTTGGAAAAACCAGATATTGTCTTGGTTTACAGATTGAACATATGAACAACGGTATACTTATACATCAATCAAATTATACCGAAAGAATATTGAAACGTTTCAATATGGACAAGGCAAATTCATTAAGCTCACCAATGGTTGGTAGATCGCTTAACATTGAAAAAGATCCATTTCGTCCTTGTGAAGAAAATGAAGAAGTACTTGGTCCAGAAGTACCATACCTCAGTGCAATTGGAGCTCTTATGTATCTTACTAACTGTACAAGACCTGACATTTCTTTTACAGTTAATTTGCTAGCAAGATTTAGTTCATCCCCTACCAAAAGACACTGGAATGGGATTAAACATATTTTTCGATACCTTCGAGGAACAGTTGATTTAGGCTTATTTTATTCTAACGAATCAAAAGAAAGTTTAGTTGGTTATGTAGATGCAGGTTATTTATCCGATCCTCACAAAGCAAGATCTCAAACCGGATATGTATTTATGAACGGAGGAACTGCAATCTCATGGCGTTCTCAAAAACAAACACTTGTTGCAACATCCTCAAATCATGCTGAAGTTATTGCACTACATGAAGCCTCTAGAGAATGTGTGTGGTTGAGATCCATGACACAATATATATTGACTTCTTGTGGACTAGAGAAAGATAACAATCCAACTCTAATCTATGAAGACAATGCAGCTTGTGTCTCACAGATGAAAGAAGGGTATATCAAAAGTGACAGAACGAAACATATACCCCCAAGATTTTTCTCATATACTCAAGAACTTATTAAAGATAGTCATGTTGAAATGAGATACGTTCAGTCTACCAATAATTCCGCAGATCTTTTCACAAAGGCGCTTCCTACAACAATCTTCAGAAAGCACATTTATAATATCGGGATGCGTCATGTATACAAATGATGATTTGAGGGGGAGCTATATACTGTACTCTTTTTCCCTTAGCTATGGTTTTTATCCCAATGGGTTTTTCCTAGCAAGGTTTTTAATGAGGCAGTATATCCACTCATATTACATTAGAGAAATGTTTAGACCATATGTCTGAGGGGGAGTGTTATAATGATGGCAGACATATAGGGTCATATGGGTCCCATCCCTTTTTCTTTTACTTTATCAATGTGTATATATATATGCATGCGAGATTACATCTGTAAAAATGAATCAAACTCAATTATTGATATTCACAATCACTCTCTCTCTCGATCACATACACAAACACATACATTTTGATTTTAAGTTTCTTTTGCATCTACTGAAATTTGAAAATTGGTGGCTAATATCAAAATCCCAAAAGATCCTCAATTCTCTCAATTGTTATTATTATTATAACAAACTGAAACTTTTCTTTTTGTGATGTTTATTCTTTCTTTCTAGCTCCTTTCTACTTGTTTTTAAGAATAACTTGTTATTTAAAGAAAAACCAGGCTAGCAACTACTTATGTTAAATTAGTAGAAAAAAAAAGGGCGTACCTGGTGCTGCAAAGAGCTCCCGCGTTTTCGCAGGGTCCAGGGAGGGTCCGTCCCATTTAAGGGAAGATGTACGCGGTCTTTCCCCCACATTTTGTGGGGAGGCCGTTTCCACGAATCGAACCTGAGACCTTTAGTCCCTTAGGAACAGCTTTTAAATTAGTAGAAAGCATATACTTAAATATAAGCGAACGATATATCTTTCTAAAAATCCATCTTGAACCATTCAAGTTCAAAATAATCATCTTAAAGAATAATACACACCAAATCAAATAAAAAAACCCTATATCTACTTTATAAATCCAAAATATTTCGGTAGCCCGACTTATTACAAGAAAAAAAAAACTCGACGACCTGATTTGGTAAAGAATTATCTTAATTGATGGAAATACGAGAACTGAAAATATAACTTGCTGTAGACTAGATTTTTCTAGTAGTAGACCAAGAATTGAATTTGTTATTTCTATCATCTGGAAGTCTTTTGGTTCTTTCTAAGGTCATGCTCAACATTACAAGCTACAAAAGGTCAATTAACCAAGAAGTCACGTGTTGCTTTATTTAGCAACTAATCTTTATCTTTATATATAATAAAAGAAAATGTTTTTGCCACTTGTCATCATATTAAACATCCTTTGACACATGTCAAATTTTTAAACAAATATTGTCACTTGTCATCATATTAAACACTCATTTAAACTCCAAAAATTTCTCTTAATTTGTTTCCCTAAAATAAAAAGTTTCTAAAGTTTGAATTAATATCATTTTTATTTTATATTCAAATAAATGTTAAAATAGAAACCATTATTTGTATTCCTCATAATTTATTTTGAGAAAATAAAAAGCTATTTTGTAATATATGTACAATGATTTTAAACCAAAATTATGGTAAACATAATCTAAATTTTCAAACATAATGTTAAGAGATTAGTTTTTCATAATTTAATTTTATATACAATCACAATACAATTTAAGTTGGCATGTTTCTTCACATTTGCAGCTAAGTTTGTTAAAACATTTTATCAATTTTATGTTTTAATAAATTATTGGCTTTTAAGTTATTTGTTGACACATGACACACTCTCAATAAGTTATTGTCACGTGTCATTCATATAGCGAAAAATTGTTTTAATGAAAATTTTACATCCCTTAAATTTCACATCCTTATATATCATCCTTATATATCATTCTTATATATTATTCTTATATATCATTCTTAAATTGCCACCATATACCCCTCCCAGACCCTGCTTTTCAGCGGGATACACTGGGTATGTTTATTTGTTTGGTTTTTTTATATTAGAAGATTATTAATATTAGTTCTTAATTTCTAATTGTAAATATTCGTTATTTTAGTTTTTCAATCCGTGTAACACACGAGACGTTAAACTAATCTATATATATATAATACTAAAAGTGTAACTTAAGGTGACACTTGTCACATTCTTAGGTCTCCTAATTTTGTTTTTCTCGCCTCTCTCCTCTTAAATAGTTACTTATAATTATTACTCATATGTAATTTTAATCATATCTTATTTTAAAATATCATTTTATACTTCATAAACTTTCATCATAATTAATATTTTATTTTTTAACTCGTGTGATACACGGGTATACTAAATTTAGTATTATATAAATAACAATCAACAACTAATCAATTTTATTTTTTCAACCCATGTAATACATTTAGTTTTATTTATATTTTTATATTATTTTAATAATTAACTATTCAGTTATTGGGTAATACACAGGTAACTAAAGCTAGTACCCATTTATAAACACTAAAAGCGTTATCCGACAACGGATATTACACCAATATATCCCTGCTGAAAAAAAGAAACTTCTACTTTTAAAAGTACGAACAAATTGAAACAAGTGTGACCCTACCAAAATTTCACAAACTGACACTTTCAATTTTTTATCAGGTGTCAACTGTTAAACGTCAGCTCTAACAAGTAACAACATACATAAGAAAACTATTATGCAACATGTTATATTATTAAGAGTTTCCAACTTCTGGGGTGCACATTATTTAGTTTCGTGATATACAAAGAAGCAAAATGAAACCCATCCAGGTACACGTGTATCAAGTTCCAGAAGTAGCTATATCTACTTATTTAATTTAATTATATATGTTAACTCGTATTTTAATAATTCCAATTTTTCTATTATTATTTTCTATCACTGTCTTCCTATCTTCCTCCTCCTACCTTTCTATTCTAATAGAAGAGTAAGTTGAAATGGCACGTGACAGCATCACAATCCTTATCATCAATATTTTATCGTTTATTTCACTTATTAAAAAAATTACTTTAATTACTAATAATATATGTTTTACACTTTTAAGACTAAAGTAGTTTTAATAAATTAAGAAATAGACCTTTTTATTAATTTTATTTTTAAGAGAACAAATTTTTATAAAATATTAATTTTTTCTAAAACGTAAAACTTTTTTGAAAATTCAAAATATTTTAAAATTGGTTCTTTTAAAAAGTAAATTTTTAAAAACCAAAATTATTAAATTTGAGAGTTATAATAAAAAAATTTTTAAAAAATTTCGTTTTTATCGATTTGTTGTAAAATAAAATGTTTAATTTTTAGGAAAAAAAGTTTAAAAATAATATTTTAAAAAAGATGATATCATTGTTTTATTACTTATGTTTCTTATTCAAACGTAATTTCAGTCATACCATATTTTAGAATATCATTTTATAATTAATAAAATTTATTATATAAATATATTTATTTTTTCAACGCGTGTAATACACGAGTTTACTAAGGTAGTTATTATAATTATAATATATAAATAAAAGCTAACAGAATATAAAGATCGCCACATAAGTCATAACGCGTGAATATTTGTAGAATTTGTCACAAAAGAAAAATAAAATTTTACACATATACCGTGTTTTGTTGTCCACTTTGACGACGTTTCCTTTTGCGTGTTTTTTGTACTTTGTTCTTAAGTTATCCGCCGACCATATAACATGATACCCCTCTATATATACACACACGAACACCATCATAAACTCCATCATTCACCATACAAAAAAATACTTCAAATTATATTATTTGATCTCAAATCAAAACCTTGTTATCTCCAACCTTCAATCTCAATCAATTATGAATCGCTTCGATCAAAACGAGATTCCTGGTGAGTTTAGGAGTAATTCAGGTTGATTATTGGTTGTTAATTATGTTGTTAGTTTGTGCTTAAGTGATGTTGATTGATGTTTTGAATGATGATCATGCAGTTGCGTATCCTCCTGCATCACAAGGGGTGTCGTACGTCGCGGCACCGCCTCCGGTCGGATATCCGACGAGGGACGGCACCGTGAAGCCGGAGAATCAGGCTCCGGTCGAAAATCGGAGCAGGGGCGATGGCTTCTGGAAAGGATGGTAATTAATCATTTATATACAACGTTTTTTAGTACGTCCGAAGTTATCATAAAATTATCTTTAAAGGTTTATGTTATGTTTTACTTTGGAAAAAACATGATTTTTATATATTTTTAAAATCAACAAATTTTGATGACTAGCTGGGGTCGATCTGCCGACCCTCTTGACCTGTACGGGATCTATTTGGGCGTATATACTTAAAAAAAATGTTATTTAGGGTTTGATCAGCGTTATCCCACTAATACAAGCTATTTTTATAAAGAACATGAGTTTGACAAGATTATGTTTGTTTTATAGTCGGTAGATATGAGAACTTATTATACTCTGATTAAAAAGTTCTGTTTTATCGTTGAGTTTAATTTTATGTTTTGAAAAGTGATGATTTGATGTGAACAAATGTATTATGTTTGTGTTGTTTTCAGTTGTGCTGCACTTTGTTGCTGTTGCGTGTTGGATGCATGCTTCTAGAGTAAGCAAAGATGAACATCATGGTTACGTGTTGATGATGCTGGTTGCTGATTAGTTTTGATCTTTTATTATTTGTTTGTTGATAATTTTATTTAATAATAATATATATGTAGTGAGTAGAAGATGACGTGTGTATTGTTACTTTTTCCTTTTTTTTTTCTTCTGTTATGTATATGGATTTATCTTTTATTTGGAATCGTATTCTTTGCCATCATTTCCAACTAGAAAAGAAAAAGTTTATACTTCTTTTGGTTAAAATTTAATTATCGAATCTGATTCTTTTTATAGCACGGTTTTAGATAAGATATGTAACGTTAAATTTTGGAATTTTAAAATCTTCTTATTTTAATAAAAAGGTATCTGGTATTACACGTGTCAACATCACAATTATTCTCATCAGAATTTTCCCGCCTCTCTCTCCTATTAAATAATTACCTTAATTACTAATAATACTATTTAACATTTTTTTAGATTTAATAAATTAATAAATAGATCTAATTATTAATGTTATTTCTAAATAAACATTTTTTATAAAATAATAAATTTATTTAAAGCATAAGACTTTTTTTAAAAATATGAAATATTTAAAATTGGTATTTTTAAAAAGTTATTTTTTTAAAACTAAAAATAATTAAATTTAGGAGTTATAATAAGAAAATTTTTAAAAATGACATTTTTATACGGTTTGTTTTAGAACAAAACGTTTATTTATTTTTTTTTGAAAAAAATAAAGTTTTAAAAAGTTGATATCACTATTTTATAACTTACAGTCGTTTCTAATACATATTTCACTGATATTATATCTTAAAATATTATTTTATAATTAATAAATTTTGTTATATTAATTTTTTATTTATTCAATCCGTGTAACACACGGGTTATTATAGCTAGTTTGATATAATAGAAGTTAAAAATATAGATAATTAAATCAAGACAATTTCATTTATCTCCTCTAATTCTCTAAACTAGCGCTGACATAACAAGTTAAACATATGATAATTAGGGCCGGTGCTGAGAATTCTCAAGAGAGCTTGGGCCCGAGGTAGGGGTGTAAACGAGTTAAGCCGAACTCGAGCTCGCTTAGGCTCGAGCTTGGTTCGTTTTAGTTTTAGAAAGCTCGAGCTCAAGGTCGCTCGTTTATAGTTTTATTTTTAAAGCTTGAGCTCGGCTCGTAAAAATTTATCAGGCTCGAGCTCGGCACGGGCTCGACTTGTTTATTATTAAATTATTAAATTTTATTTTTTAATTACTTTTATATTTTTTATAATCAAACTTTCTAGATATAACATAATATATATTACTTAATTACTTTTATCATAATAATCATATAATAATATGATTATGTAAATATATAATATATATTTAAAATGTAAAAAAATATATATATAAAACAAAAAGCTCGTTTAGGCTCGTGAGCCAGCTCGATGCCTGAAGCTTGGGCTTGAGCCCATTTGGTAAACGAGACATGATTTGAGCTCGAGCTCGTTTAAAATCGGCTCGATTCGAGTTTTTTCAAGCCGATCCCGAGTAGCTTGTGAGCCGGATTAGTTCGTTTACACCCCAAGCCTGAGACGAGACAAAACGTTGGACCCATGTAATACGAATTATAAAAAAAAATCCAAACCGAATAACTTGTGTATAAAAAATCTATAATACAACGATAAATATTATGACAATAAACAAAACCAAAGTATTTTATCAAAATAATCTAATTTATTTTCTTAAGCGAATCGAAAATTCTCTTAGTATTTTTAAAAACAAAGTTCTCAATAAGTAATCTTATAAATTGAATTTACAATGTTAATAAGCTCCAAGGTAATAATTAACATGTTAAGTTAATTAAAATGTTATTCGGTCTTTTTAATGGGTTTAATAAGAGTTTATAGTTCTTTTAAAGTATACATATATATAATATATATTGATATTTTAAAAATTCCACCCCCTGAGGAGATCTGGCCCTGAGAGGTCGTCCACCCCGACCCCCCTCAGGGCCGGCCCTGATGATAACTAATCATCTCATTTTCTAAACTAACATGAATGTGTTTAGAAACATATTACACGATTTGATATGTTTAAAGTCATGATAAATATCACATGGTGAAATAAAAGTTATCATAAATACATAAAAATCTATAGTTAATACATTTCTTTGACATAATAATCAATAAAAGTCTTCATTAATACACAGAATGATGCACATCAAAACCCATAAAACATAATAATGAAATATACATACATATTATCCTTTTAAGTTTTAATCATCTAGTCCTTTTTCCCCAAGTTGTTTTGTAAATCATTCATGAACCTCAACCGTCAAGGTTGACTTTGCTCAGAGTTGAAAAATCGTTGATCTTACTCACAGTTAATTACAGAAATCCGGACTGTTTTGAGAATGGTGGTTAGTGGATTGAAGATTTGATGAAGGATTGAAGACGAAGAAGACTAAGGTTTAGGTTTAGAAAAGCCTTAAACGGATACATGGACTAAAATAAGAATTGTGGTTCGTGGACTGTCGTTTGCCAAAGGGAAAATTGAAAATCAAATGTGTTGACAAGGGTTGAGGTTACTAAGGCATGTGTGTGTGTTTCGGCTATTCTAAACTTACAAAGTTGCATATTTATTTAAATTATTTTTAAAGAGACTTACCTGTTACGCACTAAAAGCTTCAGAATTAAAAAATATGTAATTTTATATGTTTAAAAGATAACATATGTTAGTATGTTTTAAAATTCATGATTCATGCCTTTTATGTTTAAAAATGAATCAAATAGAATAACAAAACTAGGAAGAATTATTTTTATTTCAAAATCGAGATCAAATATGATTGGAATTTGGGTTCAGTCTCGTAAGACGTTTTCATCCATATCTTATGGGAACTTTAGTATTTTCTAACAGATCAAAAGTTATACTACTTTTTTAGTTTGTCCTCTTTCTAATATACTCTCTCTTTTATCTCCTTGGTTCATGTAATCATCTGATAATTTTTAAACATGTATCAACTTTCATGGCTTGTTCAAACAAGTTGTCATGATTTTTCAACAATATACATATAAAAAAGCATAGACTATGGGTGTTTTTACTTTAGTAATATGTGATTGCATAAATAGCCACTAGAGGTCGACAAAAATGAGCTTGGACCATCATGGTGTAACGTGATCAATGGTCATTGAATGAATCCTTATGGGTCACAAACACTAATGATTTATATAAAAAAAAAATATAGACCATTAGTGTTATCAGTTTAGAAATAGATGATAACATAAACAACCACTTAAAAAATACAAAATAAGCTTGGACCATCATGATGTAATGGGACCAATGTTATTAAATGAATCCTTGTGGGTCAAAGACTCCAGGGAGTAATTCTTCTCCCTAATCTATAAACTTTTAACTTTTATCTTTAACTGAACTAAAACCAATACAATTTATCAGGTTTTATACTTAAAAAATATGTAAATCTTGGCGTAAAAAATATTGAAACCAAATATAAGATGATAGAAATCATACGTATTATTCATCAACTCTTTGTAAATTACAATAAGTACGATTTTAAGAAGTGAATTCACGATAAATCCTAATTAATGCATATTCTTTTATGTTAAAACTAGTTTCTTTTTCAATAGATATTAGAATAGATTTATATTATTAATTTGAATATATACTATTTTTATATTCAATTCCTTAATCTAATAGTAATTCGAGTTCGATTTGGTCTTGTTCAAATCATGAATAAACCTATTTTAATGGTATATTTGAAATGTAAGTAACTACCCTCATAAAGCTTTAGATATGGCTTTGGGTCCCATATCCACTTTAATGTAACCAAACACGAAAGTCTAAACCAAATCAAGGTTAGGTCCAACCAATCCACGATGGAATATGATTGACCAATAAAGATTCCGTGCCTACCATCTTTTTTAATCGTATTTCTAAATATATTTTGCTTATGGCAGTAAATGAGTCAAATCGACTAGCAATCTAATAGAGATCAGCTCGAAAAAAAGTCGAATCAAGCCAAGCTTTAACAAGCTCGAGCTTTAGTTCGAGCTTAGATTATGGCTCGTTTAGTAAATAAGCTCGAGCTAGCTTACGAGCCTAAACGAGATTTTTAATTTATATAATTTTTTATTTACATATCAAATATATATATGAATATATATTTACATAAATTATAATATTTTATTTATTATTATGATATAAAAAATTAAATAATATTTATTATGCTATATATAAAAAGTATGATTAAAAATAAATATAAAAGTAATGATCAAAAATAAAAATTTAATAATTTAACAATAAACGAGCCGAGCTCAAGCCGAACTCGAGCTTGAAAATTTGCTGACAAGCCGAGCTAAAGCTTTAAAATAAAACTACGAATGAGCCAAGCTCGAGCACGAGCTTTCTAAAACCAAAACGAGCCGAGTGCGAGTCTAAGCGAGCTCAGGCTTGGCTCGGCTCTAAGAAGAAACTTAGGTGTTGTTTGTTTTTTTACAGTAAAATATCTGTAGTCTGCGGGTCACATCTGTAGACATCTACAGGAGCAGAGGTGAACCAAAAGTCTAAAGTTTGCAAAAGAAGAATGTTTGTTTTTTAAAATCTGCAGACTGCCAAAATATTTGTAATTAAAATAAACTTATTTTTTAAACTTTAAAAAATACTTCAATATTAAAATTTAAATGAAAGTCATACAACCCTGAAATAATATTCATAAAACCATAAAAATACATTTTATTTAAATCATTTATTCTATATTTTGTATTAGCTGCGATGGAGGAGGGGTGGCGGCTGAGATGGGAGGAGGGAGGAGGGACGCGGTTGAGAGGGGAGAAGGGAGGAGGAGAGTCGGTTGAGAGGGGAGGAGGGAGGGAGGAGGCGGCAACTGAGAGAGGAGGAGGGAGGTGGCTGAAGGGGGGTGGGAGGAGGGGAGTCGGTTGAGAAGGGAGGAGGGAAGGAGGAGGCGGCGACTAAGAAAGGAGGAGGGAGGCAGCACCGAGGGAGGAGGTGGATGTAACATCGCGTATATTCATTAATAAAAGTTAATTTTAAAACGTCAATGTTGATGCCAATAATTACAATAATCATAATAATAATAATAATAATAATAATAATAATGTTAATAGTAATAATAATATTAATAATAATAATAATAAAAAAAATAATAATAATACTAATAATAAAACTTATTATTAAAAACTAAACCCTAAAAGTTTTGGGTTAAAAGTGTAATATTTAAAACTTGTTTTAATACTTTAAACATGAAATAATAAACAATCTAAACCTCAGGGGGCAAAAATGAAAATTTGGTTTTAAAAACCCATCACCCCCGTCGAGCCCCTTCACCGCCGGCCACCACCTCCGGTGACTCTCCGGCGATCAAAACGACCCCGATTAACGAGGTTTTGTCCAAACCAAACACTCCCGACACATTCACGTGGGAGATTCGAACGCGTGCCACACAGACAATCCAAAATTCGAGCTAGTGCGATGTAGAACCCGAGCCACGCGTTGTCGGACCTTTTTCAGTCCGCAGATCGCACTACGGATTTGTATAATCCAAATTAACACTGCATTAACAAACCTTGGATCGTTTAAAACTTTCCTATGAATTCAATTCCATTCAAACGAGCAAAAACACCCCACTCGAACACTCTCTTCGACCGCGGACCTGCAACTCGATTGTTAGCCAACCTCCAATCAATTTTAATCGAATTAGATAAGGGGCTTTGTTTCTAGATCATCATTTGAAGCTTCCCTAAAGTTTAATTTGATTACAATCACCGTTTGAGCATCATTCGATTGACACGGGTGCCGCGACTTGTTCTTCATCAGGTTATCTTCAATCGAACACCATATAGGTAATTAAACATACATACATACTCGATTATACACGGGCAATCAAAGCCCTATGATTATTACAGTAAACATCATCAAATTGTTGATCGATTTGGGTTGATTCGATCTAGGGTTCATAGGGTATTTGGGGGAATTGGGTTACACAGATTATAAACAATTGGAACCAATCCTTAACCGCGGCTGCGGCCTTGGTTCACTGGTCCCGTGCTCCCATATTATCCAAGAGGTCCCGGGTTCGACCCCGGGCCACCTCACCTATTTTTTTGGGCTCTTTTTGCTTTAAAAAAAATTACAAGAAAATTTCTAAAAATTATAAAATATTTTTACAAACATTAGATATTTTTTTAAAACCACCAAATTATTTTCTGAAAACTATCTTAACGTTTTATTTAATTATTTTATTATTTGTTTTAAATAAATAAAATAACTAGATAAAATTCTTATAAAAATAGACTTTAAACAATGGTTAAAAACACTAAATTATTTTTAGTACAAATAATATTAATGTATTATTTAAATCATGATTATTTCAATTAGATATAAAAGTTTTATATCTAAACCGTTCGAAATCAATTTCATTTCTTTAAGTCACTTAAATAAATAAATAATTTTGATTAATTAATTAATAAAAATTAGTTATTTGTTTTTCCAACATTTTAACAATAAACCAAACAATTACGCGTATTGATACAATTATTTCCAATAAATTCTAAAATCACTTTCAGATTCATTTTGTTATTTCAAGACATACAAACTAAATAAATTATTTTAATTAAACTACCATTCAAACCCAATGGAAATCCTATTACATTCTCAAATTCTCAAATCACTATTATTCTAATTCGAGACACCGTTCCTTAGGATAATCGTAAGTAAATCGTTGGTGTCTAATCTATCACATCCAGATTCTAATCTCATCAATCAAGTGAGTATTCATATCCCCTTTTTATATCATTTCTTATTTGGGGGAAATCATGTGATACAATATATTCAATCATGATATTCTATTGTTGTTTCATTCTAAATTCAATTCAAGACAGGTTATGTTATTACTTGCAATTACGTGAACATACTATGCTAAACTGGACGATAATAAAACCCTAATTCAATCAATCAATCCTGGTATCAATGGTAGATCTACTGGTTTGGACAACCCACCCCATATGAATAGTCGAGTGGTGATTGTGCCAGAGGCAAGAGTCAATCTATGGTGTATGTGTGGAGTCTATTATATGTAAGTGTCAAGTCAAGGGGTTTCTATTGTGTCGGTTTATCTATATGCTTTACTATTACAATATAAGTCTTAATGATACCTTGTGAATTGGATTATTCTCAATCAATCAATCAATCTATATGTATACTCAAAACTATGACTACTCACCAGCTAATTCGTTAGCTGACTTTATTTTCTCACATGATTTCAGGTTAAGCAAGATAGTGGACTTCTACCTGCTCATTTAAGACCCGGACTTAGTTAAAATAAAAGACAATTACTATTTGTGGTTTCAATTATTGTATTTGTGTATGTTGAACTTAAATTATCTTGTAATCTGATTTTAATATTATTTTCACTACTAGACAATCATGAGTTATGAACAATCAATCATTCCCTCGTCCGCTCCGATGATTCCGCCGTCGGTCGGGGTGTGACAGTGGAGGTCAGACAGCGGTGACGAGGAGGAGGTGAAGGGAAGAGAACCGATGGAGATGGGGTTTGGGAGGGAAAATATGTCTTATGGTTTTTAGGGTTTTTAGGTTTTTTTTGTAGGGGATGAAGTTAGAAGAGGTGTGAAGAGAGTGGGCAATGTCTTCTTCAAAAAGAGGTGAGCAAGACCTTTTTTAATAAAAGGTCTTCTAAAAATTAAACAGTCTGTCCACTCAAAACGTATTCCCGCGTCTGTGTGCTCACAGATGAAGAGGTAGGGAATAGTTTTTTGAAAAACAAACAAACACCTCCTTAGTTTATATAAATCTTGATACTATTAGGAAATAGGTCTACTGGTAGCATCATCTAACTATGATTATACGTAAAGTGTTATAAATAACTAAGTGTTGTTACCGGGATGATTCACTTATGTATGTATATGGTTTCATACATATACGTAAAGTGTTATAAATAACTAAGTGTTATAAATAACTAAGTGTTGTTATCGGGATGATTCACTTATGTATGTATATGGTTTCATACATACCGGTTCTTTTTAAACGAAAAAGCATGACTTTTTACGTAACAACAATTCTAGCTAATAGATAAACCCATAAATGCTCGCAAACGCACGCATTCACCAACCAACCACATAAGAAAACAGGAAAAAACAACAAATCTACCTTTCAAATGCGTTCGTGAGCATGTGTGGCCACAAAAGTACGATTCGAAATCCATAGACAAGTATACAAAAGCACTATCATGAGGGTGTTTTAATGTTTTCCCCAAGGACATTCGTGGAAAGGTTAAGGCATCAAATATTAACACGTACCTAGTTCTATTTACAACCATGACACTTCTTTGACCTAAAACGTATTAATTTCGAGGACTTTAATACAGGATATTGAGTGGTTGGATGATTTTTATCCCCAAAATCAATCGATTTCAAGAAGACATTTCTGGGGCATAAAATTCAAAGATGTTTAATCGGACCATTCAAAACAACTTAGAAAATAGACTTATGCCCAATCAACTATAGCAAAGAAAATCAACAAAATTTTCTGAACATATTGTGTAAGTTGTTATTCGTTCATTTAATATGTTATGATATACAAGTGATTTTTAATATAAGAGAACTCGCATAAGTGATTTTTACTATTAGAAAAGTAATTGTATTCTGATTTTAATATGATAAAAAAAGAACAATGTGACACAATAAAAGGTTGGTGTAGAAAACAGGTCTAGAGTTTATTTTTTTTCTTATTTACTTATAATATCAACTTAGGGATGTTTGTTTCTGTTTCTTAATGATTCAGATGTTTTAATGGTTCAAATGTCTTAATGGTTCAAATGTCTTAATAGTTCATCACTAAATGATTCAGAATGTTTGTTTCGCGAGCAAATGTGTGTATGGTTCAGACATTTGCCTCTTAATGATTAAGCATTATATTGAGAGGCTGTTTGGCAGCATCTGAATCGGCCTCTTAATGATTCAGATGTCTGAATGGTTCAGCACTTAGGGGCTGTTTGTTTTGGTGCTGACTCGCTGACCGGACTGACCCGCTGACTTGGTCAGCGGTCAGCCCGTTTGATTAGGCTTCGAGCCCGGCTGACCGGGTCTCCGGTGCTGACCCAGGTGCTGACTCGGTCCATGAAAAAAAATATGCTGACCTGCTGACCCTGCCCCTTCGTCGCCCTCCCTCTCGCGACCCGCAGCATCACTCGCGACCGACGACCACCCCTTCGTCGCCCTCCCTCCGCCGCCCTCCTCCCTCCGCCGCAAGCCCTCTCGCGACCCGCAAGCAGCCGCAGCACCACCGCCCACCGCCCCAACGGCGCGCCCACCGACGAGCAGCCCTCGGCAGCCTGTTGCGATGTTGGTTTTGAAGTCGGAAGAGTGGAAGAGAAGGGTGGTGACGGTGGTCGGTGTCTTGGTGGTGGCTGTGGTGGTGGTAAGAAGATGTGAAAGAGAAGAGTGAAAGAGGAGTGAAAGAGAAGAGTGAAAGAGAAGAGTTGTGGTGTGGGTTTATATTCTTATTATTATTATTATTATTATTATTATTATTATTATTATTATTATTATTATTATTATTATTATTATTATTATTATTATTATTATTATTATTATTATTATTATTATTATTATTATTATTATTATTACTATTATTATTATTATTATTAAGGGTGGGTGTCTTGGGTTTTTTTTATGGTTTCTTTGGTGTGTTAAAATAATTTATTAATGGAGTTATTACATAATTTATTAAAATACAAGGGTAATACAGTGATTTTTATCATTCAGCATAGTCAGTCAGATACTATATCAAACAATCAAGTTCCAGTCAGATGCAGACTCAGTCAGAACTTCTTACTGGGTCAGCTTCTGACTCAGTCAGATCTTACTCAGTCAGCACAATCAAACAGCCCCTTAATGGTTCAGAGTGTTTGTTTCACGAGCAAATGTCTGAATAGTTTAAAGATTTGTCTCTGAATGGTTAAACATTATGTAATGCTGAATGATTAAGAGGTCTAATGTTGAATGGTTAAGACCTCTTATCTGAATTGGTCAGACATTTGTCTTTGAATAGTTAAGCGATATAATAACTATTAATGGTTTGAACATATTAATGGTTCAACACTTAATTGTTCACACCTCTTATTGGTTCAACACTTAATCATTTAGAAATTATTCAAATCACTGAGTCCGAATGGTTAAAAGATCTTATCTGAATTGGTTAGAAATTTGCATTTGAATAATTAAACAATATAATAGTTCTTAATGGTTCAGACTTCTTAATAGTTTAGCATTTAATGATTCAAACTATTATTGATTCAAAACTTAATCATTCAGAAATTATTAAACAGCCCCTTAGTTACAGATGAATTGATTTAAGTTACTTTTTATCCTTGACAGGTCAAATGGATAAAAATTAAGTAAAACAAAATTAGCTTAAAAGGACATGAGTCAAAGGTGGCAAAAGTTTCTTAAGTATATTCTTTTTTTCCAAAAAATCTATCAATTAGTAAAAGAATATAGCTTTTACAATGGTACTCGACACACCATTACTTGTAAAAACAAAAGAAATCCAATAAGTATGGACAAAAAGGTATGTTAACCACATCAATCCCTACTAAAAGTTACTCATTTGACGCGTATAGAGTACATACATTTCAAACACCTTTAATTAATTATCAAAACATATCGTAGAGCAAAAACTATAATATCTTTTTAGGTTTTTTAGCAGTGCAACAATCGTTGTTACCCTTTTCCGATTTGTGCATAATTGCGAAGCCTAGCAGCTAGGCCATTGGCTTACAATTTTGAGTCGACACTCGCGGAAAATGCTTGTGAGCACCAAAACATTGAATAGAACTAGAGGTGCATAAAAAAAGGTCTGTTTATAAAACATGTTTTTAACCAAGCAAAAACCGGTTTAGTTAAAAACGATTTGAATCCAAACCCTAGATCCAAAATCACTTTGCAAGTTCATCTGTTTAAATCAATCAAAATTATATATGCATTCAAAATGCAATGTTGGTGCAACCATGGATTTCTATTATTTTTTTACAAACCTCTAAACATGTTTTCGTTGTTTTTCTCCATTAACTTCTTTCTTATTTTCTTGGTCTCTTTTTCTCCATTATAATTTTGATTAAAACATTTGACATTATTATTTTGAACAATTTTGTTTTTTCGCAAAACATTTCGAATATATCAACGTTCCCGCCGCAACTCCCGCGTTTACATAAATATTTATCTTTTTCTCAACGTACATAATTACATATCCTTTATACTTATTTTTTTTGAACGACAAATGTGCGATCCTGCTTCGGAGGATATGTGGTATCTTAATCGGACTCACCTATCTGTTTCCTTGCCGGGACCACACCCCCAACACCATCAGGAGGAAACTCATTGTTGAGAAAACCTACTGATTCAGCTCTGAGCATTTTGCTCAAAGTGATACTTGAACTCATGACCATCCAATATTTACATGTCATGAGTACCTCGCTATCAAACTTTTCGTCGCAACGCACAGGTTACTTTATTTATTATTGTAATAAAGTGGAAAACACGTTTTTAAATCAAACCAATCTTTGTCCATTAAAATATGTTTGGACCCAGAAATCAAATTATGCGACGCTAAATAGGGTCCCCTTTATTGCAGCCAGCCTTTTGCTTGTTTATTGGGCTAAATATAATAAATTCGACCTACATGGGCTTCAATACGTGGGCTGAAACATTAACTTTAAAAGTCAAAACCAATTTAATTATTTAAATTGTAGGTAGAACGGCAGATGAGTATTGAGTACATCCACTTTTAATTCTTTTCGAATAGTTGATTGTTTATTGGGCTAAATTTAATAAATGAAGATTTGTTAGCTTGGATCCACATATCAGCTTCAGCTACTCTTGAGACCGTTAATTGCAGAAACCATGTTAATAATAAAACCTTAAATTCAATAAAACCTTAAATCAAATTTAAGGGCCCCTTGAATGTGGTTCACTTGAATAAAGGAAAGGCCGGCCCTGATTGGTTATATTGTAATTATAAAAATAAAAATAAAAATTTTGATGTGAATATTATTAGTTACTACTGAAGTCATTAAAGGTTTTTTCTTTGATATAATGGAATACGTTTTCACAGTTATAATGCCAACTGACACACTAATTTATTAAGATGTTTATCATTTCAAATAACCATTGTTATAGGCCGCCTCCTGTATAATGTTTTCATAAAAAAATCTCGTACACATTCTTGTTTTTGTCATGAATTACCTAACAAGATTACTTTTAATATGTAGGTGACATTTACATTATTCAAAAGGCATATCCAACATATTCAATTCACAAAATCTACACAAATACCAAAGGGCTCATAGCCTAGTGATATGAATGTGTTTTAAAGCTTAAATTATTTCATAACTGGTTAAGGATTTAATTCTTGTTGTAAAATATAATCAATGTATGATATCATGTGTTAGCTATTTTAAAAAACAAAACCTACAAAATAAATAAAAAAATATGTGTGCCGTTGATTGTAGGGTTATAGCTGATTATTTTCTAATGTATTTTAGAAGTGTTAAACAAGTCATATTCTAGATTGTTGGGTTAAATATGAAATGTACCTAAATATGGTAGGAACACATAGTGTTGTCAGACAGACCGACACATAAGATGATTTTTTACGTATTGACATAAACAAAACCCTTTTAGTCTGTAATTTTATTTTACTTCATATTAATACTAACAAAAGAAAAACAAAAGTATATAAATTACTTACTTATAACACTTGTTGGTTTCTTTCTACATTTCAATATTGTTATAACATAGCCAATCACTTTTAAGTTGTACGTGTAAATACTTTTAAAAGTTAACCAATCATTTTTAAGTTATACGTGTAAATACTTTTAAAAGTTAATTATAAAACTACCATACTAGATAGGTTACCGATGAAATAATAAACCCGAACAGGTTAACGTGAATACGACCTTGTTAAACACTCATAAAATTCATGTTAGATCAATATCATGTCAGAAATTCCCACTGATAATGCATTATGATATGTTTCTTTTTTAATAAAAAAATATTAATAATTTTGTTTTAACTTGTTTCGAAGTAATTACTCATTGCCAATAGAATGTCATTTTTTGGGTGATGCTATAGCACCACCTTTTAAATTATTTTTATTTGTTATATCCATTCCTTCAACTTCTAAAAATAGTTACTTTTTTTCTTTTATGTTTCCTTTTTTATCTATCATATCACCCTTAATTTGTTAAGTTAAACTTTTTTGAGTTCCATCTATTTATTATTACATTTAGTCTTTATATTTTTTTATAAATTTATTTGTAGTGGTGGAGTGTTAAAAAAACAAAAAACTGAATACAACTGAAAATTGAATCATATCTGTAATCATAAAATAGAATCAAATAATAAATTTGGTTTTCATTTCGGTTAATGGTTACACAAAATATTGCTTATTCGGTTTAGTTGTATAAACCGAATAATAAAAGGTTTAATAGGTTTAATCTAATAACGCAACCAAATAAACAGTTTAAACGGTTTAATTAGGTTTGTTTTAGGTCTACTTCCAATTCTAAAAGATATTATTACTTTTTTTATTGAATTTTTTTTACTAACTTCAGGATATTCTTATATTAAATTTCTTTATTTTTTTATTTTTAGTTATGTTTTTACTACTATCAAAAAACTGTTTTGAAACTTATTTAAAAAAACAAGAAAACTCTTTTTCTATAACTAAAATTTTTTTCCAGGGTAAAATACAACAAGGTCTAAATTATTTCCTTAGAGGAGAGTAAAATAAGTAATAGATATAGATGTATATAATCTAATTTTTTTTACTTTTTTTTTGAACAGCAATAAATTATATATCTTAATAACCTTTACTTCCAAATGACTAGAGAAAAGAGGAGAAATTACACCATACTATCATAAAACTAGAACGCCCAAAAATAAACTACCAAACACTTGACACGTAACGGCTATAAAACTCGAGTGGTGTGAATACCCTGCCCTTCAGCGGGAGACACTGGGTATGTTTGTTTGTTTGTTTGTTTGGTGTGAATATGAATCCGATAATTCATATCCTTTAATAAATTTCCATGAAGACCTATTCCGATAATTAAAAAAACTTTTTTTTAAAGTTTGGTTAAATAGACACCCTATTATTTTAAATCAACACCCCAAAATTTCTGTACGGGTCGTATAGCCCCATATGCGTCGTATAGGGGGGTCGTATAGCCCTATACGGGGCGTATAACCCCTCTGACAGCCCCCTGAATTTTCCTCGTAATCAGTGTCGAAATTAGCTATACGCCTCGTATAGCCCTATATGTGTCGTATAGGGGGGGTCGTATGAATTTTCCTCGTTTTCAGTGCATAAAACCTTATACGTCGCATATGAACTCATACGCGACGTATAGGGGGATGTCAATTTATCTGGATGTGTGTGTCTAAATATTAGGATCCTTTTTAATTGTCGTTCCTCTATCCACACAGCCGTCTGCTTTAATGTGGATTCCGGCTTGACTAAATTAAACTGGGCCCAGATCTCAGCATTACAGCTCAGCGGTAGACGATGGCCCACAACTGAAGCATCAGTCCACTAATTGATTTTTTTAACGTAGTAGACATTAAACATTATTTAAGCTACTTGAGTTATAACTGGTGTAAAAATAAAACACTATATATCATATTACAAACTATAAATCAATGTAGTGACAAGAAAATCATAGCTTCTACTATGAAAAGGTAAATTAGTTTAATAATTAAATATTATCGCAGTTAACCACCAAACATAATAACCACTAGCATAATTTATAGCAACTAATGAACCGTGAACGTGTACATCTCTTATCCAGATTATGTTAGGTTTAAGTCTCATTTAATATATAAAATAGATTTACGTGTGAAGTAGAGTAGGGTTAGTTGTTCTTTAAAACAACCAAGTGTAGTACAAATTTTAATAAATTTATTGATGATTATATGTTGGAACTCAGAGTATGAGATTCGTAAAACAAATAATGCTAAACTGCATATACAATTACACAAACAACAAGAAATCAAACTCACGAATCAAATCAATGCAACAAATCATCACAATCTTTTGAAAACGGATGCACTAATTCACCCCCAATCATAACCCTAACTTTACAGATCTCAATTCAAACCCCCAACCACCAAACAATCACTCAACAGCAATACAGATCAGTCAATTCATCCAAACACTCAGAGTCAGAACTCCCGTTAAAATCATCATTCTCGATCATCCACAACAGATGATCGAAAAGCACAACCTCACAATTGACAACCAACACATCACCGTCACCAATCGTCTTCGATTTCTCAATCAGAGCATTAACCAGAGGATGACTCAAGTATTTTGAACTAATTACGTACCGTTTCCTCGTGCTTCCGACGAACACCGGCTCCTGTGGTTCTTCTTCTCCGCCGTCGCCGTCGCCGGAGACGCCGTAGACGGAGATTGCGTTTGTGTTCCAGACGATTCCTCCGGCGGAAACTCCGGCGTGATGATGTCTACTTGATTTAGATCCGATGCTTGTGGATGATAATTGTTTTGATAGCGATTTGCATTTTCTTAAGATCACGTTGATCTTCTTCATTGTTGAATCGATTTGAGGTTTATGGGGATGGACGGAGGTATATGTGTGTATATATACTGTTGAATGAAATAGCGGTGGAGGGGGTAATGTGTGATTAAGGAGAAGTTGGAGGATGTGATGTGTGTGTATTGTGGAGTTGGGGGGTTTTATTTTGAAATTGTAACCGATGTGTTGATTGGAAGCTAATGACTTAAGAGTAAATTGTCATTTTCGTCCCTGTGGTTTGGTGAAAATTGTCACTTTCATCCAATAGTTTATTTTTTCGCATCTGGGTCCCTGTGGTTTACAAATCTTGTCATATTCATCCAGTTCGTTAACTCCATCCAACATTCTCCGTTAAATGAAGTGTATATTGGTCATTTTACATATATGTTTTATTTTTCTATTTTTTTAAACCCCATTTAATATATCCCCTTTAAATAAATTACAATTTTAGTCCCTGTGGTTTGGACATGTTTGCCAATTTAGTCCAAAATTCCCACCACCTTGGCATAAAACACCATATCACCACCACCCGTGATGGAACCACCATGTAGACGTAGGGTACAAATAACCCACACAAGATCGGGTGCCCGAACCCGAAAGTCGGCCCATGCAGGCGGAACGGGTAAGCCAGCAGGACACGTGCCCCGCATTTAATTATATCGGAATCACCCTAATCATAACCGATAATTCAGTAACGGTCGGAGAACATAAAAGGTTAGATCTCCGCCATCACACACTAGATCACCACCACCATGTGGACCCTAGAAATCAACCGTTAATCTCGAACTTATAACAAACCCCTTCGAAAACGTATATGGAACCCTTGAAAACGAGTATTGTAGAGGTATTAGTAGGGTTTAATATACATTTTCGAAGTGGTATGTTACAAGTCCAATATTGATTGTCGATTTTTAGGGTTTATATGGTAGCGACGATCCGATGTGCGTGGTGGTGGTGGGCGCTCTGGTGTGGTGCTGGTGGCTTTGTGATGGGGTGGTGGCGGTGGCGCGGTGGTTCCTGTGACGGGTAGTGGTGTGGCGGTTATTTTTGGACTAAATCGGCAAATACGCTCAAACCACAGGGACTAAAATAGCAATGTATTTAAAGAGTATATATTAAATCAGGTTTAAAAAAAAGAAAAATAAAAACATATATGTAAAATGACCAATATACCCCTAATTTAACGGAAATTTTGGATGGAGTTAACGGACTGGATGAATATGACAAGATTTGTAAACCACAGGGTCCCAGATGCGAAAAAACAAACTATCTCATGACTTAATGTTGTGTTACATTTTGTGGTTTTGTTATTTTGAATAGACTTGAAGGGTATTCATGTCTTTTTGAATTTAGGTGTGTTTTGTCAACTGACAAGTTTTTTTTGCTAGAAGTCTAGAACGCTCGTTAATGAAGGCAGATTTTTATTTTTGTTTATTGTTATATTGTTTTATATTGATATACTGTTGTGAAAAAGATGTATTGATCATAAGTTTGAGTTATGAAATATATTATTATAGAGTAAATTTTGTTTTTTTTATGGTAAAGTTATATTGCATGTTTGATATTTTGTTTTATGGAATCACACATATGGTGTTTACCGTTTACCCAATCAATAACATCTTTGATACTTTATATTTATTCATTAAAAAAAACCACTAAAAGTTATGACACATAATAATTACATTGATTTACTTGATAAACTAAAATTATACGAAAATCCTGAATCCCCAATCTTTAAGTTTAATCCTCTTCATCTCCTCTCTCTTGACGGCCTTGTGAACAAGGCGTGCTTGTTGTCGAGCCAAACGGTGTTTGACAATGCATATGAAAAGCCTTGTGACCATCAACGAACCGATTTTCTAAATTAATTTGTCGTTAATCCGGTTCATCTATCCTACTTTCTCTAGTGAAGTAATCGTCTTGATGCACAAAGTTAGGGATCACATAGTGGGAGATGGATAACTCATAATGCAAGTGCTTGCCGAAGGAACCTCTTTCCTTCTCATCGATACAAAGTGCTATAAAGTTCTCAACAATTCGAGGCATGATGTTAGCTAGAAGTGTACATACTTGTTTTTTGTTATGTAATCAAACAAGGTTTTCTTTTAACCCGTTCATTTTTCAAGCCGGTTTTTCTAATTGAATACTGGAACCTTTCAAACCGGTTAGGACTGGTTTTGAAACCGGTTTTTTTAATGTTTTTTTTCCTTTGAAACCGGGTTTATAACAGGTTTTGGGTGTCGGGCTATCAAATCCGTATACAACCGGCGGTTCAAATCGAGCGGAGAACCGTTTTAGTGAAAACCGGGTTGGTTTTTTTCACTGTTTTTTTTAATAGATATTTTTCCCACCTATAGTGTTAGCAAACAATAGAGTATAAGCACAAAAAAATAACATATTTTTAAACGTTAGTGAAAAATGACAGAGATGTACCAGTAAATGCATAATGAGTTAAGCATATGGAGTCTCTAAAATGAAATTATTATTTTTATAACATGACCTTATGTCATTAACAAACTCATATAACTTCTATTTTTAATTTAAAAAGAAGTGAGAATAACAGCACACCAAGTAACAAATACCAGACCAAAAACCCTCAATAAGAAATGACGCACCTTTTAAGTAATGAATTTGTCCGCAAACGAACAAAACGAATACGGACTTTAGCATGTTCGTATTCATGTCCGTATTCGTTCATTTAACTTTAACCAAACTCAAGCATAAACATATAATCGAACACAATTTTTTGTTTACGCTCGTTCATAAAATAAATAGAAATATTTGGGCTCATTCGCTAAAAAACTAAACAAGCAGTTCCTACGAATGTAAACAAACAAATAAACAAACAAATAAACTTATAAACGAATGTAAATAAATGAACTCATATACACACTAAATTTTGTTTCAATACACGAACATAAACAATCGAAGCAAACGAACATAAATGAATGTAAATAAACGATCATATATGAAGAAACATAAAAGGATGTTCACAAACATAAATGAACAAACAAAACATGTGTTCATATTCAATAAAAAGCATAGTAATGAATTGTGAAACATTAGAGTATGGTAATTACCTAAAAACTAATCATTGTTCATGAAATTAAATTAGATAGTTAAAAAACATATAAATGATTACCATACTAGAAACCATATATACTAGAGTTAATTTATATATGTGTGATTACCTAGCTTGCATTTCTATAAGATACCGTTTTCATGACACAAACCTTGACCTTTTGGTCATACGATAGTAACCTTATTGTGCTTCATGGTCCGCACCTACATAGAATTGTATACATTGCAATATCTTTGAACGTGATTTTAATCGGGCTTAGGGATGTTTATGATAAAAACTTGGCCTAACAAAAAACAAATCACGCTACAAGGAAGTACGAGATTAAGCACACCACGACTTTATTTCATGAGGCATAAATAAAGCTCTTATTTGTTGCTCATTTGTTCACCACAATCACACTTCACTACTTATATATTTTCTTTTTGTCAATTATATGCATTTTTAATGGTAACCTAATATACTTTTAGTAATATATTATTGTTAATTCTGGACTCAAAACCTTGACCTCAAGAATAGAGACATCATTTTACGCATCGAAAAGATACACCGAAAATGATTCTATCACAAATACAACAAAGTCGGTGTATCATGTATATATACTCCTGTGATAATGCATAACCTATGCAAGTTTTATAATCCATATAAAGAATAACGGGACCACAAATCCAAACGAAAGATTGAGCATATGGGTGCTATAATGACGCTCAAATCTCATGAAAGATGGATAAAATGCTAGCTAGATATCTGGAAATAATATTAAATCTTCAAATAGACGTTTACAAAAACCTTTTATTTACAAAATAAATTTAGAAATAAACAACTCTATGATTCCTGTAGTACTCAATTTATAGAAAATTCAGAAAAAGATTTAAAAATATATATATGTGATGTGCTAAATAAAATAGAAGTCTGTTTTCACACAAAAGATAGCAAAACAAACAAACAAACAAACATACTCAGTGTATCCCGCTGAAAAGCAGGGTCTGGGAGAGGTATGTGGTGGCAAGTCTTTCCTCTATCTAGAAAGATAGAGAGACCGCTTCCGAAGAGACCCCCGACTCGTTAACAAACGCAGTACCCATAACAATCATAATACATATCATACAACACATAGGTAAATATCACATGCAGAATTAGATAGTGTGCACATCATAAAAAGCGACGTGTTACACCCAAAAAGGGTAGATGACGAAAAACTACACCTGACGCGGGAGGTCCCGCCACATGTAACCGTAACCCGTCCCATCCACAAATCCCACTAAAAGTCCTTAATTTTTATTCGACGCCTCCACTCACTCCTATCATCGATCATGTGCTCAGAGAGGTGCAAGTCTATCATATCTCGCCTAATAATCTCATCCCAAGTCAACCTAGGTCTACCTCTACTCCTCCTACACAAAAAATAGCAAAAAAGTTATAAAATTTACAATACACACAAGTCATAAGATTTAGATTTAAACACACTTATTCTCACACTAGTTATGAAAAAATCTCTGTGCACACTTAGGATGACACCACTTGAGTTGGTACACGATTGATAAAAGTCAAATACTCTTTAAAAACCGCTAAGTTTTAAATCTAGTTTAAAAAAACTTTAAAGGGCCCCAAAGTGGTTGTTCAAATAATAAAGTTAAGATAAACATTGTCCTCATCCTGATTAAGTTAGTAATGTAAATATAACGGATAAAATAAAGAAAAATACAGAAATAAAAGGTTGATGAAGGAGGTGCAAGGCTAAAGACTTGGTGGCTTAAACGAGCTTTAAAGTAGTTGACCCCATAAAAATATAAAACTTAAAACGAACCAAGGTCTAAAACTTGTTAGTCGGTGACAATATGCCTAGTGATATAAATGCCAATAATTGTTTATCAAAGAACACTAAGTGCCAACTCTTAGGATCCCACGATTATATAGATTGATTTTACATAGTTGTCTTTTTTGCTTTGGTTGCACAAATCTTTTAATGAATGACATATATATATGTATACTAGAATTAGATATACATGTAATCTCGCACAGCGGTCATGACTATGTAATAGACGGGTCAAATAATCGTTTTTTGTTAGGAGCATTTTTTTTCACATGATTTAGCATGTTTTGTCGTCATTTTTATTGCATTTCATGCATCAATCCCATACATATTCTATCTGTTTATGGAATACATTTTCATGGTGAAATGAAATTTATTTTGCGCTGAGTTGTTTTTAGTTGTTTTTTATAAACGGGTATTACTTAGGGGTGTTAAAAAATATCCGAATCCGAAACCGAATCCGAAATATCCGAAAATCCGAAATTCGGATATCCGAAATTTCGGATAATTTCGATGTTCGGACATCCGAAATTTCGGATTCGGATTCGGATTCTGATAGTGATTTTCAGAATTTTCGGATATTTCGGATATCCGAAATATCCGAAATATCCAAAATATTTTTATAAAAAATTAAAAATATTAAATATTAATTAAATATTCCTGATATTTTTAGATATTTTAGACATTTTAATAAAAAACTTCGGATGTCCAATAAAAACTTCATGATTTTGGCTCATCGGACTTTCAATTAAAAAACACATAAAATACAAACAATATAAATAAACATTAATTTTCTAATCGTTAAATCTAAGTGACTCCTTATATTGTGTTGTTATGCAACGCTCAATTATATGTTCAGTCTAAATTAAATCAATTAAGGTCCAAGTAAAATATAAAAAGTTGCATAGTCTACAATCATATGACACAGTTTGGTTTTTCCGACTGCTTTTTAGTAAAGCAAACCGTTTGGTGCAATTTGAAAATTTCTTAACTAACTAATCGGAAAAATTTAAAAAACCAACTACTGTTGAGAGGTTTCATGATTTCCGTTTAACGTTGGTTACTTTTTTCTTTTAACAGCATAGGACTCCGAACTTGACGATCTATCGGGACTGGTTACCCTGGACCTAGCCGTCAGTCGCAAGTCATATCCACCAGATACGCGGAAACCGGATTGAATCCATAAACCCTCGCCCCCCATCAGAATCGAACCCGGGATGAAACCCCGAGCCAAACCCTCACCTCGCCCCCCATCATTTAACGTTGGTTACTACCAACTTCAAGTGAAAAGAATGATTGTAAGGCTTAGAGTTTACAACTTCAAGTGAAAAGTTGTTGTTCTCAAGATCTAAAAATCAAGACTTGAATACATAGACGAATTAATGTTCAGAATTCACTATAGCTTTAACAAGGAAGCGTTCGATATGCTTCCAACTATATTATAAAGCAAATCCAAACAATAATTTTAGTTGTTAATTAGAAGTTGTTACTGGAATCATTAAGCTATCAAACATAGATGTGGGTCGTTTATGAAAGATCTTATTTTCTACAAACATTAGAATGACTACACTCTCGTTAAACTAGACCCGCCAGTAACTTGTAATGCTTTGGTATTCTCTTTGCAAATGAAATTGTTAATGTAAATCAGGTGTCGATCAACTGTTAAGGTTTCAATAAACTACTGTGTTCTTAGGGAAAGTTTATATTTTTGCTACAAACAAACATTTATGATTAGAGTTTTTCAGTTAATAAGAATTTTAATTATGAAACGTTAATGAACTTAATCGTCAATTTAAGTACTCAATGCTTGATATCTACTCATAAAGTACTATCGATCCTAACTTTTGTCAAACAGTCTCGATGAGGTTTTGTGGCGCTAATGAGGTTATTGAAATGTCTAATCATATGCGTTGGAGTTTAAGGTTATTATCATTAAACAAATGCATATCGAATTTGATTTTTGATTAGATGTGGTGGTCCAATTTTAAGAGTTTGTTTAGGGTTTCTTTATAGTTGTACGAATCAATCCAATTTATTAATATGATAATATGATATTTGACTCTCATTTTCGTTATTGATACATCATCTACTCTTTATTACTTTACAAACAAACAAACCCAGTAATAAAGAGTAGATGATACATCATCTACTCTTTATTACTTTGTATATGTATTTATATATGTATAGAAGAAAGAGATAAAGACTGAGAGATGTCTCGATAAACAACCAATGTATCTATAATAACCTCTAAAAGGCGTTGATTTTCAATGTTTTAGGAAGCTTAACAACTCTACTAAGTGTATATATGTTTAAAAGATTTCTTGTTAAAATAAATTAATGACTAATAATTTTTTTAGATACTTAAAAACTAAATTTATAACTACTAAAAATCATTAAATAAACTTGAAAAATATGCTAGGCAAAAAGAAAAAAACAAAGGTGCACGTTCAGAATTTTTGTCATTTGCCTCCTCACATGGTGGGGCCGGATCTCTCCATCATATTCCAGCTTATTATTTTATTATGGATTTATGGTTACTAGTCTATTTATCCTGATGCTAAATATGCATTATTAAAAAAATTAATTAATTAATAGTAACGATATTTAATAAACATTTTGTAACAAAAAAGTTAAATAATTTACTAGAAAGGGCTTTATTATATTTATATATGTAAACGTAAATATGTACACATAAAAAGCTACAAAAATATTAACAAAGTAAATGATAAATTATCTCAAAAAGTTTTTTTGTTAAAGAAAGAAAGAAAATATCGTGTTGCTTATATTCATTTGGTAATTAGTTGGTTACAAAAGAAATTAATAACAAAAATAGACGTCTAAAATAGTTTAATATATTATGTTAGTAAATATCTTTGTAAAATATGTACCCAAAATACATTGACATTTTCAATCTTTGTTCCGTTTTAATATATTGAATAACTCATTTCGATGATTTAGCTGTGAACAAAACATACTACTTTTCATGTTTATTTATAAAAATAAAATAAGATGAAAACGTGATTAATTTAGTAGTCATATATTATCAATCATAATTTACTCGAACTCTAGTTCAACTACCTATAAAATATGTCACATGATGATGGTTATTTTTGAGACATTGTTGTCATAAATGTTTACTCTCTCATATAAAGATTAGATAGTATATTGGGAATATATGAATTAAGTATTTTAATCTGGTAAATAAATGTTTAAAACAATGTCTTGATGTTTATCCTTTGGAAATACGTCTTAGTTACTAGAAAAACTAACGTGAGAAATCATGTTTTAGGGAGAAAAGAAGTTTTTAGTAGAGTTTAAATCTTAAAATATAAAATCTAGATGTAATATAGTTGAACTCTTAAAAATTGAGTTTTATTGCGATCGTTATCATGTTTAAATCTTAAAAATTCAGTTTTTTCAAAAGTCGTGGGAGGAATCTTCTGGTGAAAGCCTTCTGCAGATTCAGCTTTTAACTGCACTCAAGAACTTTGTAGTTGCTCTTGGTTGCAAGTCCCCTATGTGCTACAATGCACTGCTGCCCATTTTAGTAAGTGGACTTGATATTAATAGCCCTGATGAACTCCTTGAGGACAGCATGCAGGTACTTGAATGCTCTCTTTACTTGAGAATAGGCAGATGTGTAATTTCGATTCGTTTACATATGAATGGGTTGATTTAGTCTTTTTTTTTATTTTATGTCTAACATGTCAAATATAATAGTTAACTAATAGAGGGGCTAGCCACTTGCTAGAAGCTTTGCCTCTTAGAGGTGAGGTATTGGGTTCAAACCAAAGCATGGTGTAAACAGGTTTGGAGCATGGTTACCGAAAACGGTGGAGGACCCGCGATCCACGTATTGGTACGGTTTGTACCGGAACGGAATACGTACCGTACCCAAACGCTCCGGTACGGCGGTTCGGTACGGGAATTTGGTCGACCCAAATTCCGGCGAAATCGCGATTGCTAACTAGAAATTCGGTGTTCCAACTTCAAATTAAGAATGTTCCGCTCGATTTTAATACCTGAATTGGTTCGCAAAACCTAATTAATGGTACGGAATTCACAATCGATGCAAGGCGGTTAAACTGGGCGGGAAGTCGCGCCCTGCCGACTTCCGCTCCTGCAAAATCGATTTCCAAAAACGGAATTGATTACAATTGCATCAAATACAATTGAATGCAATTGATTGCAATTGCTTACAATTACAATGAACGATTATAAATTTGTACCATCGTTCTTCAATTTTCACATAGATTCAAAGTTTCAAACTTACTGCTGTTTCTAAATCTGTACCATCGTTCTGTACTTCTGTTTTTAAATGGCTTTTTGGCAAGAAAATATCATCTCAAGGAAATGATAGTTTATGTTTTTTTTTTTTTGTATTTTGAATTTCATGTTTGGTATTTGGTTATTTGGTTATTAATGAATTTGGTTATTTATGTTTATATTTTGGCAATGAACCAAACTGGGCCACAGGAAGATGCAAACCAAAAATGGGAGGTTATGGCAACAAGGCTCATACAAGCAGCTAAAGAAACGCTTGGAGTTACAACAAAAAGGACAGTTGGTCATCAGGAATCATGGTGGTGGAACGAAATTGTACAGGAGAAGATACGTATCAAACAACAAAGTTTTAGAGAGCTCATACGATGTAACAGTGAGGCAGAACACGCAGAGCTAAAACAAAAGTACAAGGAGGCTAAGAGACAAGCGAAAAAATCGGTGTCAGAGGCAAAGAACACGGCATATGAAAGGATGTATAAGCGATTAGAGACGAAAGAAGGAGAGCATGACATGTTCAAGATAGCCAAGGCAAGAGAAAGAAGAAGACAGGACCTAACAATGGTCAAGTTCATAAAGGCTGCGGATGGAAAGGTTTTGGTGAACGAGAAAGATATCAAGGTGCGATGGAAAACTTACTTCGATAACCTATTTAACATAAGGAATCCAAATCAACAAACTGAGATAGATAGAACAACCCAAACAACGCAACAAAACCAATGCTATTGTAGAAGCATCACGGTTGACGAAGTTAAAAGAGCTATGAAGAAAATGGGAAGGGCTAAAGCGGTGGGGCCAGACAACATACCGATTGAGGTGTGGAAATGCCTGGGTGATGAGGGTCTCCAATGGCTAACAGATCTATTTAACACTATCTTTAAGACAGGGAAGATGCCAGACCAGTGGAGAACCAGTGTCATAGTCCCCATATATAAGAAAAAAGGAGATATCCAAGGATGCGAAAACTACAGGGGAATAAAGCTACTGAGTCACACGATGAAACTATGGGAAAGAGTTATTGACACGAGAATTAGACGGGAAACCCAGATAGCAATAAACCAATTTGGATTTATGCCAGGACGCTCTACAACAGAAGCCATACACGTCATAAGATGGATAATGGAGAAATATAGAGAAAAGAAAAGGGACCTCCATATGGTATTCATCAACCTAGAAAAGGCCTATGACAGTGTACCGAGACAACTAATTTGGGAAAGTCTACGACATAGAGGGGTACCAGAGAGGTATATCAAATTAATTAAGGATATGTATGACGGGGCAAAAACATGTGTGCGAGCACCGGTAGGAGACACAGACTCATTCTCAGTGGAAGTGGGACTCCATCAAGGATCGGCATTGAGCCCATTTCTCTTCGCACTAGTGTTGGATGAGATGACTAAGTCAATACAACAGTCAGTCCCGTGGTGTATGCTCTTCGCGGATGATATTGTCTTAATATCAGAATCTAAAATGATGCTTAACGACAAGCTAGAGCAGTGGAGAGCAGCGCTAGAGAGCAGAGGATTAACGATAAGTCGCTCTAAGACGGAATACATGCATTGTAACTTTGGTGGCGACGACGAAGAGGACACCCAAATCAGTATCCAGGGCATGCCGGTCCCACAGACATCTAGGTTCAAATACCTGGGCTCGTACCTGCAGGAGGACGGAGAGATACACAGCGATGTAGCTCACCGTATCCAAGCAGGATGGTGCAAGTGGAGAGCAGCATCAGGGATCCTATGTGATAAGAGGTTTCCAGCAAAACTTAAGGGAAAACTATACAGAGTGGCGGTACGTCCAGCTATGCTATATGGAACAGACTGCTGGGCCATAAAGAAATCGCACGAGAAACAAATAGAGGTTGCGGAATTGCGAATGCTAAGGTGGATGTGTGGCCATACAAGACTGGATAGGATAAGAAACGAAGTGTTTCGACAGAAGTTAGAAGTGGCTTCTATTGCAGATAAAATACGAGAGGGAAGATTAAGATGGTATGGACATGTCAAGAGGAGACCACCCCTCCCAGACCCTGCTCTTGAGTGGGATATACTGGGTTTGTTTGTTTGTTTGTTTGTTTGTTTGTTATCAAATCATATATTTCAAAAGAAAGAGATTCAAATACAAAGTGTATTTTTGTTATAAAGTGTGAGAATACACAATGAGTCAAAAAAAGTCACAAAAAAATTATATCTCACAATCTAAATTGAATTTCAAAAAAGTAATTCCAAGCTTTTGTTCCCTAGCCGTCCTCACTAAAAAAAATAAAGAAAAAAAATAAAAAATTAACGTTTTTTTATTGTGTTATTTATTAAAGACACAATAACGTCATTTTGTGATTATGAAATACACAATGACGTCATTGTGTCATAAAAAACACAATAATTTTTTTTTTATTTTTTTATTTTTTCTTAAAGAGGACGACGAGAGAAACAGAGACACGGAAGTACTTTTTTGAAATTCGATCTAAATTATGATTTATAATTTTTTTTATGATATTTAAATATTATTGTGTCTTCTCATACTTTATATTAAAAATACATTTTGTAAAATAAGCTCAATCATTTTAAAATGCATAAAGAGCTTGTTCAACGCCAAATATTTTAAACTAGTGGTCAAAACACTATGAGACAGGTGTTAAAATTTGTAGACTTGATTTCACGAACTTTATTTTAGTATTTGCCTTAATAGAAAAATTAATATTAAAATATTGATAAAAAAATAAGCATGCGGTAACGACCAAATCAAAAATTTATAAGACATCATATTTTAAAGGTTGTAAGAGGAAGGAAATTCTACTAAAAAACATGAGTTAAGTTTAATTTTAATTTTCTAGTTTTGTTAAAAATAATTATTTTCCTTTAAAATATTAAAAACATCTATTTATCTCCAAAAGTTTCATAAGTTGTTTTATTTTAAGTCCAAAAGTTTCGTTAGTTGTATCAGTTTTATACAAGATAATGAAACTTCTGGAGTGAAATTAAAACAATATATAAAACTTTTGTAACTAAATTGATATTTTTAATTGTTTAAAATAAAATGATTAATTTAGTCAAACCATAAGGAGTAAAATTAAAATTAACTCAAAAAACATTAAAGCAACTTTGAGTACTTGTACAATTTGTGCTTCAATGATTTGTATATAATCACGCACAATTTGATTTTTTAAATAATTTGAAACGTAGATATAAATCTCAAAAATATATTTGGAATTTTATAAAACCTTAATTTTTTAAATAAATTATAAAGAACTAAAAAAAGTTATGAGTTTGGCCACATGTAAAAAAATTCGGGTTAGGCCAAAAATTATTTTTTTTTCAAAAACTGCATGGTTAAGTTTACTTAAAGTTGAGTGATATATCCATACGTAACCTCACAAGGGACATATTTCAACTTTAGAAACCTAATGTTTAATAAGATTCTTAATATGTTTAAACCACTTGTAACATTTGATCATTTGATTTTATGAAAGATTTTTTCGTGAGATCCTACCAACATCTTAATATGTAGAGAGAAGATATGCTATAAAGACTATATTTCTTAAAAAGGATGAGAAGTAATTCTGGCCGTTGGATCAACTCATTAAAATAGATCAATGGTTCAAAAAAACGCGATGGCAAACATGTAAATAAGTGAAAAACTGCTAACAGGTGGAGGGGCAAAAAAGTAATTTGACACAATAAACCGTCACTACCACTTCCATCATCGTCCTTTCAATTCCATAACATTCAAACGAACCATCTCCGACGAAAACCTCAAACGTAAGCATGGATTCCGTTCAAAAAGCATTACTGTCGAAAACTTCTTCAAAGTCTATTGAACATTCGCCAACCTCGAAAACTACAAGCATAAACTCAGAAACACTACGAATAACTTCCATCGAAGAGCAAGCACATACAGGTAAAACCTAGTCAAGCATTATTGTGTCAAAATATAACTATGCATTATGTCATGATCTAGGGGTTTCATTGTGTCATGATTGGTGGAATTTCAACCGAGCATCATTGTGTCAAAATCTATCTTTGTATCATGTCTTTGTGAAGGTTCATTGTTTCATGATTGGGGGGGGGTTTAACCGAACATGATTCATTGTGTCATGAAAACTGCTAATGATGTGTCTTTGTGAAGGTTTATTGTGTCATGATTAGGGATTCATTGTTTCATGGTTTGGGGATTAATTGTATCATGATTGGGGGATTTGTTGTGTCATGATTGGGGATTCTTTGTGTCATGGTTTGGGGATTCATTGTGTCATGATTCCTGCTAATAATGTGTCTTTGTGAAGGTCCATTGTCTCATGATTGGGGATTCATTGTGTCATGGTTTGGGATTCATTGTGTCATGATTGGGGGGATTTAACTGAGCATGATTCATTGTGTCATGAAAACTGCTAATGATGTGTCTTTGTGAAGGTTCATTGTGTCATGATTAGGGATTCATTGTGTCATGGTTTGGGGATTAATTGTGTCCTGATTGGGGGATTTGTTATGTCATGATTCGGGATTCATTGTGTAATGAAAACTGCTAATAATGTGTCTTAGTAAAGGTTCATTGTGTCATGATTGGGGATTCTTTGTGTCATGGTTTGGGGATTCATTGTGTCATGATTCCTGCTAATAATGTGTCTTTGTGAAGGTTCATTATGTCATGATTGGGGATTCATTGTGTCATGGTTTGGGGATTCATTGTGTCAAAATCTATCTTTGTGTCATGTCTTTATGAAGGTTCATTGTGTCATGAATAGGGATTGATTATGTCATAGTTTAGGAATTCATTGTGTCATGATTGGAGGGGTTTCAATCGAGTGAAGGTTCATTGTGTCATGAAAACATGCTAATAATGGTTCATTGTGTCATGGTTTGGGGATTCATTATGTCATGATTTGGGATCCATTATGTCAAGATTGAGGATTCATTGTGTCATGATTGGGGGGGTTTCAACCGAGCATTATTGTGTCAAAATCTATCTTTGTGTCATGTATTTGTGAAGGTTCATTGTGTCATGATTGGGGATTCATTGTGTCATAGTTTGGGATTCATTGTGTCATGAAAACTGCTAATAATGTGTCTTTGTGAAGGTCCAAGACGTAAAAGAAAAAGTGAAAGAATAGCAAAGAAGTATTTCACTAAATTCAAAAATGACAAGTTAAACCCTTTAATCATTGTAAAGAAAAAGTGAAAGAATAGCAAAGAAGTATTTCACTAAATTCAAAAATGACAAGTTAAACCCTTTAATCATTGATAGTCCTGAAGATGATTCTGAAAGTTAGTGTCTACCATAATTATTCTATTAAAAGCTTACTTTCTTTACTAAGTTATATGATATGTTGTCTCATTCATTGTTTTGTAAATGTGCAAGATAGCATGCTGTTAAAAGATTTTGTGGTTAATATTTTGGACAAGAAACAATCTGGAAAAGAAAAGGCGTTAAGCAAGAGAAAATCGACCACTGATCATGTAAGAAAAGAGAAACGCCTCAAGGTTGCTAAAGACCCAACAAAAGCGAGCTTTTTTGCATACAATGGACAAAAAGTTAACTTGAGATGTTCACTTAACAACCTCATCTGTTTTTTGGGGGAATTAACAAAAAAACAGAAAAAGGTTGTTAAAGCAATGGGTTTTGGACCAGCTCTACTCTTGAACTTACACACAATTCCAACTTCTTTTGGTTATTAGATTTTGAAAAACTACGATGCCAAGACAGGTATATTCAACAATGGCACTCGTCAATTTAAAGTAACACCAGATTTAATCCATGAAGTATTTGGAATACCTATTGGTGGTGTAAAAGTTGATGAACAAGCTAAGCCTAACGCTAGTGATCCAGTAATAAAAGAGTGGAGAAGTCAGTTTGGAGAATTTGGGAGGATCTTCATCAGAAATTTTGTGAGCATGTATCTGATAGAAAAAATGACACAAGCAGAACATTTCAACTAAATTTTTTGGTAATTTTTTTCACTGTGTTGGGAGAGGCTTTGAAAAGCAACACAGTCAACCAAAGATTTTTTACCGCCATTAACAAAAGAAACCCAAATTCAGGACGTGGATTGGTGTGATTACATATTCAACTGCTTGAACAAGCAGAAACAAATATGGGAAGCTGATGAAAAGGACTTATTCTGTGGTCCTCTTTTAGTGCTTGCGGTAAGAGTATATTGTCTATAAAATTAATACCCAATGGAATATGACACAATGGAATATGACACAATGGAATATGACACAATTATTGTTATTATTAATTGCAGATTTTATATGCTTATGAGTTTAAGAATGTGAAGAGTTCATCTTCAATAAGCCTTGAAGTGTTTAATTATGAAATGTTTTTGGATATTGAAAGAAGACTTGATGACACAATGCCTGTGGATGACACAATTTCTGAAAAAGACACAATGGCATTGAAAAAGAAAACTCAAAGGAAGGAGAAACCAAGAATGAAAGTCAAAATTAAGAAAAGTATGTATTTACATATGACACAATGATCATTGTATCATTGTGTCAAATCCTATTGTGTCATTCTATTTAAACATTGTGTCATAATAATTTATATTAATTTTGTTTTCACTAGGAGTGGAAGAAGTAAGGGAAGATGATGTTGGACTAAATGTTGAGGATATGATGGTTGAAACAGAAGAGCTATGACGTTTAATTATTATAATACGCTTTCAATAATTTACTTGAAAGATCATCAACAGTTATTGTTTATACAACAGGAAAGGGTAAAAGAGATTAAAAAAGAGCTCGAGCTGTTTGATGACCATGCAATATGGGTAATGTCATTATTAGAGAAGTCAATCAAAGATTTTCCTGAAAGCACAACAATTCAAAAAAAACAAAAAGAATGGGATTGTTTGGTGAACTCATATAAAGCAAAATCAAAGAATGACACAATCGAAGCTGAAGTTGAAGGAGCTGGAGAGGCAGTTGGATCTGGAGCTGGAGCTGGAGCTGGAGAGACAGTTGGATCTGGAGCTGTAGAGTTAGGAGGTTTAGAGACAGGAGCTTGTTCAGAACGGAATGAGAAAGATGTTGATGTAAGTGAAAGGGAAGGAAAAGAATTGAATGACACAGTGATATCTGATGACACAAGGAATGTGAATGACAATATGGCAAAGGATGACACAATGGCAAAGGATGACACAATGGTTGAATGTGAAGAACAAACAACCATTGACATATTGAGAATTGTTACAAATTTAAATACAGAGATTATACAGAATGAGAGTGACACAATGGAATTGCAGATGGCATAATAAATGATGATGACTTTGATAGACCAAACTTTTGTCTATTGACTCCAACACAAGAAGAAGATAATGTTAACAAAGAATATGAGATGGCAAACAAAATTGATGATGTTAACAAAAAGTTGGATGATGTCTTTGATAGACCAAACTTTTGTTTATTGACTCCAACACCAGAAGAAGATAATGTTGATGCTGTTAGTAAGAAGGTAGATGTGGGAAAGGAAAATGATGATGTCAGTAAAGAGTTGGAAGTGCAAAACAAGGAGTTGGAGGATGACACAATGGTTCAAATTGACACAATGGGAAAGGATGACACAATGAAAAATTTGAATGATGTGGATGTCGATCTGATTAACAAGGGAGATACAGTCATCTTTCAGGGAGTACAAGAAAATGCAGATTCTTTTAAAACTTCTGATTCAAAAATGGTGCTTGATGTTGATCCTATTTTACATGCACCACCAATTACATGTCCGAAACAAGATGACTTAAAGATCAAAAAGAGACTAGAGAGAAAAAAAGATTCCAACAGAAGCTTTATGCTCACCATTTATACAACGACAAGTTGTAATGGCCGAAAGAAGAACGGTTTCAGAAAATAACATATCAAGTTGTCTATTTGCAGTAAATGAAAAACCATGGTAAAATAACTTCTATGAATAAATTTAAATTTTAATTAGTTTACTAACTTTTCTTTTTGTGGATCTTTTATTTGTATCTAAAGATTACATGACGGTGCCAAGGGTGGAATTGGAGAGTCTAAGGCCAGAAATTAAAGTTCATATTGATGTTATTGCTATATGGGCACATATATTGAATGTCGAAGAAAAGAAGAAGGCAGGAGTGTCTTATTACAGGCTTTTTTGCAATCCTCAAATGATTGTAAGTAAACTAAATGACACAATGATATTATTACACAGTGTATATGACTCGTTAACACCATGGCACAATGAATCTTATGATACAATGAATCTTATGACACAATGATATATATGACACATTAACAGCATGACACAATAGTCTTATGACACAAGAAATATTATGACACAATTAATACATGACACAAGAAATCTTATGACACAATAAATCTTATGACACAATGAATACATGACACAATGAATCTTATGACAAAATGAATATATGACACAATGAATATATGACATAATGAATCTTATGACATAATAAATTTTATGACACAATGCTATATATGACACAATGAATCTTATGACACAATGATATCATTATATCAAGTCTTATTTAACTTATTTTATCTTATATTGTTTGATTTACAGAACGCCAATACTTACTTGAGAGATTAGGTTGTTCTTAAGGACTTCACAGAAAACATGAACAACCTTTTAAAAAATGAGAAGTTGGTGAAAGATATAAAGAAGTTTGATATGGTGATGCTACCAATCCTTCAAATAGGTCATTATTACCTTATTTGTTTCAATCTAAAAGACACAAGGACAATCTTGATTGACAACAGTGTATCTGGTGAATATGAAGCAAAGTACCTTGGTCTACCCGAGAGAGCAGTAAGTACTTAAAGCCCATATAATTAATATAGCACAACGTATGCTATTTAAATATAACACAATGTTGATTTTTTCCCACAGAGAGATGTTTTTGCAGATTACCTTGCAAGTATTTCACATAGAAAAGCAAAAAAAATTGAAGAAAACATCAATTGAACGGTTAAAAATGACATGGAGAACATCAAAAAATGGAATTGATTGTGGAGTATTTCTCATGCGACACATGGAGATGTACCTGGGAGAAAATGTGAAGTTCTGGGATTGTGGATTCACTGATGAAAAAGATAATAAGCAGGCGGCAGAATTAGAAGACTTGCGCCGAAAGTATGCTGCAAAAATTCTATTGCATTACATAAATGAAGCAAGGGATTTTGTAATACAAGATGTGAAGAACTACATGGAGTTACCTGGTCCTAAAAAAATCAGCCTCCAAAAAACATCAAAAGACAGAATCTTTAAAAGGCTGACATTTGGAATGGCGTAGTTCAAAACAATGGTTCTTTGAAACAATGGTAATTTGACACAATAGTTGTTTGACACAATGGTTGTTTGACACAGTGGTTATTTAAAACAATGGTAGTTTGACACAATGGTAGTTGACTTAATGGTTGTTTGAAACAATGGTAGTTTGACACAATGGTGTTTTGACACAAGTGGTAGTTTGACACAATGGTAATTTGAAACAATAGTAATTTGGTATGTTGGCATGTTGTTATATTTTGCTTTGTGTTGGCATGTTAATATTTGTTGCTATATGTTGCTTTACATTCACAATATTATTTTGGTAACATGTTTTTATCGTCAAAATCAAACTAAACAAAACTCTTCAAATATGACACAATGAGTATAATGACACAATGAGTCTAATGACACAATGAATATAATGACACAATGAATATAATGACACAATGAATATAATGACACAATGAGTATTTGACACAATGAATCTTATGACAATGAATCCTATTCTTGAATAGGCAAAGAATCAATTGTTGAGTTGTTTGAAGCTTGTTTATCTTTAATGCTTTGAAGATATAAACTGCAATTGCGTATAATGTGACCAGGTTGTTTGCAAAACCCACAATGTCTCAACTTTTTTCCTGCTTGTTCGATGGCTAACTCACGAGCAGACTTCATTCTTTTTGGCCTACCTTTTGTCTTTTGCTTAACAGGCACACGGAATTTTGCTTCATTTCGTTCGCTCCCTCCAGTTAACTCTGCAAACCTATCTCTCCTGCTTGGAAGTGGGGCGACCATTTGAACTTCATCAGCCTTAGACTTGTAACTATTCAAATAATCATGATAAAAACACAACTCGTCTTTGTTCGTAACCAATTTATTAACAATATAGTCATTGGCACCCCTAATATCACGAACCACATCTTCTATAAAATGCCAGTTGTTGTCACAACCATGAAGTATAAAATCAGATCTGAGAGAAGTATTTGGCACAGCTTCCCTTGTCCAACGCTTAAGAAACAACCAGGAAGTATAAAATCAGATCTGAGAGAAGTATTTGGCACAGCTTCCCTTGTCCAACGCTTAAGAACATACTTTTTTGGATACTCTTTAATATCACAAAGCCGAATAACATAGAAAATATGACTACAAACTGTTCAAACCTATTGCAACTGCATGATATAGTCAAATCTTCCTTTCGAAACATAACCTACAACAAAATACACAAAATACACAATTACATTTAACGTTACACAATGAACCTCAACACGTGACACAATGAATCTCCAAAACCATGACACAATGAATCCTCAATCATGACACAATGAACCTTCACAAAGACACATTATAAGCAGCTTTCATGACACAATGAATCCCCAATCATGACACAATGAACCTTCATAAAAACATGACACAAAGATAGATTTTGACACAATCATGCTCGGTTGACACAATGAACCTCAAAACCTGACACAATGATAAAGTAAAACACACATCAAGTAAAATATTACACAAGATATAAACAAGAACAAAGAAAAATTGATACCTTAAAATAATCAGTGCATGTTTGCCTAAAATCTTTGATTTTAAACTTTGCAAAATCATCAACTGTTTCAATGCTCACAGATGCACAACTATTGATTATATTATTTATCTCCAACTGCTGATCCAAAGAAATAGTTCGCGTAAAAATCTGTGCAGCTTGTTTTTCAAGAACAAATGAACTGCACAACTCCACATTAGCAAATCGAGTGTCATGATCATTCTTCCTATGCTCATACCTCTGAGCCTCCATAGCGGATTCAAAATGACTATTAAACTCCAATAAAGTTGACCTTGGGTTACAAAACTGATTAAAAAAGTGGTTTTCACTCTCACATCTTGACGTTGTACGCATAAGCCCAGAAAAATTCTCATTTTGATAATATGCAGGAATCTAATCTCCTTGGATATTAAAAATTTCACACAACCATGGATGAGTAGTTAAACAAAACTCAGATAGAATTACATCCCATTCTTTTTCAAATTCAGCAGGAGTAATAGATTCTGCCCATACAATAGCAGCCAATCTCTTTTTAAAATCTGTAGTGTTACACAAAACTGGTCCCACCTACAAATATGAGCGCAAAGCAATATCAGATAATATAAAAACACAATGATTGAAAAAGGAATAACAGAATATCAAATGACACAATGAGTAAAAAAGAAAAAAGATACAATGTTTAAAAAGAAAAAAAACACAATGAGTAAATTATAAAAAGACACAATGAGTAAACACTTGATACCTTAGATGTCAATTTGTCCCATATATGCCACATACATAACCTATGTCGGGAAGTTGGTAAAACATCTAGTATAGCCCTTTTTATTGCAGGATCTTGATCACTAACAATAACTTTAGGCGGATTACCAAAAGCTTTGATATGGTTACGCAATAACCACCTATATAAATCTGCAGTTTCAGATCCAAGAAGGGCAGCACCAAGAGTAACATTTCTGTTATGGTTATCTATACCAGTGAAAGGTACAAAAACCATATCATACCTATCATATACGATACAATAACTATAATTAGACACAATGAATATATGACACAATGAATCTTATGACACAATGATATAAATGACACAATGAATCTTGTGACACAATGAATCTTATGACACAATGATATATATGACACATTAACACCATGATACAATGAGTCTTATGACACAATAAATCTTATGACACAATGATATATATGACATAATGATATATATGACACAATGATATACATGACACAATGAATAATATAAGTAATAACACAATGGAAAAAAGACACAATGAAAATATGACACAATGAAGAGATTAGAATCATACTTGTTAGATCTATAAGTAGCATCAAATCCAACAACATCACCAAAGATCAAGTAATTATTCTTCATAACATCATCAGCCCAAAATAAACCACCTAATGTTCCATCTTCTTTAACAATATATTCACAAGTAAAATTCGTCAAGTGATCCTTTTTCTTCATAAGAATTTGAACAAGCATATCAGCATCATATTCACCAATATATTTATTTAAATCCCTCTTATAATTCTTGAAATCATTTTTCATCGCACCGACTTTCGCATAACCACCACATAAAGTTCTTAATACATGAAAAGCTCGAAAGGGACCAATATTTATACCAGACAAAGCTTGAATTACACCTTCTTTTACATGATCAACCTTTCTAGCAGCAGGTAAAAGATGCACATCATCTTGATCAACCAACAAGTGGCTGTGCTCTTCTTTGAAATAATAAACACAGTACTTACTATTAACTAAACGTAGCTTAAGAATCGCTTCACACCCAACTCTCTTAGATGGTTTACTACGCTTCCACTTACATTTATCATCCTTATCATTTGAAGAATCAAATACTTTTCCCTTTTAAACCCTTGCTTCGAACAAACAAAATACTTCAAAAGTACTTTACCAGCTTGTAAATATTCTGTATGCTTCCTAGCTTCAAAACCACAAGAAAGAGCATACCTTTGGTAAAATGCAAACACATGTTCAATAGAAACAAACTCCATTCCTACAACAGGTTTAATTGAACTCTTTGAAAAAGGTATATTTCCAGAATCTGTGGATACACATTGTTGGCCAACATCTTTGTAATTTTCAGCATCTATATGAATAAAAACAACATGTCATAGAAAGACACAACAGCATAAAAGACACAATGAGATCAGTATAGACACAATAACTGTTTTATTCAGACACAATGACGATACAAAAGACACAATAACACAATATAAATGACACAATAACTAACAGTATAGACACAATAACTGTTTTTAGATCAGTTGATATCATACAAAAACACAATATAAATGACACAATCAGTATAAATAGTATCATATAACTTACCTAATATTTATAAAATATGTTCAACAACAAATTGATAATGTCCAGAGTAATCTACAGTATAGACACAATAACTGTTTTATTCAGACATAATGACGATACAAAAGACATAATAACGAACAAAAAGACATAATGATGATACCTATGACACAATGATGATACCAATCAATAACAAAATTTACAGAAATCATACAGTATAGACACAACGATGATCAAAACGACAAAATTACGATGCGAAAATTAACATACTATTTCAATAACAATATATAATCGTCCCCATACGTACCAAACTGATGATCAATCGTCGACATCGGTGAATTATAGTAATTGATGTAAAGCAATCTTCAACAGATGAATTCGATTGTTTGAATCTTCAACGATTGAAATTGATGTAAGCTGAAACTTCGTACGTTTGAATCTTCAACGATAAATTAAAAATTCTGTTGAAAACCTCAATCGTACAGAAAAAGTCGATAAATCCCACACCTTCATCTTAATAAATTAGACTTCCTAAAATACTCCTCCTTCCATTTTTAAAAATATGACACATGTCACTCATCGATTGCTTCTCACACTTTTTAGATAATGTTCTCTTTGTATTTGAACTTTTCTCTAATATGTATGTATATAAGGTGTGTAGACCTTTACTAAAAGGTTTTAGAACCTATATAAAAATGTGTATCTTTTAGAAAGATATTTGAACAGTGAAGCATTTTAATTGATTTTCCCGACGACAATAGTTAGGCGATTAGTATATGAAAACTCACAAGAACCAAGATATGGTTTGGATTCGGTTGGTAGGGTCAAGCTCTTACGCTTCGTATTATATATAGATATAGATTAATTTATATTTTTTATTAAATAATAACAGAATACTAATGAGAATAATTATAATAGAAACTTTTTAATTTCAACATTCTCTACCTAATTAGTTATGCGATACACATTTTAGATAAGCTATTAACTAAAATTCTAGTAGATATTTCTTGTGATCAAGTACGATCTTTGTCATGGGATCAACTCTTAATACGACTATGATTAACCGTCTTAGCTAGAAAACATTATTGTTATTCTCGTTAAAGTTGGTCTGATGATTAAGTTTTGTCGCTAGAAAAAGTCAGTGAATATTGCTAAAGAAAGAGAGGGTTCATAGTTAAGCTAAGAAAAATAATTGGTTATCTTTATTTTAGAGAACATTTACAGTCGAAGAAGTTTGTTTACTTTTTAACATTTAATGCTATAACACCAAGGAGCATATCGCCTCAAGCTATGGTGTTTAAGATGCATTTGTTCATGATCATATATAGTATGGTCCTCCCATGACTAGCAAATCCGATACTATATATTTATGAACGTTCATGTTGCTTTCTAGGCCGGTGTCATCATACATATATAATGGTTGTTATTGTTATATCATGACTTTTAGAGTTTTCAGATTCTATCATAATATTTCATTTACTCATCCAAACATTGTTATTTGTTCGTACCATCATTTGGTCCATATGATAAGAATCCATCATTGACTGATTCGATGTTTTTCTGGCATGTTTGTACCCACTCTTGTAGAAACATTAGTCTCATCAACGTTTAATCCATGATAACTTATTAAAAATCATAGTTTACAGAAAACAACCACCCGTGAACCATGGAAGCCCATAGACTTTTATATTTCAAAAGTTTTAAATATTAAGTTAACAAACAATTTGTGTTTAGGAAATTAAGGTTTTTTGGGAGTTGATGTGGACAATTGAGGAAGATTATAAGTAGGAGTTACTTGTAAAACAAGTTGAGTCACATGGCTCCCATATCTCAAGTAGATAAGCCAAAACTATCGACTTATACTAGCCTTCTTTTATCCTAAACCACACATTGGTCCGACAACAACATGTTTCTTATGCTCATAAATAAATCAATCAAAGATGCATACAATTTGTTTTCTCATCCTTTTCATTGTTGCGCTAGCTCACGATTAGAGACGACCCCCACACACATACATATACATGCTCACGATTTAGGACCACTATTGTGATGTTTTGAAAAACGGTTGATATCGATGGCTATATTTTTTAAAGTTTAGGATTATTCATGTAACGTGGTTATTCCACAATGATCATCCGTGCAATTAACTCTTAGTCTTATAAAACATTAGAGATTTTGATCTTAATAATATTCTTATAAATCTTTTACTTTGATAAAAAATGTATATTAAGCTATCAATCTTTATAACCTTTTATCTTGTAAAAATATTTTTATAACCTCTTGGTTACGTACTTGCTTTATATTTTTTAGTTCATAAACTTTTGACAAAATCATAAAATCTAAGGGAGGATGGGAAACTAACATGCACTACTCTGTAATTCACCAATCACACATTGTCACATCACAATTACCCTGAACTATCCTGAAACACCCAAAAAGCTGGAAATGCAACTCTGGACTACCCTGGAACTTTTATTTTCACATTTAAATAATTCAAAAAGAAATTTAACTTTACTAAAAATTAAAAATTACATAATTAAAAATAAAACAATACATAATTAAAAATAAAAGATTACTTAATTAAAAATAAAATATTACATAAAATATTAAAATTAACCTACTTCTCGTCCGAAGCGAGATACGCTAGATCTAATCTTGAAAGATGTTCGAAAAAATCATATCGAAGTCAAAAATGTGTATCTTAATCATGTATTTCCGAAAGAGCTTTAGCGTCAAAAGTCGGTTGGACCGGAGGCTCCATTATGTATACCGGTGATATCGCTCTTCCTTCATCATTCAGGATCATGTTGTGCAGTATCATGCACGCGTAAACCACGCTTCGAATCTTGTCAATCGTCTTAACCCGCATTGGTTGCCTAAGTATGCCTCATTTTCTTTTAGCGCACCGAATGCTCTTTTAACATTTTTCTTAGCCGACTCTTGCACTTTCTTGAATATCTTTTGATTTGGATCAATCGGATATGGAAACGATTTCACAAACGTTGACCAAGTAGGATTGATCATATCGGTAAGATAGTATCTCCGTTTGTATAGATGTCCATTTACATAAAAGGACACTTGGGTGCGGTACCATTCCCTTCAGGTACAAATATTAGGGATTGATTGAGAACATTAATGTCATTATTTGACCCGGACGGGCCATAAAAACCATGCCAAAGCCACATATCATTTGAAGCCATCGCTTTGAGCATGACCGTCGGATATTGGTGATCACCTCTCATATATTGGCCACGCAACTTGGTCGGACACATCCTCCAAACAAAATGTGTACAATCTATACTGCCAAGCATACGGGGAAGGTGATTCTTATCCTCATGTGCCTGGCACAAAAGTGCAACATCATGGCTTGTAGGTCTATGAAGAAACTCACTACCATATAAATTGATAATTGTATTGCAAAAAAATTATAGACATTCACGCGAAGTGCGAGCAGACCGCCGATGTGCAACTATTTTTAAGAATAAACATTTCGACATACGATACCTTCCTTAAAACGTTTGTTTATCGTATTTTCAATCGTCAACGAAATAGTCTTTCATAAGTAGCTCATGACCCGTTACACGATCGCGTGAAACGTATCTTTTTTAGAAGAACTACTTGTCGTATCCTCCAGGGCTTTGTCGACAAGATTTTCAATAAAATATAAACTGTCATCATTCGAATTCAACGAAACCAAATCGTTTTCGGGAATGTACAAATTTGAATACTCATCAGGCATTGTTGTGTTTGTGTAATTGTTATGTTTGTATGATTTTATTTGAGTTTATGTAAATAAGGTATGTGTGTGAGTATTTATAGGGTAAAAAAACTTTTTTTTGACACCCAGCCGCGCTCCTCCAAATATAGCCGTTCACACTTGGGTTCTTCTTCGGCGACTTGTACCCGGCCCTTCCTACCCGCAAGGGTGGTGACGGTGTACCCGAGCGGGTACCCGCCTACCCGAGCTGGTACCTGAGGACGCCCCTTCCTCCCTAAAAGTTTGAAACCAAGATTATGCTTTTTTTCCTAAACAATCATCATGCAACATCCTGAACATCTGACACGACATTCCATATTACATCTCTTGATGTACTAACAATGGGACAACAATACATCCAGATAAAACTATCTTTGAACTCCTAGTTAACTAGCTCCGACATTAATTAAAGATATCATAAGCAGCCTAACCCTAACATAAGGTAATATCTTAGGGTAAATGAACAATCGCACACATGAGAGTTACAACAACCTAAAGTAATATTATCAATTCAAAGCTTAATTGTAAGCATCCACTAGCGACTTCTTTTACAGAATGTTCTTGCACAGAAGACGTGACTCTCTTTCTCTCTATGTTTTGAAACGTGCTAGATAAGCTGTTACATTAACTTTCATTTACAAAAAAGAATATGAAAACAGATGGAAACAAATATATTTAAAATCTCCAAAAATTATAAATGCCCCATAAAGATTTAGAGTACCATGTAGGCCACGAATAATATTGTTTTTATTATTGAGAGTGTCCCTTGTAATAGCCCCTACCACACAAAGGTATTTGAGTATGAATGTATGCATGTGGTCTAATTTCAAAGCATAGGAAGCTTCCAAGCACAACTAGACAAATAGAACACCGTGCGATAGATTGCAACATGTTACCTTTTTATAAAAGAGAAAAAAACATTTAAAGTTTTTGATTAATCTATATTAAATAAAACATATACTACTAAAACAAACTTAGATTAAATAAAACATATACTACTAAAACAAACTAGTGTATATATATAGTTTTGTTTATTATATATATGTGAGGTCGTGTGGAGACATGATCAATCACACGTTGCGGTGTAATACGGTAGTTAGCCAAAAGTAAACAAACCCAAGATTTGTGTCGTCTCATCAAAAGGGTAGTATCTTACATACGCGACAATATTAGCAATGGAATGCTGTTGATATGGTATTATAGTAATTTAGGATTACATGAAAATATATTCATAGATAAAGATATGATAGATCAGATGTGATAACAGCGGCCTAACCATCTAGTCACATTGTCACAATCAAACTCTATGACTTAATGCTATATTGATTAATTAATTACATTATCATCCACTATATATGATAATTATTTCTTATGTGTAATTAATTAATTATCAATAACACAATAAAACCAGTCACGTTTAAAAAAATACATGTGACCATACAATACCATGTATATTCGAAGCAAAGTGATTGATGTAGTTTGACCTACCGGTCTGATTTTTACCGTTTAGCATTACTAAACTACAAAATAGAACATGTCTTTGTCTATAAAAGAGTGATAAAATGCACATGCACCATATATGTCGGGGTAACCTTTTTCTTTGTTTTGGATGCTTATGTTTGACATATCACATATCATCAGTAGAGTCACATTTATAAAATAAAGATGAAAAATGCTACATTAATATTTGGTTTCATATGATAGTCGGTTTAAGTTGATTATAACTAAAGGTGTGACAGTATATGAATTGCGCTTTTTGAACCCATTCATATTTGAAATGGATATAGAGGATAACAAAAATTTTGTGATACGCCTTGTATCATTGTATATATGTTATGGATATAGAGGATAATAAAAATTTTGTGATACGCCTTGTATCATTGTATGTATGTACGTAAGAAACATCATTGTATGAATGTAAGAACCCTAAAGAAACTTCAAGTCAGGGCCTTTTTCAAATTTTAACTTAGAATGTTATATGTGTTAAAATTAAGTTTAGATGTTTATGTTATTATATGCATTATTCTACTGTCAAAGCATTATATATATTAGGATTTTCTAAAAAAATACCGCCACGTAGGAAAATGGAAGACAAAGAATACGTTTTGTAACGACGAACATCTTGGGAGTAGAATACAAAATTATATAAAACATGCTCTTATTTCTTATGTGATTGTTTGTATTCATTTCTTGGAATTTGAAATGTATTAGTAATGTTTACGTTTAATAACTTCATTGTAGTTTCCCACCTCGTGTAAACATGCATATAACGAATAAGATATTATAGTCTCTAGAAATAAATTTTAGAGTAAATTACACTTTTCGTCCTTTAGGTTTGTAGTAAATTTTAGGTTTCGATTTTAAACTAAGAAAATTACAGTAAACGTCCTTTACGTTTAAGAGAGCTTCCACTTTTCGTCATTTACTCTAACGGACGTTAATTTTATACGTTAAGTCAGGTAATGTATCTTGCACATGAAGGCATTTTGGTACTTTTACCTTACCCCACCCCACCTCACCTCAACTCTTACACACAAACACACATACACATACACACACACACACTCTCTCTCTCTCTCTCTACTCCTCTCTCAACCATTTCTACACTTGAAATCATGTCTCGGCGACCACCACCAGCGATGTCTTCGGCACCATCACCACTCACCGTTGTTATGTCTCTCTCTCTCTCTCATCTCTCTCTCTCTCATCTCTCTCTCTCTCTCATCTCTCTCTCTCTCTCTCTCATTTTTTTCTCTATCTCATGCTAAAGAACCCTAGATCTAAAGAATATTTATGATTTCACAAAACCTAGATCTGATAGAAGGGATGGTGGTTTATGGTGATGGAGGTGACGAAAATGATGGTTGGCTGATTGCAGGTTGAGTTTGATAAAGGTGACGATGGTGGTGGTTGGGTGGTCACGGGTTGGGGTTTGGTGGAGGTGATAATGGTGGTGGTCGGGTGGTTGTGAGTTAGGGTTTGATGGGGGTGACGACGGTGGTGGCAAGTTTTTGCATGTTGAGATGATGGTGGTTTTTGAACGTGTATAATTGATTTTGAGTTACAAATTATAATTTGGGGGTGGATGATGTGATGAATATTATAATGATGATATTGAAAAGATGAAGATGAAGATGATGATGATGATGATGATGAAATGTGGGCGATGGCGGGGACGGTGGTAGATGATGATGAGTGATGGTGATGATGGGGTTGAGGGTGGTGGTGGTGGTGGGTGGTGGTGGATGTTGGATGGCGAAGATGATGATGATGTGGATTAAGTGGGTCTAGGTTTATTTTATTGTTTTAATGCAAGGCACATGACCTGATTTAACGGACGAAATTAACGTCCGTTAGAGGAAAGGACGAAACATGCAAACTTTTTTTAAACGTAAAGGATGTTTACTGTAATTTTCTTAGTTTAATAATGAAACATGAAATTTACTATATATACCTAAAGGACGAAAAGTATAATTTACGCTAAACTTTATTTGTTCTTGAGTAAATTCTTATACTGAACTACTATCTAACTTGTATATCATCTTAAAACATAACTTTATCACACATTTTTGGCAATGGTATGGAAAAGAAAATATGTAAGGTGTAAAATAATTAAAATCCTAAACAATCGTAAGATACGAGTTGATAGTAAAGACTTAGCCCGACTATTATCAAATGTAAGTGACCAATAGACGATTACAAACCTCACTATCCGACTATAATATGAATCGCAACAACAACACACTTTTAGCAAAAGAAGTACCTTTGTAGATCAATAGTATATATGGGTCATACATCAACACAAAGCTAAACCGAACTAGATACCTTTTCAGCATAAGAATATTCTTTTACATCCATAAAGGTATCTTAATGTTCATAAAAATAAAACCGACATTCGTAAATATTTTTGGATTATCAACAAATCTTTGTTTTTTACTTTGAATTTATGAAGGGGAACAAAAAATAGAGTTGTCAATATCAATTTGTTTATCTATTAATGAGGCGGTTCAGATTATGTTTTATCTTTAACAAGCCATAAACTGTAATATATAAAAAGTAGTTAAATAAGAAAGGCCAGTAAAAAAACTGGGTTATTTTTTATTTTTAACTTTCCACAAGTGTAAAAAACACACACACAAAAAAAAGTTACAAACCAAATCAGACACAAAACATGGAAACGTGATAAGGGTCATCAAAATTGTATATCTAACCTACGACACCTCTTAATAGGAGGACGCATATTCCCTAGTAAACTAATAAATGCACATATTTTCTCAAAACACAAGTTTTCAATATATAAAATACAACAATCTTCAAGTATAATTTGAGGAAATATGTAATTTTGCAACTTTAGAGAGAAAATATGTAATTTTGCAAGTATTATTATTATTTACATGCTACTAGTTTTATAATTAAAGAGTTACGGTATTTGGAGGCAAAGCATTTGGGATTAGACAGTTACAAAGACTCGCACCATACAAAAAGTTAAAAAAAATTACGAGTAACGAACCCATCAGTTTGTGCAGATCAAATTTTGATAATACACACCACTAAATAAGCGTCTAGATTTATTTTTTTGTTAACTTTGCATATTTTCACCACTACCTTGATGATTTTATGCACAAATAGCTTTAATATCTTCTCAATTTGCAATCATTGACGAATTAGCTAACATTTTTATGGTTTGGAAATTAAATTAAATAAAACACTGATTCTTTCCTTCACTTGAGATCACTATCAGGCGACAAGACAACACCAAAAAAGTAGAAATATGAGCATTTTATATATACACATTCATGCACAAATATGGGGTCCGGTTATTGACACACCCCCAGATTTTAAATCAACACCCGGGTATTTTATACATGTGTATGGATCTATAAGCCGCGCATAGGGTGGATTGTCAGGCAATGTTTTCATTCCCCATATGTGGCGTATGGCGGATCCATACGCGGCGTATAGGAATGAAAACATTCCCTGACATGTTCATTTCAGACGCATGTCAGACGAAGTGTCGGGGTGGCTATACACTGCGTATAGTACCATACGCTGCGTATAGGTTTCAATTTTTTTTTCTTGACTTGACTGAGAAGCATGATGAACTTATACGCCGCGTATGGACCCATACGCGGCGTATAGGTTATGGTGTTTATATTTTTGTATTATTTTTACGTATAATTTTTTTATAAAAAGTTTTACGTATAGGTTATGGTGTCGACTATATTTACACATTCAGCTTGAGATTTTACGTATAAGTTATGTTTGATAACTTATTAACCGATAATTTTAAATCTCAATTAACCGATAAAACATATAAGACAAACATAAAATGATAATATAAATAACAAAAATTTTAAATACAAAGCAAAATAAAAGTTATAATTAATAAAATAAAAAACTACAGTGAATCTGGGTAATGTCGAGGCGATGGCAACTCTGGAGGATCAATACCAGCAGTACGGGCTCGCGCCATCTAAAGCTGAACGTGCCAATTATAAGATCCTCTACTCGATCGAGCCGATGACCATGGTCCCCGTAAACTCATAGCAATCTCCTGCATAAATGTCTCTATACCTGCAGGCAGCCTCACATCTCTATAAATATGTCGAGGGAACTATGGCTGAGGTGACGGCTGATGTGCTGACGGCTGGTCATGCGGTTGCTCGTCGTGTGACGGCTGATCATGCGGAATATGCTCCTGATGCTGCTATGGATCGTCAACGCCGAGTTGCTGAACAGGTGCCGACTGCTAGATCTCCCCGGGTTGAAAAGAGAATCGTATGCCACCCGAAAACTGACGTATAATACGCATGCCAAATAACGTACGACGATCTAATCTCACCGGCTCGATCAAAGAAATGTCAACAAGATGGCGAGAAAGATAACCAAAAGAACGTGCAGCCAACGTGACGTACGCGTCGCTGTACACCGCTCCTCGCTCCTGGCAATGATAATACGAAGCGTATTGTACTATACGACACGTATGATTTTTTTAAAAGAAAATAGGGTTATGTGGGTTAACTATTTCTTCAAAATAATTTTTCAGGTAAACTATAGCTCTTACTTCATTTATATACATACTTACGTACACATAAATGTCTTGATTACTTAAAAAGCATTTCAACTAACTCGGGTTCAACTATATTACTCGGTTATGATAAAATAATCTTAAAAATTATTCAAGTTAACCGTAAACGACTAGCACCGATGGAACCCGAGTCAGTTGAAACGATTTTAAGTATTCAATTCAAATATATGTATATATGTATGTAAATACTTAGTGAAATAAGAATAAATGTTTGCCGAGTACATGATGTACCAGAAGATAATGTTGAACCAAATAACACTAATTTCTTGCGATAATATGTTTTTGTGAAAATTAAACGTTATGATTACTATCAATTACTGAAAGCATCAAACGTTTGCCTCCGGAGAAAACGAATAAGTTTTGAACACGAACGCATTCGTTCGATATCCACTGCGTTTATATATTAACGAAAGGACTCTTACATCACGTCAAAATAATTCAAAATCAAAGCTATATGCGTTGTATGGCCCTATACGCCGCGTATAGCCTTTTCAGACGACAAAACTGACCCAAGTTTAATCAATCATCCAGCACGCCAATACACGTCGTATGACACCATACGCCGCGTATAGCCCTGGGTCGTATGGGTGAGGGTGTAGGTCCACCGACAACTACACGCGTTGTATGAGTCTATACGCCGCGTATAGCTGTCGGTGGACCTACACCCTCAACCATACGTCCCAGGGCTACACGCGGTGTATGGTGCCATACGACGCGTATATCCTCGCTGAATGATTGATTAGACTTGGGCTAGTTTTGTCGTTTGAAAAGGCTATATGCGGCGTATAGGGCCATACGACGCGTATAACCTCCACGACAACTTCTGATGTGACATGGAATGTTTGGCATTTATTGGGGCGACTTATACGCCGCGTATGGAGCCATACGTGGCGTATAGCCGGGTGTCGAACTACGAGATGAAATGGCTTAGGTCGGATAATGATAACTTACTCTCTTTGCATACTTGTGATGAACATGTTCGAATACGTGTGATACAAATATTTAAACGGACGTCCTTGACCTTTTATCTTCGTTTTAAATATAAAGAGTAATTACATGCGCCCTTCATTTTCGGTAGGTTTTTCTCGTTTTAGATTGGAGTGAACCGAAAGCTGGTTTAAAATTGCACTAGATCAAAAACTAGTTTTTCACTACAAGAAATGTAGTTTTTTGCGACTAACTTTTTTGCGGCGATACATATTTCGTCGCAAAAAAGTCACAAAACGACAAAAAGATATAACTTTTTTGAATTTTCAAGTACTGGTTTAAAAGTTAATAATAACAATAGTAACAACATATAATAATAATGATCAAAAACTGGTTTAAAAAGACACGATTGTAATTCGGCAGTTTTGCAATTCTGAATTTTCGAAACATTAAGCACTAACAATAGTAACAACATATAATAATAATGATCATAGTTTGGATTTTATACGTTTCTTTAATTTTGGTCTAAAAGTTAATAAATAATGCAAAAAAGGAAGAGAATTATCAAATTGTACAAGAACTTGAGTGATTTAACGTGAAAGGAATCTAAGGTTTTGATAAGAGTTATAAGTATATAATAAATATAATATGTAATTAAGTTGTAAAAATTTAATTTAAATTAAAACTTTATTAATATAACTAACTAGGTTATTGCCCATCACGTATTGTCACGGCATTGCACGTGACGTGATAAAGTATGGAATACAATCGATCCGACTCGTTTTCGAAGCAACTTTACTTCAATAACTCGAATTTATACCGTTAAACAAAAACGTTCAATAACTCGAATTTGTACCGTTGGATAAAAACGTTTAATATTTGATGGACTCTTTTCTAAACAAAATTAATTTGGAAGCATAGACTACAATCGCTCCGATCTTTTCCGGACTAAATTTACGTCCAAAAGTATAGTAAATGAAAACGTATTATATTGACCCGACATGTTTCCAAATAAACTAACGTCGAAACGTAGGCAAACTCAAAGCATACATGAAAATAAGTATGAAAATGTTTTATATTTGATCCAACGTATTTTTAAACAAAATTTATATCAAAATATAGACGTATGTCGAAACATAAACAGTCTTGTGATGTATAGAGTTAAGCTTGAAAACATTTTCTATTTGACACGATTCGTTTTTAATTCCGTTTAAACGTAGACGGACTTGAATTTATATTGCATATGACTTGAATTTATATTGCATATGAGTAAAGTCAAAACTTTAAAAACTTAAAAAGGGTTAAAATGACATTTTATAAAGTTTCCAAATTTTTTGTGTTATGATTACTCTCCGATTATGTTACTGACCACTGAGTGCTCATCTTCAGGTACTTTGCGGACGAAATCGTGACACATAAGGGTTTTAATAGAGCAAACAACGACCTAAATTGTTAAAATCAAGAACCGAGACAAAAGCCCTAAAATAGACAACTTAAATGAACTGAAACGTTGATTTAAAAGAAATTAAGTGCTATTTCGAGGCCTTGCAAACCTAATGAATCTAAACACAAAGTCTAATTTAACGTTTTGACAAAGATTCAAATTTATGGTGTCGAACAGTGCAAGATACGAATGGACAGGCTGACGAAGGATCAATAGGAGGGGTAGAAAGAAATACTGGTGGAAACCCCACTGTTTCTTTTTAAGTTATAGTAATAAGTGTTTCAAGTATTCATAGTAAAAAGATAAAAAAAAGTTTTTTTCTCTAACGATATGAAGAAAAAAACGTACAAACATGCTCGTATACAAACCAATTTAACCAGCCTACTTATTATTACTCTTTTTAAATAGCAAGATGACTTATAAAATATATTAAAAACTTAGGAGTAGACATTCACATCTTTTAGAGGTATTTTCAAGTGCTCATGCGCCTTAGGAACATTACAACATGCTACTTGATATATTATATCGTAGACGCACACATAAATGTTTCCTTATATTATTGTAGACGCACACTTCTGTAAACTTGTTAGCAAAGATATTCACCATCATCCTTTAAACGATTATAGATATAGTGACTACTCACGTCTAAATAATCAATCATTAATTCATTATTCATCAACCTCAAACAAAAACCAAAAATACATATTCTGATATTCAAACACATCTAAAAACATATTATCCTGACACAGTATTCCCACACTGCTTCACGAAGCGTCTCCGTGGTGCTAACCAGAGGCCTGACGGTTCGTCGTACCTTCGTCTTTTTGGTTAGCACCAGAGACGCCTCGAGCAGCGGAGAATAAATCAACGGGCTCCGATTCTGCGATCACACGTTTACTTTGCTGTTGTTGTTGCTGTTGCTGATTCGAGATATTACGAGCCGCGGAGAAGAGATCAACGGGTTCGGAATCGGAGATCTTGCCGGCTTCCAGCGGGGTTCCAGATTTGTACGCGACTCTTAGCGATTCGTCTTCGGATAGTTTTGCCTGTGCTGTACCGTAGTTGATATCATCTTTGCTCTTTGCCATTTGTTAAAGTTGTTTAGGGAACAATATTATTAATTATTAATTATGAGTTTGAAGATTGTTGTGGTTTATATATCATATTATGATTGTAGTGGCGGTGACAGGTGTCGGAATCTGCGATAATAGGAGGGTGACGTGGAATGTTTGTTTCGTTGCTTTGCGCCACGTAAGATGGTATTGTAATAGTCGTTACAGTTGATGCAATCTTTTGCTTTAATCTTTTTTCTCTAAATGATAACTTTTAACGATACGGATAAGTTCGTTATGTTCGTTTAATAAATGAACGAGGGGTTGTGTTCATTTGTTCGTAAATGTTTGATAATGTGTTCGTTAATATTCATTTGTGTTTGTTCATTTAAACGTTTTGAATGAGATAACTATGTTAAATACTTATTTATCTTTGATGAATGTTACTTAATGTCTTATAAAATCAATATATATTAGTTTGTATTTGTTTGTTTTAGTAAAATTTGTTTGTATTTATTAATGTTAACGAGTATTTGTGTACGTTCATTTGTCTTCGTTTGTGTTCGTTTATGTTTGTGAACATTTCATAAACAGATTCAATTCATTAATGAAGGAACACAAACAAAAAATCTCATTCGAGAAGTGCTCGTGAATAGTTTATGAACAAATTACGTCCTTCATAAACGAAGAGGAACAGAACTCCGCTCATATTTGTTCGGTTTATTTGCAAAAAGTAAATTAAAAGTAGATTACTATGTCCTTAAATATATACATTTTGTATATAACATGGGTTATGGGATCCTTGAGACCAACACAGGCATATGTGAACTTCGAAAGACGGATTTGTCAAAGATTGCCGGTTGTACGGCTTAATCCATAGAAGGGTTTTAAGTTTCTCTATGCGAATACCGAGCCACGAGCGGCTACAAACAGCAGAGTGGCTTACAGGCCGAGGCGGAAAAAATCCAATCCCGAATGGTTACACCACCCGCGCATCCTAAAAATTTCATAAACCAAACAAGACCCAAAACAACTATTGTTTGGAGGAACAAACGTTATCATCCTAGCATCAATCTAACACTATCAAATTTTCTAAAAAATATAGATTTTGGTACATTATTTTCAAAAGAATTCATTGACATGGATTCATGATGTAAGTTGCACAAACAAATTCAATAGCGTCTAAAAAATGGCAATAAAACATGTTTTGGAAAAATTATGCTAACCCAAGTTTAATACCCTAATAATAAAATTAATAAAATCATGTCGCATACCTGACTTAATATTAAATGGTATCATGCATCAAACATACACATAGTTATCAATTATAATTATTTGTTCTACAATATCATTTTAGATAATCTATTAAACAGCTACTGCAAACAAAACTTATTTCATATCAAAACACATTAAGCAAAAATGCAGTTAATAACATAAGCAGTTGGAAACAGAACACTCAATAGGAGGTGAGTTTAATTCAGAAATGTTATCTCAATATTATAGAAAAAGACACTAGAGCCAACAAGTAGAAACTAACTAAACCATGAACAGCTTCAACACAAAGATCCATCTTTTACATACAAACTCCATACACCTGCAGGAGATGATGTGCATGAAGAAAGATTGGAAGAAGCCACCCGACGGTCTAATCGTCATTCTCTACTTTGATCTTTGTCTCATCTTTCGACGTTTTCTCTTCAATCTCCTCATTCTCTTCTTCTTCCACTGCACATAAAAAGGATTCAGTATTTAATTCAAACAAAAAAGCTCAAATCTTTGTTCCAGAAACCACAAGAACTCGCTGCCAGTAAACACAGACTCATGAGACAGACTCATGAGACAGTTCACAGTTGACATCATACTAACCGAAAGAATAAAATTAGAGACAGATGACCTTCAAAAGACTATAACATGAAAGGAGAGGCATTTCTTAGAGAGGACTCAAACCCTCGCTGGGCGGTGGCATACCGCCTAGGGATTAATCAATATTAGTCAAAACTAATTGAGATTAAACAAATTAGAATTTTATATGTAAATTATATATACTAGTGTATATATAAACATATATATACATATTAAAATTCATAAAATTCAAGCATTAACTTAATTTTTTATCATTTTTGACAAAAAATTGACTGATTTGGACTAAAATCTGACCAATTTTGACCGACTTTGGAAGAAATTTGATCGACTAGATACGATTTTTTCGATTAGGACCGACTATCAATTAACCCTCCTATTATGTAAAATCGCCAAGGTTGGTGGCCGATTTTCAATTAGACCCGATTAATCGCCAAGTAGAACCAATTTTTGCAACATTAATTTCATCACCCCTTATAGATTTCAACAATCTACTTACATCTACATATGATTTAGAAATGTTATATTAGCTATGTTACATGATGACAGAAATTGACGGTTAATTTCAGTAAAAACCTTTAAACTTTTGTCCGATTCAGATTTAAGCAATTAAAAAAACAAATTTAGATTTACCTAAATATCACCCAAAAATCTATTTTCACAATTTTCAAAATCAGATCTATTAGAGCATTCACCGTCCCATTCCTTATCTTTATCTATATAATTACGCTAAAAATCACTACTTCTTCTCTCTCCTTTCAATTAAATAATACTTTTTATACCCTTATCATTACTTCTTTCTCTCTCTTTCAGTCACAACCACTTTAAAAAATATTAAAAAATTTATAAGGATTGTACAGTGATTGTTCAAATATACCAATCCACAATAACATTTTCTCTCTCCTTCACTCACAACCACTCAAAATCATTCCATGTAATATACCAAACACACATGATTATAGGGCACGGGTTGTGAATGCTCTTAGTTGTAATCGAAATCAAATCGCAGATCATATTCGATCACGAAGCATAAGCATAAATTAACAGACATAACGAAAAAAAATTAATATTCGCTAGAAAGCTACATCACATAGTATGCTACACAAGTATCCCCAAATGACAGCTCAATAAATCAAATAAAAAATCAGTCTTGAAGATAATGATCAACCAACGTAAAATCAGAACAATCACGAAACATACTGAAAAGTAATTGAAGACAAAGGGGCAATTTAAAACAAGAATTCATGAGTTCATTCATTTTGGCATAATTTCGAATCAATTCAAACACAAACAAAACTATCGGGATCAAAATCATGAAAAGATGATTAAGATAATTTTACCTTAGCACGCATCTTGAGCAAATCTCCCGGTGATTTCTTCGAGTGTGTGTTGGCGGAACTATGGAATGAAGAACTGAGAGAATGTGACGGAATAAATGGAATATATAGGTGGAGAAACCCTAATTTTAATGGGCCTTATAATGGGCTAGTTCTTCGTTTTTTCTAATTGGGCCAACTTCGGTTTCTTGGTTTATGATTTAGAGGTGAAAAAATAGAAGTTTTTGGACCCGGTGTACACTGTATGGTGGACCCGGTTTGAACCCAAAAAACCAATGGTTCCTTCCTGGTTTCTATATGTTGGTTTCATATAAAATTATAAAGTTTCCTAGCGATAAAAAAAGATGGTTTCAACTCGGTTACTACCATGGATTCGAACTAGCCGTAAAAAACTGTTATATAGCCGTTGGTAGCGTGATAGTCAAATTCTGATAGGGTTAATTTGAAATTAAAGAACTTCAGGAGGCTTCGAGGTTGATTTTTAGCTTGAGTTGGATGGAGTTTGTGTTTTGGACGAGTATTGTAGTCAAACTGGTTTGGTTGTTGAAGGTTTCATGTTCCACTAGATCTAGCGACTTCATTTATTGTCTGTGGTGTTCTGATTGATTGTTGTCTTATTCTTGAGATGTGTTATTCTAAACCTAAGTATTGTTATTTTAAATTCTAGACTCCTGGTGGTAATCTAGGGTTTAACTTAAGTTGGTTCAAACATATATATATTGCTATGTTTTTTAAATATATGTTGAAACATATATACGAATTTCAACATATATACATAAAGCTACCACATATATCATAAGATCTTGATAACGACATTATTCTATACTTAGATATGTGCGTTATCGAATTTCAAGACATAAAGCTTACCTTTTATCATGAATTCTTGCTTTCTCTCTTTAGATTTCCCCTCTCTCTGAAAAATGGCCAAGCACCCCTTTTCTTTATTTTTTTTAGAGATCTTAGGAGTGCACCTAAGAGGTACTTAAGGGAGAAGAGGGCATATCGGGTGTTTTTTGGGTTTCAACAACCCTACTTACAACAACCCCCCCCCCCCCCCTCTCCCACCCCACCCCTAATAGCTTTGACTTATCTGCTTCTTTGGTCAAACATGAATTTTAGTTTTTCTTTAAAAATTTCATGGCGTTACATTTTATAACTTTTAACCAATAATAAGTGTCAAGTACTTTCTTTCCGACTAAGTCGACTACACACTAACTTATCCAATCAATAGTTTAGTCCCATTTGAAAGTAAGTAAAGAGCTGAAACATGTAATAGGTTTTATACAAGAGGCGGGTTGTCAAAAAGGCCAGCTACGAGCTGGCTGTGAGAGGTTGGCTAGAGACTAGCCAAGTGGCCCACTTGTCGGCTCTAGCCAAACTAAGACATGTATCAGCTCCATATTTAATTTCGTATTTGACCAGGCAATAATTAGGTCAGCCTGGGAGCAGCGGGTTAGCCGGAAGTGATGTATATGACATACTCTTATTAATTTAAAATAGATAAAAGAGTCCTTATAAAAGTCAAATGTTTAATTTGGTTTTCTAGGTCAGTCAGACATTTATTTTGGTAAATTTTTCTATATTTAACGAAAATACCCACAAACCTATAAGATATTTGGTACATAATTTTGTTGAATACTTTATATATATAAGGTTGATGAATATTGTGCAAAGATGATGAGCTAAGTTTTACTGAAATGAAATATAAGATTTAAAAATGAAAATGTTAAGGCACAACTAAAAGCAAGGATGATAATAAAAACAACAATATGGAGAAAAAAAACTTAATTAAAGGGATCTCTACTTACAAATCCAAGCTAATTTCATTTATTGTATTTGCAACCTTTAATTGTTAAACTTTGCTTGTTAAAAATGTTAGGTGCAAATACATGAACTTATTCATTACGTGTGTGTGGGTTTAATATGTTAGTACACGTAATTACTTGTTAGAACTAAGTCTTAGAAAAATTAAGATATATAGTGTGCTCATCACTTGCATATCCTTTTGAAACTAAATTCATAATTTGCTAGACTTATCATTTTGAAAATTTGGAATTGTCTGATCTTAATATTAATAAGAACATATAACACATGCTGATTAAATTTGGTGATCAACCAAAACTAATAATATATTCAACAAAATATTTGAAATATTAATATAGGCTAATTTTCAAAATAACCTTATCTAGCAAATTGTTTGATTGGAATATATATATATATATATATATATATATATATATTATATATATATAAATATTATATATATATATATATATATATATATATATATATATATATATATATATATATATATATATATATATATATATTCTGTACGCTTATGATGTAACCTACGAAACAACTATTATAACCGCTAAGTTAAAATTATAGGCTAAATGTAAAGGTCTATTTTGTGGTATTAATTGAAGTTAAACATGATACTTATTTCATATAACTTATGTTAGAGCTAAAGAGAAACTCTTAAAATGCTTTTGAAACGATGATAATGTGAAATCGTAAAAATGTTTTGTGAAAGATGTAGGATCGGAGAAATATAAATGCCTTTAAAGGATGTGTGAAAAACTTGAGGCTCGTTACCATTTCAACCAACCTAATCAGTATTTCTTTTACGTTTTTACAACATTTAACATTAACATTATAGCAAAAAACTTTGAAGTGAAAAAAGATTATAATGCGATATTTGGGATTTGAGTTTGGGTCATATTATCTGCCCAACTAGCTTACATAAAATAGGAATATCAATAAACATATTCTTGTTATTTAGAGGTTGTTTAACAACTTAATACCTACGAACCTAAAATGTCATTTTTCGTTGCAAGAACAACCATTAAAACTTCTATATGTGCAGTTTCCAACCAACCGATTGAAGTCTTAACAAAATTATGACATTTTCTCATTTTTTTATTATTTTGATAGAATTATCACTGAGTGCATTCTCTATATATACTTACTCATTTGTGCATTCTTAATCACAATTTGATTAGGTTCAAGGCCACAACAACTTGCTGTCATCCTACAATGGCTTCTACCAACTACATTTACGTTTTCACCTTTGCACTATTCGCCATCACAACTAATGAGATGTGTTATGCTTCACGTAACTTGTTGCAAGCTACACCTACAATGCCACAACCACAAATACCCACTATCCCGACACTCCCACAACCACAGATGCCCACAATTCCCACACTCCCACAACCACAGATACCCACAATCCCCTCACTCCCGCAACCACAGATACCCACCATTCCAACAATGCCAACAATCCCTAACATGCCCAAAGTATCTTTGCCTCCATTGCCTTCTATGCCTGCCATCCCAAACTTTCCAGCAACACTTCCAACCATTCCTTTCTTCGCTCCACCACCGTCCAAGAAGTAGACAATGGTCATTTGCTGCTAGATCAGAGGAGAAGTCGGTAGCTTTCATTGATCTAGCCATTAGAGGGTCCCTGATTCTACTATTGTTATATGATTTATCGAGTGTTTCGATCATTTATTGTTTTCTTTGATTGTTTTTGTAATCTACATGTGGTTTGATACACTTTGTTTGTAATATAATGTTGTATTTTTTGTACAGAAATGCATATTTGTTTTTCTTACTTTTTTTAATTATACGATTAATATTTTGTATAATCATAATACTTCTATACGAAATACAAAACATGCTATCATGGCCCGAGAGATATATCCCATGTATCCTCGAAGACAAAGAAACAAGACAATATTATTCTCCATAAACCACTATTATCCTCCATAAATTGCATTTAGTCATTGTTATCATAATTCGATCATAAAGCATTTAGAACAAACTTAGTTTATTTTTTTTCACTTGCCTAATGATACTTCCAACTTTTTTTATTTGATCTAATATCACACAAGTATTAAATAGAGTGTGTGCATCAATCAATATAATTGTGTGCATTAGCAAATCCGACATATATATTATGTTGGTTTAGGCTCAATCAAATTCAAAGTAAACTTATAACTTAATTTGATGTGAATCACATTAGGCAACGAGTCAACGATTAAAAAAAATGCAAAAATCAAATGAAACGGGTAGAAATAAGATAGTTATATTGCTACTCTTATTTTTGCATTCAAATCTGATTTACATAGGGAAAAACCCCAAATTGCCTAATAATCATCACAGATAATTAAGCACATAATATAGTCGTTTGTGTGTTTTGTTCATCATAAGTTCATAACACCACAAGAAAAATCGTCTATTGCGACGAAACTTATAGCGATAATAACAGTCGTTGCAGCTATAGATTGGGCTGACAATGACAAATTACTCCGAACAACATTTTCCAATTTATACAAATCAAATACTATAGTGATGGCATGTCATCACAATAGAGATGAATTCAAGAACATTGTCAAACACTATAACATTCCTTACGACCTACGTGTGGTCGTATATAGGGCATTGGTCGAACAATAAAAAGTGTAACTTCTGGTGTGACTCCTATTATATAAGCACTTCCACTACAATATAATGAATTGTAAGAACAACCATAACAAGCAAATGAACGTCGGAAACAACAACAACAAATAATTAAACAGATGCAGCAACAAATAAATCAACTCCTTTCGATAACCAAAAACTAATTCGACACATCATCGCTTCGACCGATCAAGAAGATGATGCAAGTGATTAGGTAGTTTGGTTTTGTTTGGCTACATGTATTTAACAATTAGATGTGGATTTTAATATTTTTGACATGTATCTGTTATTTATATTCTAATGGAACTGAGTTTGAACAAGTTAGGGGTTGTTTGATTTGTTTCTGACCCGGTCAAAATGTCTGACCCACTGACCCATTCAGACATTTTGGCCGGTCCGCGTGTTTAATTCTCACTATTTCGCGTCTGACCGGGTCCAAAACCACTGACTCTGCATATTTTTTCCTTACCCGGTCCGTTTTAGAACACCACCTTACTCGGTCAGCCCCTTCTGACCGGGACCTGCAAATCAAACAGTCCCTCAAACAATTGAAACTAATTAAATATATTTTGAAAACCTTGAAAAATAAAAAAATGAAAGAATAAAAAATATATAATTCAATAGCCACGACATATCATCGTTACATAGGTTGATCATTTAAAAACCTTAAACCCTAGAGTAACGACATGTAATCGTCATATACCTTTACTTCAAAAAAATTTATTCTTAGTCTAGAAATAGTTTTGCAGACATCCATACGGCAACAACATAACATCTCTATACATTCCTCTATTGCAACGATATCTATTCTGATGACCTTTTTGACCTATTGCAACGAAACTATAACAACTTATTTGTGGCTATGTGTCATCGTCATAGCCTATAGCGATGACATTTTCATACTATATCGACGTCATATGTCGCCACAATAGCTTAGGATTCTTGCCGCGTTAGCCGTTACTCCAGCATAAGGTTCATTATTCTTTTTACCTACCTGTTCAGAGTTTATTTTAATTTTTTTACACTTTTACTTGAAGAAAAAAAAATTGCAGTGTGATATTAGGAAATTAGGATTGGTTTTGGGTCATATTATCTCCACAGCTAGCTTACTTAAAATAAGAATATCAATAAACATATTCTTGTCGTTTGGAGGTTCAAGGTTGGTTAACAACTTAAAACAAACCTTTGTCAATTTTCGTTGCAAGCACAACCATTAAAACTTCCCACTTATACAGTTCAAACAATAAATTGAAGTCTTGACATAATTAATGACTTTTTCTAATCTTCTTTTATCAGAATCATCACTAGTGCATTCTCTATATATAGTTACTCATTTGTGAAGTCTCACTCACAATTTGATCAAGTTCAAGGGCCATAACAACTTGCACTCATCCTACAATGGCTTCTACCTACTACATCTACGTTTTCGTCTTTGCGCTATTCGCCATCACAACCAATGATATCTGTTATGCTTCACGTAACTTATTGCAAGCTACTCCTACAATGCCACAACCACAGATACCCACCATCCCGACGCTCCCACAACCACAGATGCCCACAATCCCCACGCTCCCACAACCACAAATGCCCACAATCCCCACGCTCCCACAACCACAAATGCCCACCATTCCAACAATGCCAACGATCCCTAACATGCCCAAAGTATCCTTGCCTCCATTGCCTTCTATGCCTGCCATCCCAAACTTTCCAGCAACACTTCCAACCATTCCTTTCTTCGCTCCACCACCGTCCAAGAAGTAGACAATGGTCATTTGCTGCTAGATCAGAGGAGAAGTCGGTAGCTTTAATTGATCTAGCAATTAGAGGGTCCCTGATTCTACTATTGTTATATGATTTATCGAGTGTGTCGCTCATTTATTGTTTTCTTTGATTGTTTATGTAATCTTCATGTGGTTTGATATACTTTTTTGTAATATATTGTTATATTTCTCGTACAGAAATGCGTACTAGTTCTTTTCTTTGCTTTTCTTTATTATACGATTAAGATTTTGTATCACCATAATACTTTTATACGAAATACAAAACATACCATCAGGCATGGCCAGAGAGACATATCCTAGGAGTATCCTCGAAGACAAAGAAACAAGACAATATTTCTTAATCTTCTATATACTACATAAGTGTGATATATATTTTATGTTGGTTCAGGCCCCTATCAAATTCAAAGTAAACTCATAACTTAATTGTTCTCGTTTAGCTTTACTCAACTCAAAGACTTGCATTATTAAATAGAAAATAAACATATGCACCTAAAGATAAAAAAGAGCACTTACCCCAGTAAACCAGTAATTTAATTTGACTCTCTAATTAACTTACTCATAAACAATTAAAAACACTAAAAACATGTGCATAAATAAGTTTTCTAGACCCGAATTTTCACCAGCACGGTACTCATCAAGATTAACATACAATTTAGTGGTTTGGCTGAGAAGTGGTTTATCTAGTTGTTAACAGTTTTATAAACAATTTGCCCACTTTGAATATTATACTTAGTTACTATTGGTCAAACTACATGATTAATTCTTATTAACTCAATATCAGCCTCAAGCCCATGTAATCTGATCATTAGCCCACAAGTCAAAAAAACCAATGGTACATTCTAGCTTAACATTATGTTACTGCAAATGTATGCAGGAAATTCTAACCACCTATGTAAGAATGATGATACACGACTAGCCTTTTAACGACAACCCGACTTTGGTAACTCATTGCACGTAATTTTGTCAAGTTTTTACCTAACATATCCGCACTCAAAATTCACCTGAACTCAGGGGCGGACTTAAGAAGGAGGGGGAGGGGTCAACCAACCCCACATATTATTTTTCGATATATGTAACGTATATTGACGGTTTTCTATTGCTCTTGTGCTTATTTTAATACCTACCCCTATGAAAAAATTGTGAGCGATGACCCAATTTTTTTAAACGTTTAATCGATTAAGAAATTATTTATTAGTTTGTTTTTGTTAAGAAAAGTAATATAAGATATTATCACTAATAGGTTTATTTTGTATTAAATCTCTACGCTCATTCATTACTAAAAACAGGGCTCATATTTTATTAATCATTAACATTCCCTAATTATAATCAAATTTATTCAAAAACTTACCTTAAATGATACTTGTATGGGTGACATTGAGAAAAAAATTATTGAAGAAGGTTTTTATTTATGATATAATTGATAACTTTCAAGAGATGAAGACTTATAAACTAACTTTAAAATATAATGTTTTTTTTTTTATTTTCTAATGAAATCATATTTTGTTAATTGTCTTATAATGTTAATGTACTTGTAAACAAAAAATTCCAACATCGATTTGCGATATGCATGGTTACTTAAGAATAGAAAAACCGGCATCGGAGAACAAAATTTCTAGGCCCGCCCCGCCTAAACTGACATCTATCAAAACGGGGAACATCATTTGATCCAAGTGATATTGCTCGTGAATGCAACGTAAGGGCAAAATCATATATCAAGGTGTTTTTATAGCTATCATGGAATTAACCGTTCGTTAATTAACTGGAATTCGGTGTTTAAAACAATACTGAGCTTCCTATTTAGCTGTAAAAATATGCATGATCCCCGTAAATATACACTTTGATGACAGTTCAATAAGAATTTAAATAAATAACAAAGAGTTACATTTTAGAGGTTGTTCAACTAACCTAGAAAATGTTTTAATTTTAGGTTGATAAACTGAACACGACCTAAAAATAGAAGTCATAACACATCCTCACCCTGATTTTTATAGTATTGATTGAGTCATAGTCCTCTCAAACATTCTCTATATATATTTTTGAAGTTTTTGCATTGTTATTCATACTTGATCAAATTCATTTGGATCTTCTTCAAACAACATCACAATTCCACAATGGCTTCCACCGGCTACATCTACGTTCTCGTCGTTGCATTATTCTCCCTTATGAACAATGACATGTGTTACGCTTCACGAAATTTTGTTGCAAGCAACTCCAACAGTGCAACAACCACAAATACCTAACATACCAACACTGCCACAACCACAGATGCCCACAATTCCATCACTGCCACAACCACAGATTCCCACCATCCCATCACTACCACAACCGCAAATGCCCACCATCCCCAATATCCCTAACATGCCCAAAGTTTCCCTGCCTCCATTGCCTTCTATGCCTACCATCCCGAACCTTCCCACTGCACTTCCTAATATTCCTTTCTTCGCTCCACCACCATCCAAGAAGTAGATCATGGATAATTCAATGTCGCGAGAGAACAACACAGGAAATGATACGCACTTGCTCATTATGTGGAGATCAGGAGCTTTAGTAGATATCATGTTGTTTTACATTTTAAGTTTTGAGTTTTACTCATGAGAGTGGTGTATAGGATACATGGTTTATGAGTGCTTATTGTGTGTTGCTTTTTTTTTCATGTACTTCATGTGGTATTATGATATGTTCTTTTTGCCTTTTTGTAATATTTCTCGACTTATAAGTTGAATGGGCTAAGTATGTTCCATTATTACTCGCATGTGATCTAATTCTATGCTTAATACTCTGTTAAATTTGATAATTAGCTGGGAAATATCAAATTTGAAGGTTTTTCTTGGGACGAATAACATATTATTAAAAACATCAAATCGAGACCGATTAAATGCTGAAAACAAGCACTAGAAACTTGCCTTCTCCTGCCTATTGTTAAAGCGATGACTAACTTAATACAGAAAGCAACACTCCTAAATCCTAATAGCGAACTTAGCCAATGAGCCGTAAATCAATTATTTGGGAGGAGGCAATCCCATGGGCCATGGCTTTTCAAAGTATAGGTCATGGGTTCGAATCTCAGAGATCATGTAAGAAGCACACACGGTTTTGTTACAACTGATCAGTAACGACTGTTTATATATTTGTCAAATGATAAACTCATAAACATTTAACCAAGAAATACAATAACCGTACCAATCTGTTTTTCAGACACAACTTGAAAAACAAGAAAACCTCTAAAGACTTGTACTTAAATTCTAAGGCCTACCAATCTGTTTTTCAGACACAACTTTATTTTTAAATATCCTTCTTTTCAGAATTCTCTCCAACATAGAGTATAATCCATACCATGATCATTCTATAAAAATTTGAAAAAAAAACTCTCTTAGTTTGCAAAGGGAGCTTCAGAAATATATTCAGATCCTTTGTTTTTGTTCTTGTTCTTATTTTTGATCGGATGAGCCGGTGAGGGATGAAGAGAATTTGAAGTAGAATTAAAGTCTCATACAAGTTGTAATTATAATATATAAGCTTCTTCAGTTTGTCAATAAATATCTATTATTCTTTCTATCTATATATTCAATTTCTTTTGAGAGCATTTTTATTTACATTAGAAATATATGTTCAATCATTTACTTTTTATTGTTTTTCATGAATTCTTAGGAGGAAACCCTAGATTTCATCCAAAAAATAGCTTACCTAAATCAAGAATATATTAACAAATTTTTTGTTTGGAGGTTGTTTAACAACTTAAACCTAGGAAACCAATTAAACTCTTAACAGAACTGATAGACTTATTCTTATATTCATTTATTTACTTAATTATTGGATCACTAGTCAATCATTCTCACTATATATATATTTACTCTTTTGTGCATTCTCACTCACAATTTGATATCAACTTACAATTATCATATCCTACACAATGGCTTCCACATGCTACACTTACATTTTTGCCCTTACTCTCTTCTCCATCACAACCAATGAGATGTGTTACGCCTCACGCAATTTGCTGCAAGCTACTCCCACGGTACAACAACCACAGATACCCAACATCCCAACACTCCCACAACCACAGATGCCTATAATCCCCACGCTCCCACAACCACAGATACCTACTATCCCCACAATACCCACCATTCCAACGATACCGACAATTCCTACAATCCCTACATTCCCTAACATGCCCAGAGTATCATTGCCTCCATTACCTTCTATGCCAAACATCCCAAACCTTCCAACAACACTTCCAAGCATTCCTTTCTTCGCTCCACCACCGTCCAAGAATTAGACAATGGGTATTTGCCGCTAGATCAAAGGAAAAGTCAGTTGCTTTCATTGATCTAGTCTTTAGAAGGGTCCTTAATTCTACTATTTTTACATTTATGTTTCTTTTCATATTGTGTTTCTACATATGAAATCGGCTAGATTTTCTACAACATATGATTTTTGAGTGTTTCTTATGTATTGTGTTTTGGTTTGTTATTTACCTGTAACCTTTGTGTGGTTTGATATACTTTGTTGTAATATATTGTTACTTTAAGTTTTGATATATTTTGTTGTAATGTATTGTTACTTTAAGTGCTTTGATATACTTTGTTGTAATGTATTGTTACTTTAAATGGTTTGATATATTTTGTAGTATTGTTGTAACATATTTTTACTTTAAGTTTAATTTTCATTTTTAATAACCTTCAGTGTTAAACCCTCGTAATTAGTTTTTTTTTCTTTGAATGGCTTGTAATTAGTTAATAGTGAAAATGTGATCTCTTCAAGTGTCTACTTCGATAATGATTGTTCAATAACTAAATGAAAACCCAGTGAATATATATTGTATTGGAATACAAGTGGTTTCGACTTCCATCTCTTTACTTTTATTCTTTGTCAATTAGAATTTTAATTAAACAGAATTTGTTACTTTATGTGACAAAATGTCTTGGCTAAAACCCAAAAGGACATTTAGCTCAAAGGTATCATACTGTGTTAAATGGTGTCCTCTTCCATGATGATCAATGCAATGGTTCGATCAAGTCCTTCGGTGGACCATGCAGTAGAATTAGGAGCACATTAATAGATGGGTGTGAGACTTTCTGTTTCTAAAAGAAGTATCGATCTTAACTACAACAGAATGATTATATAAAAAAATTTCTCATAGTTTGGTGGTTATATTGTTTACAACTTCAAGTAATCGTTTTTTCTCGGAGATGGTCAACTGATATCGTTTTTTCTCGGTTCCAACAAGAACGTATAAGACAATTTTCGATTGACACAAATCTTTTTTTTTTCTTTTTTTTACTATTGATACCATTTATTCTGAAAAAAAGAAAAAAACATCTCTATCGTGCATTGGTTTTTAGAAATTTATATAAGATTTTTTAAGTTCAAAAGTAATTAAACATATAAAAACTTAAATATAAATTCATGTCTTAGTTGCGTAGATTATAGGATTTTAGAATTAAAAACCAAATTCTCTAGTTAATTTCTATTTTCAAGTTACCCAATTATTAGTTAGTTCCATCGTTGCATAGAAACATATTGGATATCCGAAGGTGTATCATTTATTGAAGTTAACAGTAGTTTTACTGATTGTAAATACCACGAGTATTAAGAAACGTTTTTATTTAATGAAGCATGTAAAGACAGATTTACGTAATCTGATGAGTGATAAATGATAAGTATATGAATGATACTTGTATTTGTTATATTGAAAAAGAGTTTTTAATAATAATTAACATTGAAGATATGATGGATCTGTTTGAAAACATGAAAAGTCATAGGGAAAAATTAAAAAGAAATTTTCTTATATTTTAATGATATTTATTTTTTTTTAGTGATAATGTCTTTAATTTTGTGATCCGGCTCGATCTTTGACCGCCTTAAAAACTGTGACAACCCGAAAATTTTCATGATTTAATATAATTTTTATGTGAATTTATAGTTTATTTTTATATTTTTATTATTATTTAATGATAATATTAATAATAATAAAAATAATAACAATAATAATAATAATATTATTATTATTAAAAATAATAATGTTAATAATGATAATATTAATAATAATGAAGATATTAATAATAATTTATAAAGGTTTATTAAATTTTTAAATAAAAATAATAAAGTTCAGGGGTGAATGTGTGATTTGTGAAACTTGAAATTAAAACTTTCACACATAAAATGTTAACAGATAAACCGCAGGGACTATTTCTGTAATTTCTGAAAAACCAACCCAAATTCCCCCCGTCGGCCACTGTTCCTCCGGCCGGTCACCGGCGACGATCCGGCGACTCCTAAACATCAAAAATAATCGATTTCACTCAAATTAAATGTTCCAGACAGATTCTTGTGGATGATTCGAAACCGAGCCCACAATTAATTTGAAAATTTGAAGTGCTATCCTTACCAAACCCACTCGACCGAAAGTCGGCCGACCACCCACCCAAATCGACCACTAAAACGCCACTATGATTAAACTAAAAGAGCACTTACGATCATTTGATCGTTTATAAATTGATAGTGAACTCAATTCGATCTGAAAAACATTGAAACATCCATTTCGATTAACACCTTTGGTCGCGATCTGCAACCTACTCGAACTCCCACTTAGACACGTTCTAAACCTAAATTAACAGAAGGATTTTGCTTGTCAACAACTATAGAATGATCCTGCAAAGTTAATTCGATTATAATCAGTGTTGTCCATTGTTTGGATTCGAGACGACCCGCGGCTTGTTCTTCGTAGAATTTCACCTTGAATCATCACCATTAAGGTAATTAAGAATACCTACAAACTCGTTTTTACATGGGGATCAAAAGCCCCATGAATCCATGCATTATCATAACCATTTTGATCTTCAATTTGATCGATTTCATTCCTAGGGTTCATATGATTTGGGGGAAACATGGTTTAAGATGTTAAAAGGTTTTGGAACCAGGTTCTTGTGCGAATTAGAGCCTTTGGCTCACTGGTTTGTGCGTGGGATAATGGGGAAGAGGTCACGGGTTCGAACCCGGCCCCCTCCCATTATTTTTTTAAATGCCTTTCAAGCATTTTAAAAATATATAAAAATTACCAAAAATTATAAAAATAATTTTTAAGAACTTCTTTTATTTTAAATACCTTTAAATGATTTTCTGTAATTTCTTTATTTAAAAACACCTTAAAATAAGTTTATAAAATAATATTTAAAAATAATATAAATAACCATTTTATAAAAATAGACTTTAAATGATGATTTAAAGTATTAATCTATTGATTGGATACCATATTAATTTTTAATTATGGATAAATTATAATAATTGTGGAAATTTATTTCTTTAAATTCCTTATTTAATTATTTATTTATATACTTATTACAAATGTTATAAATAGTTACTTTTATAAAAATGGATTTTAAATGATGATTTAAATCATCAAGTTATTAATAAGGATTATATTATTTTAATTATGGATTTATTATGATAAATGAAGGAATTATATTTAATAAATTTCATAAATTATTTACAAATACAAATATTATCATTATAATTATGATCACGCCATTGTTATTATTAATATCAATATTGGTAATATTATTAAGACATGGTGTTGTTTGTATACCAAATCGTGTACGTCAAACCGAACCGACCCGAATCCGACCAAATATATTTATTTGCGTTGAACATGTTTTTAAAAACTTAATTACAATTAATAATAGGTGTAGATCGTGTTTGATCGTGCATTGCCTTATTCTTTGAAGTTCTTGTTCATTTCATTACATCAAATCAAGGTGAGTTCAAGCCCCACTATTTTACCAAATCTCTTTTGGGTAAGTTCATTTTATTAAAACTCTTTTGGGGAAGATAGCATACTGGTAATGTTGCAAACGTTTTCATTATATATTTAAGATGTGTATGATATTAAAGATAGTGCTGTTGATCATTATAAAAGTCCTCACACTTTCGAATTGTTAATATTGGATAGCGGGGAAAGTTGGGTAGTACTACTGGGAGTGACGACCCCACCTGTATGACTCGAGGTCAGTCGGGTGCAATTTGTCCTATGAACATTAGTCACGATCTGACATCGTGGCTGGAGGCAAACATAACACAGTCAGCTTCAATGTCGAAATCACTATTTAATATCGTTTGGGAATGGGCTAGCTAGCCATTACAATGCACATGCTTAAATATACGCTGTTGTTAAACTGGGATGTTTAACTGTGAACTCTTGAACTGATCAACCGTTGGGTTGATACACGCTATTGTTAAACTGGGATGTTTAACTGCAAACTCTTAAACTGATCAACCGTTGGGTTGATACACGCTATTGTTAAACTGGGATGTTTAAACGCAAGCTCGAACTAATCAACCATTGGGTTGATTACACTTTTGTTAAACTGTTATGATTAAACTCAACCTCTTGAACTTACCAACCATTGGGTTGATACACACTTTTGTTAAACTGTTTTGTTTAAACATAAACTCTTGAACTCACCAACCGTGTGTTGACTTTTAGTATGCTATTCTCAGGTCATTAAATCTGGACTGCTGTTAGGAGCACTACACGGGTCAAGCATGCATCCTAACGCTTAAACAATGATACTTTTGTTTATCTCTATATTTTGGGTTTGTTTTATTTGTCTAAACGCTTCCGCATGTATTACAAAGTTTGAACTTTGGTTTGTTATGTTAAACGTTGCATATAGAGTCGTTCCGAGTAACTATTGACTGTGATCCTGGTTTGTTCACACCCCTCCGTGATAGATTCCAGACCCGGAATTTGAGGGTGTGACAGATTGGTATCAGAGCCATTGGTTATAGAGAACTAGGTTGCATACACACTAGACTATAACCGCACACAGTTAGTTAGTTACTTGTTCCTAGTCTTCCTAAACTTAACTTATCATCGTAGGTTCAAATCCTTAGAACTTTATGTCTAACCTATGAAAATCTTATCGAGGTTTTGAATTCCATAAACCAATTGAACTTGTGTGACACATAGACACCTGTATTCTGGATTTCCTGGCAAAAGGCCCTCGGGCTAAGGCTAGCATATCGCATATATCTCATTACGAGACCTGGTATGCTTACCTGGGGATTTCTGGGATGAGTGATAAACTATGGTCAATACACAGGTCTCTAAGGCAAATGGGTCAAATTACCTTGGCGTGTCAATGATTCCCAGACTTTACTGATCCTTTCGTATACCTTGATTGATCGACCCCGATACAATACATACCTATTTGGTTATAATACCCGTAAAAATAATAATAATAAAATAATAATAATAATAATAATAATAACAATAATAATGAAAATAATAATAATTTACAAAATTTATTAAAAATGTTTTAATAAGTCCAGGGGGTAAATTGTAAAGTTTGAAAACTGTTTTATAAACTTAAAAACACAAAATAATAAAAGAAGGAAGTTGAGGGGCCATTCTGTAAATTTTTTTTAATTCCCCATCACCGCCGTCGGCCACCTCCGGCCACTCGCCGGCCGTATTCCGGCGACCCCCGATCTCCAAAAACACACGGTTTTAACCCAATTAATTCATACCAACCGGTTATAGATCAAGATTCGAACCTAAACCACTCATCAATTGTAAGATTCGAACGACAGTGCGATCTAACAACCACGTGAACTTGGTCAGCTACTTTACAAACTGTAATCGCATTCAAACTTAATGATAATCGAATTAATCGTGTACACGCAATGATACAAAGATTAATAAACGAACAAGACTTTCAATTACATCTACAATCCCCAAAAACACTCTGTTCGATTTCTTCAAACTCGCGAACCTGCAACTCAATCAAGAGCACACCTCCGATCGGTTTCAATCGCATTTGATAAGGGGCTATTGCTCTTAATCATCATCCGAAGCTGTCTACAAGTTTAATTTGATTACAATTATCGTTTGAGCATCATTCGATTGACACGAGTGCCGCGACTTGTTCTTCATTGGATTTAACTTCAAACGAACACCATACAGGTAATTCGAAACACCTACATACTCGATTATTGACTAGGAATGAAAGCCCTATCATTAATTTGGCTAATTACATCGTTTTAATGATCAATTGAAGTGAAATTGTTCTAGGGTTTATACGGTATACAATTTAGGAATTTTGGGATTCGAGATTGATTAGCAGGAAATTGAACATAGCATTATACTCGAAATTACATAGGGATTGAAAACCCTAAGCTTAATTTCATTATCGTAATCAGTAGATAGGTCAATTTGATCCAAATTCGATTTAGGGTTCGAATGAATTGGGGTGTTTGGTTGGGACAGCTTAAAACAATTTGAAGCGGGAGTCTAATGCGGCTATATGCCTTTGGTTCACTGGATAGTTGGATGGATTTTGGGCAGGAGGTCACGGGTTCGAACCCGGTCTCCTGCCATATTTTTTAGAAAGCCTATTTAACCTTTTAAATTTTTGTAAAAATTACCAAAAATTATAAAAACCAATTCTGTGAACTCTTTTTATTTTTTTGGCCATTTATATATTTTCTAGAAATTGTTTATTTAAATGCTTTAATATTTCTATAAAATATGTTTATAGAAAACACTATTAATTAGTTAAAATACTATTATTTAATTAAATAATGGATCATTATTATGTTTCAAAATAATATTGACATATTATGTAAATGAATAAGATATAACTTCTGATAGTTATGATTATATATAATATTAACAAACATTATAAATAGTCCATTTTGTTTAAAAAAAAAAAGTTTTAAATAGTGGATTAGTTCCGTATTTTTACAGCCAACTTACGGAAGCCATAACTTCATCATAACAGATCCAAATCAGTTAAACTTTATGTCCATGACGAAGTTCGTCGAAAGTCGAATCTGTTGGTATATAAAACATCGAAAAACTCATTCGTTTAGACCTTCAAATAGTCGTTTTCGTAACAGCTAGCAGTTCTGCGCAGATGTAAAGATCCACGTTTTTCTCATATTTTGGTAATCCAAATCAGAAACTTTTCTAAATGAAAGTTATTCAGAACTCACTAATCTAGTAGACTGGAGATTTTCAGAATTTTTAGACGTCGTTTAGTATTTTTAACGAGTGCGAAAAGACAGAGACAGAACTGAAATTTTTCAAACTATAATCTGCGTTATGTTATCGTAGGTTCTCACGGCGTTAACCGAGCCTAAACTTTGTTCTGATTATTGTCATTCGTGTATAAGGTACGGATTCCGACCTTTCCCTCTCGTAACATGAATACCTCTCGTTCGTGATCGGTATTTTGAATTCTTAACTTGACTTGTTGGTGATTAAATCCATAGATTATTGTTATAAGTGTTTATTGTATAATTGATATTGTTTGCATGTGATAGCCTTTATCTGCTTTGTACTCATTGTCACATGCTTCCTAAATGATTGATTATAGCTAGTGGCCTTGATTAAGGGTTATGAGCACTAGTGTAACTTATTGTGTTATATTGGCTTGATTGATTGTATCATTGACCTCCATACCCGAGCACATCCACCTATGGGGACATAGGGCGTCATTGTGGCACAAGTGACGTGCTCTATCTGTGGCAGAGCGATTAGACCACAGCGTCTCTACATTATTATTATGTGCTAAGTTGTGACACATATTGATTATTGTTAAAGGAGGCGTATGGATCGATCCTAGGATATCATTGTCATTGTTTATTGGTGAGATGGTTAGGTGTGTGTGCCCACATTCCTATCTCACATACTGGTGCATTAGAACTGCAGCTAATGTACACATTGTTAATTGTTATTGTTATTGGCTCACATGGGTATTCCTTTTAGATGATCATTATCATTTGATTTTCGACTTGATCATCTCATTGTTATCATGATTGACCATTGTATTGCTATTGTTTATTCCGTTACTGAGCATTCTTTGGCTCAGCCGTATTTTCTTTTGTTGTTTTCTCTTATTGTTATAGCAGGTACTCAAGGGGCTCAGGGGAACGAGTGAAGAGTGTTAACTCAAGAAGTAGAATGAGAATAATTGGATCAAAAAGACTTAATAGTATTTTGATTTTAAGACTTTATTTAAGTTATTTGGATCTATGTAAGGATTTGTGTGTTTTCTTAGTACTTTAATCTTATCGTTATGAACCTCTGATTTACTGTTTGTGTGACACGTCAGCCCTACCCGGGTTGGGGTGTTACAGTTATGGTATCAGAGCTTAGGCTCCTTCCTGTAGAAAACTTAAACTAAATAAATTAAGACATGTGAGGATTGGGTAGACATTGGGTTAGGTTCTCTATATATTATAGGGCTACTTTCTAATTCACGTTGTTCTGATTAAGGTGAAATGTTTTCATTTTAGATGCCTCCCAGCCGTAATTCACGAAATTCTAGCGGGTCGAATGGACCTGATCCAAACCTTGTTGGTGCTATGACCCAAGCACTTACTGCTATACTACCAACTCTGATTGATGCGGTACGAAATCCGAATCCGAATCCAAATCCAAACCCAAATCCGAATCCGAATCCAAATCCAAACCCAAATCCGGATCCGAATCCAAACCCAAATCCAAACCCGAATCCAAACCCAACTGGTGCAGACGTTTGGCTAGCACGATTTCAAAAGCAAAAACCACGATCATTCACTAAGGCGGCTACACCTGCAGTGGCCAAAGACTGGATCGCTCATATTGAGAAAATTTTTACCGTGCTTAGAGTTGATCAGCAGTACAGGGCGAGTTTAGCTGCTTATAAGCTGGAGGAAGATGCTCAAGTATGGTGGGAGAATGTGGTAGCTGAAAGAGGAGGCGAACAGTTCATGGAGACTCTATCTTGGAATGATTTTCGTTCCATATTCTTCGACAAGTATTTTACGAATGTGGATAAAGCAGCATACAGGCGGGAGTATGATAACATCCGTCAACGAAACGATGAATCACTCACTGATTTTACAGACCGGTTTTATCGACTGTTGGGATTTCTAGGTTCCTCTGCTGGACCACCTGAGGAACGAGCTGAAAAGTATCAATGGGCAGTATGTGATCGGATTCGTAAGGCTATTATTCACTCCACTTTCAACAATGTTGAGGAAGCTGTTAGGGCTGCAAAAAAGGGTGGACCTGGAGAGAAAGGAATTTTTGTTAAAATTTGAGGATAATAAGAAGCGCAGTAGAGATGGGACTCGTATTCAGGCTGGCGGTGAGTCATCTCAAGGATCTGACCGAAATGGAAATGATCGTCAGAAAAATCAAGGATCGGGGAAGAACACTAAGCCATGGCATGGTAAGACTCGAAGTCAAGGTCAAATGATAACCTATCAACAACCAATTGCAGCTCAACCGGTGAATCAAAAAGGCAATCCTTCCAGACATCCGATGTGTACTCATTGTGGAAAGCATCATCCCGGAACTTGTCGTCGACTTACAGGAGCTTGTCTTGGTTGTGGAGATATGGGGCATAGGGTTAGTCAATGCCCAAAGGCGAGGAACCGACCAGAGAATGATGCTAAGGGAGCCAATGCGCCACCCACTACTGGAGGTCGAGTATTCGCACTAACTGCAGGGGAAGCTGCTAATGCTCCAGGTACGATTTGTGGTATACTTCGTTATGGTGACTATGATATTTCTGTATTGTTTGATACTGGCTCCACCCACTCGATAGTATCTCATTTATTCACAAAGCACCTTACGATCATGCCTACCGCTCTAAAGCCTGCATTAGTGATTTCTACTCCTGTTGGAGAATCGATTGTTATTTCACAAGTATACCAAAACTGTCCTATTCAGATCGAATCAATAATTAGAGAGGCTGACCTATTTCCTATGCACATGGGTGATTTCGATATTATCCTTGGCATGGATTGGTTAACACGACACCATGTTACCATAGAATGTCAAACTCGTCGTGTGCTATTTGGTGATCCTATGAATCCTGACTTAGTTTACCAAGGGAGCCTACCTCGGAAACCTCTCAAAATTATCTCTGCTCTGAAAGCCCAAGAGCTTATATCTCGTGGATGTGAGGGATTCTTAGCTTCTATAAAAGATACATCAGCGGATACTCCTCGTATTGAAGACTTTCCTATTGTTCGAGAATTCTCTGATGTTTTTCCTGAAGAACTTCCAGGGTTACCACCTGAGCGTGAAGTCGAGTTTACTATTGATTTAATCCCCGGGGCGGAACCTATTTCTAAAGCACCTTATCGGATGGCTCCAGTAGAGTTAAAGGAATTGAAAGAACAACTGCAGGAGTTATTACAACTCGGATTCATTAGACCAAGTGTTTCACCATGGGGAGCACCGGTATTATTTGTGAAGAAGAAAGATGGTAGTATGCGTCTATGCATCGACTACCGAGAGCTTAATAAGATTACTATCCGGAACCGCTATCCGTTACCGCGTATTGACGATCTCTTCGATCAACTACAAGGGGCAAAGTTCTTCTCTAAGATCGACCTTAGATCAGGATACCATCAATTGAGGATCCGAGATCAAGATGTTCCTAAGACAGCATTCCGCACCCGTTACGGTCACTATGAGTTCCTAGTTATGCCTTTTGGCTTGACCAATGCTCCAGCTGTCTTTATGGACCTCATGAACAGAGTGTTCCATGAGTATTTGGACCGCTTTGTAATTGTTTTTATCGATGACATCTTGGTATTCTCTAAAAGTCGAGAGGAGCATGAGGACCATCTTCGCACAATTTTGGAGACCTTACGCCAAAAGAAGTTGTATGCTAAATTTTCAAAGTGTGACTTTTGGCTTGAACAAGTGGCATTTTTAGGCCATGTTGTATCAGCTAAAGGTATCACTATGGATCCGGCAAAGGTGGAAGCTATTACTAAATGGCCTCGACCGACATCCGTCACTGAAGTTCGTAGTTTTCTTGGTTTAGCGGGCTATTACCGACGTTTTGTGGAAGGTTTCTCTCGTGTAGCATTGCCTCTAACTCAACTTATGAGAAAGGGTGTAAAGTTTACTTGGAACGAGGATAGAGAAAAGAGTTTTGAGGAACTGAAGAAAAGACTGGTATCTGCCCCTATTCTTACGTTACCTTCGGGTTCTGGCGGATACCAAATTTATAGTGATGCATCAAAGAAGGGACTCGGTTGTGTTCTTATGCAGCATGGTAAAGTTATTGCTTATGCTTCCCGACAACTTAAACCGTACGAAGTAAACTACCCAACACATGATTTAGAACTTGCAGCTGTAGTGTTTGCATTAAAGATTTGGAGACATTATTTGTATGGAGAGACATGTGACATCTTTACTGATCATAAGAGCCTTAAGTATATTTTCACTCAAAAAGAACTCAATATGAGGCAGAGGAGATGGTTAGAACTACTCAAGGATTACGATGCCAACATCCAGTATCATCCGGGCAAGGCGAACGTTGTGGCAGATGCTCTCAGTCGAAAGAGTGCAGGTGGAGTAGCATGTCTTCAAATCCAACCACAGATTATCTCAGATCTGGAAAGAATGGAAGTTGGGTTACAGCTTGGTGAGTCTAACGGTTATCTAGCCAAGATGAGGATAGAATCTGATCTTATTACACGGATCAAGGAAGCTCAGAATCAAGATGGAGAACTTTGGGCGATATTACAAAATTTGAAGATAGGGAAACAATCTGAGTTTCGAGTTGATGAACAAGGAGTTATCTGGTGTGGAAATAGATTATGTGTGCCAAATGATTCAACCCTTCGTGACTCCTTATTAGCAGAGGCACACAGTTCACCATTCTCTATTCACCCGGGAGCCACTAAGATGTATAGAGATTTAAGGCAGAACTTTTGGTGGAGTGGTATGAAAGAAGACGTAGCTAAATATGTGAGTCATTGTTTAACTTGTCAGCAAGTAAAGATTGAGCATCAAAGAGCTAGTGGATTACTGCAACCATTAGATATTCCTGTGTGGAAATGGGATGATATTTCCATGGACTTTGTTACAGGCCTACCAAAAACATTCAAGAAGAACGACGCCATTTGGGTCGTAGTTGATAGACTCACAAAGTCGGCTCATTTCTTGCCTATCCAACAGGGTTACTCAGTTAGCAAATTATCAGAGGTATTTCTGCAAGATATTATTCGACTTCATGGCACGCCATCATCGATTGTATGTGATAGAGATCCGCGTTTTACGTCACGCTTTTGGAAGGGTTTCCAAAATGCTTGGGGAACCAAATTAAGATTTAGTACCGCCTTCCATCCGCAGACTGACGGACAATCTGAACGCACTATTCAGACCTTGGAGGATATGCTTAGAGCATGCGCACTCGAATGGACAGGCAATTGGGATGAGTATCTATGCCTAGTTGAGTTCGCGTATAATAATAGTTGGCAGGCTAGTATAAATATGGCCCCGTTTGAACTTCTATATGGTCGAAAGTGTAGAGCACCGATATGTTGGAATGAGGTTGGAGAGAAGATAATCGAAGGACCGGAATTGGTTAGAATTACTAATGACAAAGTTGCCGTTGCCAGGGAGAAGTTGAAAGAAGCCCAAACTAGACAAAAGAGTTACGCCGATCAGCACCGACGAGCGTTGGAATTTAGAGTCGGAGATCGGGTATTTCTCAAAGTGTCACCCTGTCGTGGTATACGTCGATTTGGAATTAAAGGAAAGTTAAGTCCACGTTTTATCGGTCCGTTTGAGATTCTTGAAAGGGTTGGAGAAGTCTCGTATCGTTTAGCATTGCCACCGCAACTCTCTCATGTTCATAATGTTTTTCATGTCTCTTTGTTGAGGGGATACAACTATCATCCGTTGCACGTTATTAGTTACCCTCTTCACGCGATTCAAGAAGATCTTTCTTATGAAGAAGAACCTGGAGCTATTATTGATCGTCAAGAACGAGTTATGAGACGCAAGTCTATACCGTTCGTTAAAGTTTTATGGAAAAATCATTCTGAACGCGAGGCGACATGGGAGACAGAAGAAATGATTCGTTCACAGTATCCATACTTATTCGACAACTAAGTGGCCTAATTGTTAGTGATTACTCTATTCGTAAGAGGTGTGTGTTTTAAGCAGTATTACTTTCACCGTATTGTATTTCCTGAAGGATTCATGCTACATTATATTGAATTTCGAGGACGAAATTGTTTTAAGGGGGGTAGAATTATAATACCCGTAAAAATAATAATAATAAAATAATAATAATAATAATAATAACAATAATAATGAAAATAATAATAATTTACAAAATTTATTAAAAATGTTTTAATAAGTCCAGGGGGTAAATTGTAAAGTCTGAAAACTGTTTTATAAACTTAAAAACACAAAATAATAAAAGAAGGAAGTTGAGGGGCCATTCTGTAAATTTTTTTTAATTCCCCATCACCGCCGTCGGCCACCTCCGGCCACTCGCCGGCCGTATTCCGGCGACCCCCGATCTCCAAAAACACACGGTTTTAACCCAATTAATTCATACCAACCGGTTATAGATCAAGATTCGAACCTAAACCACTCATCAATTGTAAGATTCGAACGACAGTGCGATCTAACAACCACGTGAACTTGGTCGGCTACTTTACAAACTGTAATCGCATTCAAAACTTAATGATAATCGAATTAATCGTGTACACGCAATGATACAAAGATTAATAAACGAACAAGACTTTCAATTACATCTACAATCCCCAAAAACACTCTGTTCGATTTCTTCAAACTCGCGAACCTGCAACTCAATCAAGAGCACACCTCCGATCGGTTTCAATCGCATTTGATAAGGGGCTATTGCTCTTAATCATCATCCGAAGCTGTCTACAAGTTTAATTTGATTACAATTATCGTTTGAGCATCATTCGATTGACACGAGTGCCGCGACTTGTTCTTCATTGGATTTAACTTCAAACGAACACCATACAGGTAATTCGAAACACCTACATACTCGATTATTGACTAGGAATGAAAGCCCTATCATTAATTTGGCTAATTACATCGTTTTAATGATCAATTGAAGTGAAATTGTTCTAGGGTTTATACGGTATACAATTTAGGAATTTTGGGATTCGAGATTGATTAGCAGGAAATTGAACATAGCATTATACTCGAAATTACATAGGGATTGAAAACCCTAAGCTTAATTTCATTATCGTAATCAGTAGATAGGTCAATTTGATCCAAATTCGATTTAGGGTTCGAATGAATTGGGGTGTTTGGTTGGGACAGCTTAAAACAATTTGAAGCGGGAGTCTAATGCGGCTATATGCCTTTGGTTCACTGGATAGTTGGATGGATTTTGGGCAGGAGGTCACGGGTTCGAACCCGGTCTCCTGCCATATTTTTTAGAAAGCCTATTTAACCTTTTAAATTTTTGTAAAAATTACCAAAAATTATAAAAACCAATTCTGTGAACTCTTTTTATTTTTTTGGCCATTTACATATTTTCTAGAAATTGTTTATTTAAATGCTTTAATATTTCTATAAAATATGTTTATAGAAAACACTATTAATTAGTTAAAATACTATTATTTAATTAAATAATGGATCATTATTATGTTTCAAAATAATATTGACATATTATGTAAATGAATAAGATATAACTTCTGATAGTTATGATTATATATAATATTAACAAACATTATAAATAGTCCATTTTGTTTAAAAAAATAAGTTTTAAATAGTGGATTAGTTCCGTATTTTTACAGCCAACTTACGGAAGCCATAACTTCATCATAACAGATCCAAATCAGTTAAACTTTATGTCCATGACGAAGTTCGTCGAAAGTCGAATCTGTTGGTATATAAAACATCGAAAAACTCATTCGTTTAGACCTTCAAATAGTCGTTTTCGTAACAGCTAGCAGTTCTGCGCAGATGTAAAGATCCACGTTTTTCTCATATTTCGGTAATCCAAATCAGAAACTTTTCTAAATGAAAGTTATTCAGAACTCACTAATCTAGTAGACTGGAGATTTTCAGAATTTTTAGACGTCGTTTAGTATTTTTAACGAGTGCGAAAAGACAGAGACAGAACTGAAATTTTTCAAACTATAATCTGCGTTATGTTATCGTAGGTTCTCACGGCGTTAACCGAGCCTAAACTTTGTTCTGATTATTGTCATTCGTGTATAAGGTACGGATTCCGACCTTTCCCTCTCGTAACATGAATACCTCTCGTTCGTGATCGGTATTTTGAATTCTTAACTTGACTTGTTGGTGATTAAATCCATAGATTATTGTTATAAGTGTTTATTGTATAATTGATATTGTTTGCATGTGATAGCCTTTATCTGCTTTGTACTCATTGTCACATGCTTCCTAAATGATTGATTATAGCTAGTGGCCTTGATTAAGGGTTATGAGCACTAGTGTAACTTATTGTGTTATATTGGCTTGATTGATTGTATCATTGACCTCCATACCCGAGCACATCCACCTATGGGGACATAGGGCGTCATTGTGGCACAAGTGACGTGCTCTATCTGTGGCAGAGCGATTAGACCACAGCGTCTCTACATTATTATTATGTGCTAAGTTGTGACACATATTGATTATTGTTAAAGGAGGCGTATGGATCGATCCTAGGATATCATTGTCATTGTTTATTGGTGAGATGGTTAGGTGTGTGTGCCCACATTCCTATCTCACATACTGGTGCATTAGAACTGCAGCTAATGTACACATTGTTAATTGTTATTGTTATTGGCTCACATGGGTATTCCTTTTAGATGATCATTATCATTTGATTTTCGACTTGATCATCTCATTGTTATCATGATTGACCATTGTATTGCTATTGTTTATTCCGTTACTGAGCATTCTTTGGCTCAGCCGTATTTTCTTTTGTTGTTTTCTCTTATTGTTATAGCAGGTACTCAAGGGGCTCAGGGGAACGAGTGAAGAGTGTTAACTCAAGAAGTAGAATGAGAATAATTGGATCAAAAAGACTTAATAGTATTTTGATTTTAAGACTTTATTTAAGTTATTTGTATCTATGTAAGGATTTGTGTGTTTTCTTAGTACTTTAATCTTATCGTTATGAACCTCTGATTTACTGTTTGTGTGACACGTCAGCCCTACCCGGGTTGGGGTGTTACATTGGTACTTCAACCATTGATGACCACTATACTTGACAAGATATGTTAACCTGATAGGAGGAACCGGGGTGATCATGCAAAGCAAGTTACCATTACGGGTGCACACGTAATTGTAATTTGTCGTGCATGCTAAGTCCGGTGAATCTAGTCGGGAGGTAACATTGCAGTCAGTATAAGTCATCATTCCTACACCTTGAGCAAGAAAGTCTCGGTCCTCATAGAACATAGCCACTGATGTGGAAACTATCTATCAGTTCTACTTGTAGGAATGCTCACCCTTACCTTGAATTTGGACGACATTCAAACCATGACATTTGTGTTAATCCCGCGAATTCGAACTGATTCTCTAGCTTGTCTGTTTCTTTAAATCCTTGAATTTCTCTTCCTTTTCATTTCAAGACAAAAGGTCTATTTTCATACGACTGATAGCTTTTGATATTTGGTAATTTAAAGAATGTCTGGAAGAGGACGTGGACGTAGGGAGAAATAACAATCATGAGTATTACAAGTTTCTATTCTATACCCTAGAGTGCTAGGATCATAATTCTAGTAAGACCTTGTTAAGGGTAATAAAACATTACTGACACTTGCTTTTACTTAAGTCCTGTTTTACTTAGAGCCTTCATGGTATTCCAATCATTTTAAGAGACATTCCTCCACTTAGTATTTCGGTAACTGAGGAACTGATTGAATACATAGAATGTAAGTGGACTACAGGAAATATAGAAGAGTAATGAAACTCATTGTACATATTCTTTGGGATGATGCTAAGGAAAATTAGGATGTCGTGTAACCGGTTTAAGCACATTCTTAGTATACCGGTGATGCTTATATATAGGGTTAGTGAGGTAAGTTCAAAGCCTTGGTGATTAAGGAATGAAATGCAAAAGTTAGAATTGTAATTCTAAAATCGTGCAATGGTAGGATTAGGTTGTGCTTTTTATACTGACAAACTCCATAAATTGACAAAGCTGATGTCATATCTTATGACATTAGACCAAATAGAATTAAGGACACTGGAAAAATCTAGTGAGCAGTAGAAAGAAGTTGGAGGGTCAAACAAGCAATCTAGCGGTAAGGTAGACAAGAATGCCAATGTTGTGAGCCTAGCTATGTTGGTTAATATGATTAAGCTAACGGGTGTTAAACGGGGACATTAAGAAGGTTGGAGTTCCGACCATTACTATAAGTGTGCCCTAGGTCGATTAGGACCCCAGGACAAGTTAGAAACAATCAGAATTAGGAAATGGCAATAGCTAGAAAGTAAGAACAGTTAAATTATGGAAATAAAGGTCATATAAGTCAAAGTAATACATCCCGCGGTCATACATTTACGACTGAAGCAAGCCACATTTGACAAGACTAAGTGTTGTTACATGTATGTACCTTATCATCAATAGCTACGCATCTATTTGATACCAGGGTTGATAATAGCTTTGATTCTTCTAGAATTATTCTTTAACTTAGCATTAACCCTAGTTGCTTAGAAATCATTTTACTTAGTAGAAATAACCAATGGTAGAAATTAGTACAAGAAGGTCATGTCTTTGACATAGACTTAGTACTGTAGGAATTGGTTATCGAAGCATGAAATCAAGATAGTCCGCCAGGAGAAGGTGGTTCAACCTATCAAACCAAAGCATGATCCCTGAACCTGAAAGGAGACCCAATCGTTTTAGGTTGATTTTTATTCTAAGCTTGGAGCACTTAACTTCGTAAATTGATTTATCTCCCTTTATCCTTATTTGACCTAGCTATATGGAACCATTTATTCCTTATCTATCCACTCTCATTTTGAGCTATCATCAAAACGTGATTATGCGATGGTAGCCTTCCTAAACACTCTCTCTGCTGAAGATATTGTCAACTTATGTTCATGACTTTCTAGTCATACAAATGTTCTCAAACTATGCTTATGGTTTGTTGAACTACGTATGTAAACTTACTTAGATATTGCTACCTTGCAAAACATGTTTACAAATACCTTTCCTATTGTTCAAATCACTTCTTGAATCGTTTTTGAATCCTTAAGCTTGAAAATCATTAAATTTCTATTTGAACAACAAGACTTTAAAAGAGAAGTTCTGGAGAGAGTTACCAGTAAAGAGAGGAATTACTTTTGAGACTGAGTTATTTGGAGCCAAAACATTCTTAATATATGTTGAACCCATGTTCAGCAAAGCTGGGGAGGAAATTGGTGTTAATTACATGGGCATGGAAATCACTGATCAGGTGAAAAAGAGAGAAAAGATGGCAAAACTAAGAGAAGAAATAGCTGTACAGAAGGCCAAGGAGACAGAACTTAATAAAACTGTTCATGTTACAGAGGTAACGATGAGAGCAAAACAAATGCTAGCAACCATGTCACACGAGATGAGATCTCCATTATCAAGGGTCGTTAGCATAGTAGAAATTCTATCAACAACAAAACTTGATAAAAATCAGAAACAACTTTTGAGTGTCATGTTGTTTTCTGATGATCTAGTCCTTCAACTTATTAGTGACATCCTCGACTCTTCCTAAGTTGATTTAGGAGTTCTGAGGTTGGAGGCCACAAAATTTAGGCCAAGAAGAGGTGATGTCCCAGTGGAGGTTAATGGTGATGTTTTACGGATTAGACAAATTCTCACCCACTTGATCAGCAATGCTATCGAGTTTACCCACCAAGGAAAGGTTCAGAGTAATCTTTATGTAAAAGCAAACCCATTATCTCACAACGTCGAGAAATTAACCTGCATCCGTTTCAAATATTCGTACACCGTGGTATGACGTTAAAACAATCAATCGTTATTCTGAATGATTGATTCATTTTCTGTTTTAATAATATTCTTAACCATTTTCGTGAACTCATTCCAAGATCTTCGCATAGTTTATTATTTCTTTAGACCGATGGTTGGTCAAAGGAGAAATACATATTCACAAAATATGCGTTAAGATCGTTTCATATGGTGACGTTTGGGATTTTTAAATTCCGACGGATAACCTTTCTTATCATTGTTGGTCTTATCTTGATTTCTAGACATTACCTTACCACGAGATTATATTCTGGAAATTATGAATCGATAAGTTAAACAACTTATGCATAGAAAAATTCTGATTGGCAGAGTTCGGTAGAACTCCCGGCATGGTCCTAAGTTCACTTTGGAACGAGAGGACGAAATGATGCGTAAGTATCCTAGCCGTTTCAAAAATGTTACGAGTACATCTTAATTTTCGGGACGAAAATTCCTCTAACAGGGGGTGATGTGACAACCCGAAATTTTCATGATTTAATATAATTTTTATGTGAATTTATAGTTTATTTTTATATTTTTATTATTATTTAATGATAATATTAATAATAATAAAAATAATAACAATAATAATAATAATATTATTATTATTAAAAATAATAATGTTAATAATGATAATATTAATAATAATGAAGATATTAATAATAATTTATAAAGGTTTATTAAATTTTTAAATAAAAATAATAAAGTTCAGGGGGTGAATGTGTGATTTGTGAAACTTGAAATTAAAACTTTCACACATAAAATGTTAACAGATAAACCGCAGGGACTATTTCTGTAATTTCTGAAAAACCAACCCAAATTCCCCCCGTCGGCCACTGTTCCTCCGGCCGGTCACCGGCGACGATCCGGCGACTCCTAAACATCAAAAATAATCGATTTCACTCAAATTAAATGTTCCAGACAGATTCTTGTGGATGATTCGAAACCGAGCCCACAATTAATTTGAAAATTTGAAGTGCTATCCTTACCAAACCCACTCGACCGAAAGTCGGCCGACCACCCACCCAAATCGACCACTAAAACGCCACTATGATTAAATTAAAAGAGCACTTACGATCATTTGATCGTTTATAAATTGATAGTGAACTCAATTCGATCTGAAAAACATTGAAACATCCATTTCGATTAACACCTTTGGTCGCGATCTGCAACCTACTCGAACTCCCACTTAGACACGTTCTAAACCTAAATTAACAGAAGGATTTTGCTTGTCAACAACTATAGAATGATCCTGCAAAGTTAATTCGATTATAATCAGTGTTGTCCATTGTTTGGATTCGAGACGACCCGCGGCTTGTTCTTCGTAGAATTTCACCTTGAAACATCACCATTAAGGTAATTAAGAATACCTACAAACTCGTTTTTACATGGGGATCAAAAGCCCCATGAATCCATGCATTATCATAACCATTTGATCTTCAATTTGATCGATTTCATTCCTAGGGTTCATATGATTTGGGAGAAACAGGGTTTAAGATGTTAAAAGGTTTTGGAACCAGGTTCTTGTGCGAATTAGAGCCTTTGGCTCACTGGTTTGTGCGTGGGATAATGGGGAAGAGGTCACGGGTTCGAACCCGGCCCCCTCCCATTATTTTTTTAAATGCCTTTCAAGCATTTTAAAAATATATAAAAATTACCAAAAATTATAAAAATAATTTTTAAGAACTTCTTTTATTTTAAATACCTTTAAATGATTTTCTGTAATTTCTTTATTTAAAAACACCTTAAAATAAGTTTATAAAATAATATTTAAAAATAATATAAATAACCATTTTATAAAAATAGACTTTAAATGATGATTTAAAGTATTAATCTATTGATTGGATACCATATTAATTTTTAATTATGGATAAATTATAATAATTGTGGAAATTTATTTCTTTAAATTCCTTATTTAATTATTTATTTATATACTTATTACAAATGTTATAAATAGTTACTTTTATAAAAATGGATTTTAAATGATGATTTAAATCATCAAGTTATTAATAAGGATTATATTATTTTAATTATGGATTTATTATGATAAATGAAGGAATTATATTTAATAAATTTCATAAATTATTTACAAATACAAATATTATCATTATAATTATGATCACGCCATTGTTATTATTAATATCAATATTGGTAATATTATTAAGACATGGTGTTGTTTGTATACCAAATCGTGTACGTCAAACCGAACCGACCCGAATCCGACCAAATATATTTATTTGCGTTGAACATGTTTTTAAAAACTTAATTACAATTAATAATAGGTGTAGATCGTGTTTGATCGTGCATTGCCTTATTCTTTGAAGTTCTTGTTCATTTCATTACATCAAATCAAGGTGAGTTCAAGCCCCACTATTTTACCAAATCTCTTTTGGGTAAGTTCATTTTATTAAAACTCTTTTGGGGGAGATAGCATACTGGTAATGTTGCAAACGTTTTCATTATATATTTAAGATGTGTATGATATTAAAGATAGTGCTGTTGATCATTATAAAAGTCCTCACACTTTTGAATTGTTAATATTGGATAGCGGGGAAAGTTGGGTAGTACTACTGGGAGTGACGACCCCACCTGTATGACTCGAGGTCAGTCGGGTGCAATTTGTCCTATGAACATTAGTCACGATCTGACATCGTGGCTGGAGGCAAACATAACACAGTCAGCTTCAATGTCGAAATCACTATTTAATATCGTTTGGGAATGGGCTAGCTAGCCATTACAATGCACATGCTTAAATATACGCTGTTGTTAAACTGGGATGTTTAACTGTGAACTCTTAAACTGATCAACCGTTGGGTTGATACACGCTATTGTTAAACTGAGATGTTTAACTGCAAACTCTTAAACTGATCAACCGTTGGGTTGATACACGCTATTGTTAAACTGGGATGTTTAAACGCAAGCTCGAACTAATCAACCATTGGGTTGATTACACTTTTGTTAAACTGTTATGATTAAACTCAACCTCTTGAACTTACCAACCATTGGGTTGATACACACTTTTGTTAAACTGTTTTGTTTAAACATAAACTCTTGAACTCACCAACCGTGTGTTGACTTTTAGTATGCTATTCTCAGGTCATTAAATCTGGACTGCTGTTAGGAGCACTACACGGGTCAAGCATGCATCCTAACGCTTAAACAATGATACATTTGTTTATCTCTATATTTTGGGTTTGTTTTATTTGTCTAAACGCTTCCGCATGTATTACAAAGTTTGAACTTTGGTTTGTTATGTTAAACGTTGCATATAGAGTCGTTCCGAGTAACTATTGACTGTGATCCTGGTTTGTTCACACCCCTCCGTGATAGATTCCAGACCCGGAATTTGAGGGTGTGACAAAAACTATGACATCTGGATATAGGAAAAGAAATTCTGGATCTGCCAGTTTTATGGCGTTAGTACATTTGACGAGGGACTACTTCTGTCACAATTTGGCCGCAACTTAAGCGAGGGATAGTGTCCCTCACAAATTTGGGTTTCGGATATCAACCCCTTTTGTAGTTGTGATTTTTAAACCAAATGATCAGTAGTGGTTAAACAAAAAGATTAACTCACATTAACACATTAATTAAATTGGTAATAAAACCCGCGTGACGCGGAGTTAAACAACCAATCACTTTTAAACAAAATAGAACACGTCAAGTTTGTTGTGGTTGTTATACTAACATGATTAAGTATGTAAATATATGCGTTAGAAGTTATGACGAAGAAAAAGTTATATATGTTGTTGTAAAATGAGCGTTAAAAAAGTGAAAGCGTATTTAGAAAAATGAAGTAAAACATATTACATCTTACATCGGTTTCGAACAAATTTACGCCGAAACATAAAGTGGCTCGGTTTTTAATAAAATTCACATCCAACATAGCCACATAGGTTGCGGCGAAGACACTGACGTCAGAAGTATGTAAAAAGAAGCGTATGAAGTTGTGGCAACTCGATTTTAAATATCGAGTTGTAGAAAAAATAAAAACATTGCAACAATATATATATAGAAAACCAAGAAAAAATTACGTCGCTCTAATAATGGGCGTTAAAAGTGCGAAATCACATTGAGCGGTCTTGAATAAAATTTACGTCAAGGCGTATACCAGCCGCTATTGCATAAAATTTATACCAAATCGTATAAAAATATGTCACAACGAGATATTGGAATCACACACTCTGCGTTGTAAAATTTATAAAAAGACAAAATATGTTTAAAATATTAAAATAATAGAAGTACTAAAATAATTTTAAAAAAAAGTTGCGTGTAAATAAAAAGTTAAACCTACTGCAAATTAACTATATACTAATTATCAACTTTTATATGCTTTATGGGTTGTACATTGTGTTTTATGAGTTGTACACTTGGTTTCTTTATTTTTTCTAATTTTTTTTACATTTAGCTATAATATTTTTATATATTTCACAATTTAACCCTAATACTTTTTCACTCTCAACTTTTATCTCCTATACATTTCATTTTTATGTATTTTCCTTTATACGTTACAGTATAAAGTTTACGAGTTACACGCTGCAACGTACGTGTCTGGTTCAATGTTTTCACACGTATTTTTTCCTATTTAATCGCGTTGACGCAACACACGGGTCCTAAATCGACTTAGTGTTTTAGCGTGCGTCGTTCAACATTTTTATGTTTACTTTACGTTTGATTTTATATTTTTTTATTTTTATTCTGCTTCTTAATACGAGCTTTTTCGGTGTTAAGTGGTCGGTAGTGTGATATTGATGCTACTTGCCGTGGGGGGCTTAATACTAGTAAAAAATATAAATTGAATGGGATGGGGCTTGAACTTGGGAGGGTTGTTTAAATGAATCCTAAAAAGCCATTTGATCCGAGCACAAATTGAGTTGTCTAAAATCATTATATACTATTACCGTATCTAAGATACGAGTAAAAGTCATTGACATTACTATTTAAGATATAATAAACTAGTAATCAAATCTTGCTACAATGTTTTTACGTATCATATATTATTTACATGCGTCTGAAATGACATCAATTAAAAACGGCTCCGGCCAAAAGTTGAACCATTTAGCCATGAAAATTTGTAAATCATTGCCTTAATATTACACTTTCAAAGACAATAATTGAGAAAAAAAAACTTAAATACATAACAAAACTAGAATTAACAAACAGAAATTGTCATAAACTTTAGAGGTTGTTCAACTAACTAAAACCTACAAAACCTCTTTTTTTCATGATACGTTTCACTTTGCTATGCGTTTGCATTATTTTATTATTTACAATACTAGACTCTTGTTCTTCAAATCACCATACTTTAGCTAGGTTGATAAACTACCAACAGCCATGAAGGATTGCCAACTTTGAGTCACCAACCAACCAAATAAAAGTCATAACTCATAACATATAGCCCTCTAATTCTTTTATTAAATGGAGTCAAAGTCCTCTCAAACATTCTCTATATATACTTCCGAAGTTGTGCATTGTCATACATAGTTAATCAAATTCATCACCTCTTTCAAACACTCTTCGTCCTTATTAATAAACCAAACAACACAATCGCGCAATGGCTTCCACGAGCTACGCCTACATTCTTGTCCTTGCGTTATTCTCCATTATGAACAACGACGTGTGTTATGCTTCACGAAATTTGTTGCAAGCAACTCCAACAATGCCACAACCGCAAATACCTAACATGCCAACACTGCCACAACCACAAATACCTAACATCCCCACACTACCACAACCACAGATGCCCAAAATTCCATCACTCCCACAACCACAGATTCCCACCATCCCATCACTCCCACAACCGCAAATGCCCACCATTCCCAATCTCCCAAACATGCCCAAAGTTTCCCTGCCTCCATTGCCTTCTATGCCTACCATCCCAAACCTTCCCACAGCCCTTCCTAATATTCCTTTCTTCGCTCCACCACCATCCAAGAAGTAGATTATATAATGCATTGCTGCTAGATCAGAATGCAGGAAAATGATATGCACATTCTCATTGTGTGGAGATCAAGAGCTTCGGTAGATCGAATCGTACCATATATGATTTGTTAATAAGTTACATGGTTTGCGAGTGTTTATTGTGTATTGCTTCTTTGTTTGTGTACTTTGTTTGGTTTGCGAGTGTTTTTTTTATGTATTTCTTTGTTATTGGTAGATAAGTTACATGGTTTGTGAGTGTTTTTTTAATATATATGCTTCTTTGTTTATATACTTGCGAGTGTTAACGCACTTACTCTATTACTACAGACATGATCCGATCCCTACATCATCATTTAACTATGGAAGAAGCGTAATTATCATTAGCTAGGAAATGTAGTGGTTTTGTTCGGGTGGAATGATTCAAATATTGTTAAAAACTACTAACATCTAAAAAGACTAGCCTGCTGGGTAGGAAAATCAACTTAGTCTATAAACACCTCACTAATTGCTTATACTTACATTCAATGTGAGATAAGTTTCATATAATTCAATGGTTCAATCCATACTAAAAAACAAAAACAAACCAGACATCGGCTCATCCTTGGTTCAATCGAGCAACAAAAGGCCTTGCTTCAATCTATGGAGTCATCCTTGATTTCACTTCGGTGGAAAGTCAGAAAAAATTCTAGTTATTTTCTTGGATGAAATATATGGCTAACATGGAGCGTATTCATTGATATAAACCATAAGTGATCAAAATTCACACATCTATGATAATTGGGCAATATGCATGCACGTATTGTAGTTAATATTGCATTTTGATATTACTTTATGTATCGAATGGTATTACTTTATGTATCGAATGGTATTACTTTGTTACGTGTTTAAAATGTAGGTTAAATGAAGCTTAACGAGCATTATTTAAGAAGGATACATAGGATAACAAGACTACGGCTTGAAAGGTGCTGAAAATGAAGAAAACTGTACAAACTGCAGGGAGACCTTAAGCTACGGTCTGAGGCTGTAACTTACGGCCCTGTGCTAAGTCCGTCTATGAACCCCATAAGACAGGAGGTTTGGCCGTCTGGTTGAAGGTAGGCCGTAACCTACGGCCTATAGGCCGTAAGTTACGGTCTAACACGATATTTTGTAGATTGTTTCAAAATTTAAAACCTATTTAATCCCTAATATTAGGGTTTCGAAAGGAAACCTGCCTCCAACCCCAAGAACGCATCTTTGGGCTATTTTGAGCCATTGAAAGCCTCTCTAATCATCAAGCAATCAAGGATTAATATGCACAAAGTGAAGATTGAAGAGATTATGATGAATATGCAAGGCTAAACCACCCGTGATCATCTCCGGGTGGACGGTTTGTGATTGGATTTTATGTGCTTGTGCTTTTACCTAGTCAAGACATAAACTTTGATTGTTTCATAACTTTTCTTCGTTTATGTGTTTTGAATCATGTGTTGACTAAATATTCGTGTTAGTGGATTTGATTATTGCTTATCAAGTTATCAGTCTTACATTGTTAACCATTGAGTAATAATTAGCTTATTATCATTAATTGATGATTACAAATAAAGTTTCTAGATTGTGGCATTAGTTAGTTTACTAGTAAATTTACATAATCAGTTATCAAGTTGGTAATTACCTTTCAACATATGTGATAAACAAGTTATGTCTATGTGACTTCAAGATTAGGTAAAACATATACCGTGTATTCAATTACAATCTTGAAACCCGGTGGTGATTCTTGTCATCTCAATAGTTCTAAACCAAGTTCAAGTTTTTGTTTTGTTTATTAAAGTGATCATTTTTATCTAGTACAGTCAAAGTGACAATAGTTTAATTTTAATTATTTAATTAGTTAAATAATCAAATGAATCGTGTAACCCTAACCACATGCTCCCTGTACCTGACTTACCCTAGCTACCTAGGTTAATTAGGTTTTTGCATGACCCCAACGACAGGTCATCAAAATGGCGCCGTTGCCGGGAAGCTAGTGCGCTTACTGTTATTTGATTTGATTGATTTATTTTTAGTATTTGTTTAAGTTTTAAAAATTAAAAAACAATTTAAAAAAATAAAAATTTAAAAAATCCAAAAAAAAGTATTTAGTTTTCTTTGTTTATTTTATTTGTTCGTCTTTACCCTTGGTATTCTAGTTGGTTTTGCAGAGTAGTTTTTTTACAGGTTTAGTAAAATCATGGATTGGAATTGGGATTATGATGATGATTACGATCCATGTATTTGTTGCGGGAACGATTGTCATTGGGTTCAAAATTGTCCACTATTCGAGAGCAAATATGGAAACATAGAGAGAGGATGTTCTGAATATAGGCGGCAAAAGGGATATGTTAGAGGAGATTGTGATGATGAAGAGACACTTTCATATTATCCATACTTTGAACCACCTCCATCATCAAATTATCAAGAATATTATCATGTAAAGATAGATTACCACTATACCCAAGAGCATACTTTTACTAATTATGAACCTGAGAGGACACATTTCACAGACTACCAAGAGGAGTATGATGATTATTACCATGAATACTACCAGCCAACATACGAGAATCCTCAAGCTTCAATTAACTCTAAGCTTGACGTAATCATGAACATGATGGTGGAATTGAAGAAGGAAGACAAAGTAAGAGATAAATCATTCGAGGATTTGGTTAGGCAGGTTGGACAACTCGCTGAGAATGTAGCCCAACTTAAACGAGAGCAACGTGAGTTACATTATGGTACTGTGGTTGATGTTGATATGATGGAGGATGATATAGGTTGTTCAGAGCATGACGTGGGATGTTGCAAGTTAAATGGAGTTGTAACACCTCTAGAAGAGTCGAAGCCTAATGTAGATTCAGTTTATCCTGACCATTCTCCTATGTTTATTACTCCAACCATCAAGGTTGGGGAAGAAGGTTTGAAGACAAAAATGAAAAAAGTGACATTAATAGACATTGGAATAGTTTTTAATAAGTGGCTTCGTAACAACTACTTTGCTTACATGTCAATTAGTAGGAAACTATTATTGAAATGGCATGTCAACTACCGAGCGTTTATTGGGAATTCAGTAGGAAAATGTTCACCTAAACCACCATAACTATATCAGGTACGGTCTGGCTGGAGACTTAAAACTTAGCGCTTTCCGGGAGGCAACTCGGAGAACTTTGTGGGTATGTTCACTAGAAACCCTCACGAGACTTCACTCGTCCACTCGGACCTACCGAGGGGTTTATAAGGCTTGTTGCATACGCTAAATGCAACCGTGATTCCTACGAAAGTGAGTTTAGAAATTTTATTGTATTTTATTTTATTTTTTTAATCTTTGTTTCGTGTTTCGCATGTACGTACAGTGTTTCAATTCAAACACAAGATGCAAACACTCAAGTGTGGGGATGCATATGGATGTCCTATTGATCAGCTATGTACTCTCTACTCATCTTATTTGTTTGATTTGTGTGGTGTTTTTGTTTTTTTTCATTTGTTTATGTACTTGGTGGTGTAACAAACTTGTTGGTTTTGGGAATGTGTTTAAGTTAAATTTTAGTTAATGTTGAGTCTCGATATGCATAGCACAATGATAAGGGATTTAGCCTTGCACTTGGAGGAACTAAGTTTTTATAAACTCACCTTACATTTTGGACAATGTATTCCAAGTGTGGGGATGAAGTGATTAAAATTTAAAATTCATTAAAGTTGAAAATATTTTAAAAAGGAGAAGCTTTTAAACGAATTTAATTGTGCATCAAACCTAATTTCTCAATGTAAATCGTTAAGTATCACTTGCTTATGCACATGTGGAGATCCCTTGGCGTGGTTAGCTATAAGTTACAGGAAAATATGCCTAACATGTGGTTTTTCTATAAAATCAAGTAGGATTGACTAGTTAGGTGTAACAAAATAGACAGTGGACAACATACATGTTTCACATCCTTAACCTATTCCTTCGTTTCTTTGAGAATTTGAGCCTAATTGAGTATTTTTCATGATATATTTAGTTGCTCTTTTCTTATTGTATTGAGTGTTTACCATAATGTGCATCTATTTTAGAACTCGTGTAACTAATACATGTTGAGATCATTAACCATTACTTTATACAAATATGATAATGGCATTAGGATAGCCATTTTGTTTAGACCTTTTCACTTGACTTCCCTACCTTAACATTTTCCTTTTAGATGCCCCTTTGAGCCCCAACTTGTCATTTGAAAGAACCACATCATTAACCATATTAAACTTTTAGCCTTTTCAGTTAAGCCGCGTGGTGAAATCCAATTTATGACATGTCTAAGTTTCTAGCACTATTGTTGATAGATATATATCCATATATATATATATATATATATATATATATATATATATATATATATATATATATATATATATATATATATATATATATATATATATATATATATATATATATATATATATATATATATATATAACAAACAAACAAACCCAGTATATCCCACTCAAGAGCAGGGTCTGGGGAGGGTAGGTGTAGGCGAGTCTTTCCTCTATCTTGTTAGGTAGAGAGACCGCTTCCAAAGAGACCCCCGACTTGTTAAGTATATATATATATATATATATATAAGAAAAAAACGGCGATATATGAGGTCAAAATGACCAAAGTATGGAGCAACAAAAATAATGTGATTTCTTGTAGTGTGTTCGGGTCAATGTGATCCAAGTTTATAATAGTATGTATAGTTTTTAGACTTAGCATGTCTAGATTGGATTTCATTCACCATTTGCCACTTTAAATTCTTTTACACACCCTTAACCCTAGCCTAACGTTACAACCCATGAAAGACCTCTTGATTTGTGTATTGTACTGTGTTAGTTGATGGAGATGTGATTGTTATACGAGCTTATGATAATAATGTGCAATTATTGGTTTGAGTGTTCTAGATATACTAGTATATAATCACTAGTCCACAAGTCAACCCTAGAGGAGTGATAATTGTGACATCTTGTAATTTTGTTAATTAAAAGTTAATGTTGATATGTTTTTGAAAGGACTAATGTTGTCATTTATGAAACTCGCGGGCAAATTATGCTTGTTTTCTTATTTTATATATTCTATCTTTAATATCTTGAGCAATTAAATCGAATATAACAATGATAATATCATATTATGTTAGTATTAACAATAATAATAACTAAACTACTAAGAATATAAATATTAACATTAATAATAATAATAATAATAATAATAATAATAATAATAATAATAATAATAATAATAATAATAATAATAAACTATAATGTTATTAATAATAATAATACTAGTAATAATAATAATGTATAAAAATTATTAACTTAAGGTGTTTAAAACTTAACCAAGATTAGGGGGTTATTTATGTCATTTTATAAACTTTGAAAACAAGTTTTATGCATAAAATGATAACAAGTAAACCACAGGGACTAATTATGTAATTTACAAAAACCAACCCCCCCCCAATTGTCTCCCCCGCATTTCCGGCTAGCCGCCGGCCACCGCCGGCCGCGGCTCCGGCCATGGTCCAAACACCTGATTTTCACCCATTTTCCACCCAAAACCGTTTCTCAATCGTTCTAGAACCCTCCACGAACTTGAATGCATCAATTAAACGAGTTTAAGCATCGGTTATGAACTAAATCGATCGAGTAATCGATCACCTTCAAGTTCCAAACCGTTTGAGCATTAAAGATCAATAATAACCTAATTAACCACACCCAAACAATCTTTTAACTACACTTAATCAAACACAACGTATGATTTTACTTGAAACGACATCAATCAACCTAAACGAATTCTTTCATTCTTCGCGACTTGCTCTGTGGTGTTCATCATCATTCGCACGACATCATCTGAAATTGGTTGAGGGCTTCGGTTCGTGGTTGTCCTCTAAAGCTTCATACACGTTTAATTTGATTATCATCATCAATTGCTCATCAATCGAATACACATTGGTCGCGGCTTGTTATTCGTCTGTTCCTAACATCAAATCATCTTTAATCGGGTAATTACACATATCCAAATACTCGATTTTAGTTGAGGATCAAAAGCCCTAACATTAATTTGGTTAACACTATCGATTTGATCTTCACTTTTGGTGCGGATCAAACTAGGGTTTATGTGAAATTGGGGATAATTATTTGTTTGTGTTTAAAAGTCTTAAAAACCAAGTGAAACCACGGCTGAGAGCCTTGGTTCACTGGTTAGACACATGCACACCCACCTTGAGGTCCCGGGTTCGAACCCGGGCACCCTCAAACCTATTTTTTTTGGCTTTCTAGCCTTTAAAAAATTACATAAAATTTCTAAAAAATTATAAAATTAATTTTGTAAACTTTGTAAATTTTTTAAAATCACCAAATTACTTTCTGCAATTTATTTATAAAAATATCATTAGATTTTATTTAAAATTTTAAGTGAATGTTATAGTTAATATATATTTTGTAAAATTTAGACTTAAAATACTAGTTTATTATTTCAACCATTGTTTATTTAAGTTGTCGATTTAATCGTATTTATTTTTAGCTAATTACCAAACCTTAATTTAACATTATGAATAATATTAAATTTTTATAAATGTTATTCTTGTCCCACATTTTATAATATAAATAAATCGTTGCTACGAAAATTGGTATCGTTTATTAAATATAAATGACAAAAACCCCAAACCTCAAACAAAACCCTAGCTCATAATAATTCATTGAAGTTAATATTAGACTTTAATCTTGTGCTTAAATATATTTTGGTGTCTCGTGACGATACAAATTGGAACGACGTTTATTATTATTTTTATTAACCTTCATTGCATACTTATTGATCAAGTGAGTTTCCTTACCCCCTTTTTATGTTATTTCACACCGTTTTGGGGTGAAACATGTTACATTATTTAACATACACTTATAAACGTTTAAATCTTATAAAAGTACATGCAATTCATACTTTTATTTTGTCATGGTTATTTGTGTTATTGTAAGTCTTATATGAGATACATATATTGTTTACAATCATTAACTATTGCTAGCCTAGCGACGTCTTAGATCTTTGGGCCTGACAAGCCTATTTGGTGCTAAAGCCGATGTATTGCCGGCTCCTGATGACGTATGCTTGTTCATCATGGGAACCAAGTACACTTAGCCAATCATATAAACTTATAATCTAGTCGAGGTTTGATTGTACTATATGTGTTCTGTAAACTAGCCAACTCATAACCTATGACATGAATTGCTACTTGAAATCCATGGTATATTATGTATGTGAAATTCTTAGAAACTCACGAACTTTATAGTTGACCCGTTATTTTTAACATGTTTCAGGAAATGCCCAAGTTTGAAGTCATCATTTGAAGCTTGCAATAAACTAGGATTTGGACCTAGCTAAATGAAAGAAACGATTATGTTATGTCTTGTATTGTTTGGAACTTTTTCATGTTTGAGACTCATGAATGTATTTCATTTGAAACTTATGATAATATTATTTTCATTTAAGGATAGCGTTATGTGGTTGTGAACAATCTTAACCCTCACACCTCGACGATTCCGCCGTCTAGGTTGGGGTGTGACAGATTGGTATCAGAGCCCATAACTATTAGGATTTAGGTTATTAGAAATGGTGACCTAGACTATAGCATATGCATGAACCTTGTAGAATAATGTTTATATTCTTGTAAATATATGTAATGTGTGCATGCTACATAATGCTATGCCTCCTTATATGCAATTTGATGCCTTAGCATAGGATTGCCTAAACATTGTTACTTATCTCCCTAAACTTAACCTTGACCCTTTGATTCTCCCCGATAAATAACTTTCTTAATCTTATTCTCGACGACACGTGGAACCTTATGCTTATGCTTATGACTTGGATCTTTAGACGATATGTCTAATCTATATATAAATCTCATCAAGGTTTTGATTTTATGAACCTAAGAAATATTGTGTGACACATAGACACCTGTATTCTGGTTTTCCTGGCAAAAAGCCTTCGGGCTAAGGTAAGTGTTTCGCATAAATCCTACGGGACTAGTTACGCTTACCTGGGGATTTCTGGGATGAGTGATAAACTATGGTCAACATACACAAGTTTCTAAGGCGAATGAGTCAATTTACCTTGACGTGTCAACGTTTCCAAATGGTAATACGTTACCAAATGGAATAATTCCATATGCCTTATAACTCTTGACTTATCCTTGTTTAAATTATAACCCTTGTTATTCTCTTTTCTAGTGTCTAACTTATTTTGCATATTCCAGCATGTCTCGTCATCATGGAAAGCGTGGAAGTTCCTATCGTAAGCTAGCCGCCATGATTGCTCGACAAATGGCTGTTGTCATCCCGACCATGGTTGCTGAACTCAATAGCACTTTGATGACCAACTCTAGCAACAATGGAAATGGTCAAGGAGAGAATAGTGCTAACCAAGGGCGTAACAACCAAACTTGCACTTTCAAGCACTTTAGCTCTTGCAAGCCCACTAGTTTTAGTGGCAAGGAAGGAGCCACTGGTCTCCTTGAGTGGTTCGAAAGCATGGAGAACACTTTTGTCAATTGTGAGTGTCCCGAGGCACTCAAAGTTCGTTATGCCACAAGTATGCTCCAACAAAGGGCACTTACCTGGTGGAATAACGAGAAGAGGAATCGAGGAGTTGATGCTATTTTGGCACTCACTTGGGAAGAGTTCAAGACCATTGCCATCGCCAAGTTTTGCTCAAGGAGTGAAATACAAAAGCTTGAGGAGGAGTTCTGGAACCTAAAACAAGACGGTGGTGACCACCTGGCTTACTCAACTAGGCACCACGAGTTGAGCATCCTGTTGCCTCACATGGTCGACACTGTACCCCGTAACATTGAAAAGTTCATCAAGGGTATACCACCTCAAATCCAAGATGCTATGGTGGGTAGCCGACCCACAACCTTGGAAGAAGCCATTACTATCACCTCTCAACTCACCAAGAATCATATACAAGCGGGCACCATGTCTGTGAAGGGTGCAAAGAAAGTGGAAAGGACGGTTACTGAAGCGGTTAAGAAAACCAAAGTTTAACCGTCTTACAACAACAATAACAACAATAAGAAGCGCAAGTTCACGCCAACCCACAATTAGCTGTGGCTGCACCCAAACCACCTCAAAGATAACTGGTACCTGCGGCTGCACCTGTGACCCAAGTGCCTATGGCTAGGGCTTATATTGGCCCTCAACCTATATGCAACACCTGTAGGTATCATCATCCGGGGAACGCCCCGTGTCGCATCTGTACTTTATGCGGTAAATATGGTCACTTGGTGGCGACTTGTCGTCGTGCACCTAACAACGACACAACTGTCACCAATCATGCGTGCTACAATTGTGGAGATCCTGGTCATGTTCTTCCACAATGCCCTCGTCTTGCGGGTAATGTTCCACAAGCTCGAGGACATGCTTTCAACATCAATGCTAATCAAGCACAAGCGAACAACGATATGGTGAACGGTATGCTAAATCCAACCCTAACATTTATGATCTAAGTCTCTTTCATACATTACCTGTATCGCTAAATGCCTTAAACATTGAACAGGTATGTTCCTTATTAATAATACTTATGCATACATTCTATTTGATTCTGGAGCCAATAAGAGTTTTGTTTCATTAGAGTTTGAACCCATACTTGCTAAGTCACCTACGAAACTAGAAAGACCTCTCACCGTTGAAGTTGCCGATGGAGAGTCGATCACCGTGGATGTAGTTATCCGTGATTGCATCTTAAGTCTTGACACCCATGATTTTCTTATTGATCTTATTCCTATGAAACTTGGAAGCTTCGACGTCATCATTGGTATGGATTGGTTAGCCAAACACCATGCCGAGATCATTTGTTTCGAGAAGTGCATCCGTATGCCGTTACCCTCTGGAGATACTTTAAAAGTGTTTGGTGAAAAATCTTCCAAAGGACTTAAACTCATGTCTTGCACTCAATCCCGAAAGTGCTTAGGCAAGAAGTATATGGTCTTCTTGGTTTACGTGGTCAACATGAAAGTCAAAGGGAAAGAACTTAAGGATGTCCCTATCGTACGAGACTTTCCTGAAGTATTTCCCGATGACCTTAGTAGTTTACCTCCCGTGCGTGAAGTCGAGTTTAAAATTGACTTGATACCGGGAGTAAACCCCGTGGCTAAGTCACCATATCGGCTTGCACCATCGGAAATGCAAGAACTCTCTAGTCAACTTCAAGAGCTAACCGGGAAGGATTTCATTCGTCCTAGTTCTTCACCTTGGGGTGCACCTGTCCTCTTTGTGAAGAAGAAAGATGGATCGTTTCGTATGTGCATCGACTATCATGAGCTTAAGAAGCTTACCATCAAGAATCGCTATCTTCTTCCTCGCATCGATGACTTGTTTAATCAACTTCAAGGAGCTGCTATATTCTCGAAGATTGATCTACATTCTGGATATCATCAATTACGAGTCCATGATGATGACATCCCAAAGACCGCGTTCCGTACTCGTGATAGGCACTATGAGTTTATGGTGATGCCTTTTGGTTTAACTAATGCTCCTGTTGTCTTCATGGATCTCATGAACCGTGTATGCAAAACTTATCTAGATAAGTTTGTGATCGTCTTCATTGATGACATACTTATCTACTCCAAGTCCAACACTGAGCATGAACTACATTTGCGACAAGTTCTTGAGTTGTTGAAGAAAGAGCAATTGTACGCGAAGTTCTCGAAGTGTGACTTTTGGCTCGAGGAAGTTCAATTTCTAGGACACGTGGTGAATAGCCAAGGAATTCACCTTGATCCTGCAAAGGTGGAAGCTGTGAAGAATTGGTGTGTTCCCACGACTCCGACCGAGATTCGTTCTTTCCTTGGTCTTGCTGGTTATTACCGGCGATTCATCGCTAACTTTTCAAGGATCACGAAGCCGCTTACTTCCTTGACATAAAAGAATAAACCATTCGAGTGGGGGCCCGAGTAAGAAGAAGCTTTTGAAGCATTAAAGCACAAACTGTGCAATGCTCCTATCTTGACCCTATCCGATGGAAAAGATGATTTCACCGTATATTGTGATGCATCAAAACAAGGCCTTGGTTGTGTTCTTATGCAACGAGGAAAGGTCATAGCTTATGCATCGAGACAATTGAAGGTTCACGAGGTGAATTACACAACACATGATCTCGAGCTTGGTGCTGTTGTTTTTGCTTTGAAGATTTGGAGACACTACCTGTATGGTACGCAATGCATAGTTTACACTGATCATAAAAGCCTTCAACACGTTTTTAATCAAAAAGACCTCAATATGAGACAACGTCGTTGGGTGGAGTTGATTAGTGACTACGATTGTGACATTCGTTATCATCCTGGTAAAGCCAACGTTGTGGCCGATGCACTAAGTCAAAAGGTTCATAATAAGATGATTTCGTTCCAGGAAATTCGCGATCAACGTTAATGGTTTGACACCTTGAGAGGATTCGATACTGAAATTCGACTAGATGTCAACGAGGCTACTGTACTGCTACAAAACTTGAGAATAGATAGTGACATCGAGTCTAGTATCTTGGAGGCTCAACAAAGGGTTCAACAAGAAGGAAGAATGAAAGATGAACTGGAGCATAACCTTCTAACTCAACTGGAGACGAAGCCTAATAGGTTGATATATTTCGCAAACCGAATTTAGGTTCCAAATCGTGATAATCTTCGTACCCTTGTCATGAACGAAGCTCATCAAACTCGTTATTCTATTCACCCTGGCTCTGATAAGATGTACATGGACCTGCGTGGTCATTATTGGTGGCCTGGAATGAAGAAAGATGTAGCGACCTATGTAGCTAAGTGCCTCACGTGTACAAAGGTTAAAGCCGAACATCAACGTCCAAGTGGATTACTTGAGCAACCCGAGATTCCTATGTGGAAGTGGGAACACATATCCATGGACTTTATAACCAAGCTACCCCGAACCTCTCGAGGACATGATAGCATGTGGGTGATCGTTGACCGATTGACCAAATCGGCACATTTTATACCCATACATGACACTTACAAGACATCAAGGTTGGCTCGTATATACGTTGTTGAAATTGTAAGTCGTCATGGGGTAAATCTTCACATCATATCCGACTGAGACGCTCGTTTCACTTCACACTTTTGGTCGTCTATGCAAGAACTCTTGGGTACTCAATTGGATCTAAGCACGGCTTACCATCCCAAACTGATGGTCAAACCGAGCGAACCATCCAAACCTTGGAGGATTTGCTACGCCTTTGTGTCCTTGACTTTAGTGGTGATTGGGATACGCATCTACCGCTAGCGGAATTTTCGTATAACAATAGTTACCACACGAGTATCAAGATGGCACCATTTGAAGCACTTTATGGTCGTAAATGTCGTTCACCGATTTGCTGGACCGACATTGGTGAAAACTTCATCACTGGTCCTGAACTTATACAAGAGATGACCGATAAAGTTTCCATCATTCGAAAGAACCTTGAAGTGGAAAGAAGTCGACAAAAGAGCTATGCTGATAAGCGACGTAAGCCATTGGAATTCCAAGTTGGGGAGATGGTTCTTCTAAAGGTTTCACCGTGGAAGGGCGTTGTTCGCTTTGGAAAAAAGGGTAAATTAGCTCCTAGATTTGTAGGACCCTTCAAGATTCTGAAAAGGATCGGGAAAGTGGCTTATAAACTGGAGTTACCTTCTGACCTTAGCGGGGTTCATCCTGTTTTCCATGTCTCAAACTTGAGAAAGTGTTTGGCTGACGAGAGTCTGCATGTGCCATTGGACGATATCCAGATCGATGAGTCATTGCACTTTATTGAGAAACCTGCTGAAATCATGGATCGCATTATAAAGAAGACTAGAACCACAACTACCCCAATTGTCAAGGTTCGTTGGGAGAATAAGCGTGGAGCTGAGTTTACTTGGGAACGTGAGGAGCATATGAAGAAGAAGTGCCCGTTTTTGTTCGCATAGTTTCATTTTTCTTAATTTCAGGACGAAATTCTTATAAGTTGGGGAGACTGTGACATCTTGTAATTTTGTTAATTAAAAGTTAATGTTGATATGTTCTTGAAAGGACTAATGTTGTCATTCATGAAACTCGTGGGCAAATTATACTTGTTTTCTTATTTTATATATTCTATCTTTAATATATTGAGCAATTAAATCGAATATAACAATGATAATATCAAATTATGTTAGTAATAACAATAATAATAACTAAACTACTAAGAATATTAATATTAACATTAATAATAATAATAATAATAATAGTAATAAACTATAATGTTATTAATAATAATAATACTAGTAATAATAATAATGTATAAAAATTATTAACTTAAGGTGTTTAAAACTTAACCAAGATTAGGGGGTTATTTATGTCATTTTATAAACTTTGAAAACAAGTTTTATGCATAAAATGATAACAAGTAAACCACAGGGACTAATTATGTAATTTACTAAAACTAAAACCCCCCCCATTGTCTCCCCCGCATTTCCGGCCAGCCGCCGGCCACCGCCGGCCGCGGCTCCGGCCATAGTCCAAACACCCGATTTTCACCCGATTTTCCACCCAAAACCATTTCTCAACCGTTCTAGAACCCTCCACGAACTTGAATCCATCCATTAAACAAGTTTAAGCATCGGTTACGAACTAAATCGATCGAGTAATCGATCACCTTCAAGTTCCAAACCGTTTGAGCATTAAAGATCAATAATAACCTAATTAACCGCACCCAAACAATCGTTTAACTACACTTAATCAAACACAACGTCTGATTTCACTTGAAACAACATCAATCAACCTAAACGAATTCTTTCATTCTTCGCGACCTGCTCTGTGGAACACATCATCATTCGCACGACATCATCTGAAATTGGTTGAGGGCTTTGGTTCGTGGTTGTCCTCTAAAGCTTCATACACGTTTAATTTGATTATCATCATCAATTGCTCATCAATCGAATACACATTGGTCGCGGCTTGTTCTTCGTTTGTTCCTAACATCAAATCATCTTTAATCGGGTAATTACACATATCCAAATACTCGATTTTAGTTGAGGATCAAAAGCCCTAACATTAATTTGGTTAATACTATCGATTTGATCCTCAATTTTGGTGCGGATCAAACTAGGGTTTATGTGAAATTGGGGATAATTATTTGTTTGTGTTTAAAAGTCTTAAAAACCAAGTGAAACCGCGGCTGAGAGCCTTGGTTCACTTGTTAGACACATGCACACCCACCTTGAGGTCTCGGGTTTGAACCCGGGCACCCTCAAACCTATTTTTTGGCTTTCTAGCCTTTAAAAAAATTACAGAAAATTTTTAAAAAATTATAAAATTAATTTTGTAAACTTTGTAATTTTTTTAAAATCACCAAATTACTTTCTGCAATTTATTTATAAAAATATCCTTAGATTTTATTTAAAATTCTAAGTGAATGTTATAGTTAATATATATTTTGTAAAATTTAGACTTAAAATACTATTTTATTATTTCAACCATTGTTTATTTAAGTTGTTGATTTAATCGTGTTTATTTTTAGCTAATTACAAAACCTTAATTTAACATTATGAATAATATTAAATTTTTATAAATGTTATTCTTGTCCCACATTTTATAATATAAATAAATCGTTACTACGAAAATTGGTATCGTTTATTAAATATAAATGACAAAAACCCCCAAACCTCAAATAAAACCCTAGCTCATAATAGTTCATTGAACTTAATATTAGACTTTAATCTTGTGCTTAAATATATTTAGGTGTCTTGTGATGATATAACTTGGAACGACGTTTATTATTATTTTTATTAACCTTCATTGCATACTTATTGATCAAGTGAGTTTCCTTACCCCTTTTTATGTTATTTCACACCGTTTTGGGGTGAAACATGTTACATTATTCAACATACACTTATAAATGTTTAAATCTTATAAAAGCACATGCAATTCATACTTTTATTTTGTCATGGTTATTTGTGTTATTGTAAGTCTTATATGAGATACATTGTAACGCCCCAAAATTTTCCGAAACAAGCCATTTAATAATAATGGGCTTTTAAGGGTTAATTTAAGAAATAAAGGGGTAAATTAGTGGGCTATGGACTAAATTAGCCTTAATGGGCTAGGTTTGATAGGTTTAAGGGCCCCTAATCAGCCCTTAAACCATGTATGATCAGATCCATTCCATCATTCCAACCCTAGCCACCAAATTCGTAGAGAGAGAAAGTAGAGAGAGAAAGTGGAAGAAAACTCAAGTTTTGGAGATTCAAAGGTGGAAGAGTGAAGATCTGGTTGATTGGAGCATCAAGGCTTAAGGAAAGAGCAACAAAACAAGGTAAGAATCGACCTCTAAGGCCCTCTGTAGATCAAACCTGGATTTTAGGGTTTTGGGGTTTTGAAAAGTTCAAAGAAACATATAAAGGTTAAATTTTTACGTATGAAAACGTGTAGAAAGCTTAGATTTGGTTTCATGGAAGGTAAACCAAGGATTTGGACGTAAAAAGTTAAGATTTTGGGTTAAAAACAGGCTGGTTCTTAGTTTTTGTTCATCCAGCAAAACTGGGCCCCGATCCAGCGAATTTAAGTATTCATCCAGCGAAACTGTGCATTTATCCAGCGAAACTAGGAAAATCCTAGCGAAACTACAGTTTCGCTACAGCGAAACTACAGTTTCGCTACAGCGAAACTACAGTTTCGCTACAGCGAAACTACAGTTTCGCTGATAGCTTCGCTAAGTACTTAGGCTGACCTTAGACATTGCAAAACTAGGAAATTCTAACAAAAGTTGGGTGCTCATGCCAGCGAATCTGTCTAGCGAAACTGACAGAGGTGCTGCCCAGCGAAACTGGTAGCGAAACTACCAGCGAAACTACCAGCGAAACTGTGGGCGAAACTATGAAGAAAATGACGTTTTTGCATATTAACTTTCGTGCAGCTAGAGTATTCAGGCTATAGCTTAAGTGACTTAAAATTTAAGCTACTAGGACGAGTTCAGGTGAGTTCTAGACCCCTCCTTTACCCGTTTTCAATGTTTTGGGGTGATATGCATACTAAAATACATACTTTTATGAGAACGGTTTTTAAGACCTTTTATCAAGAAAACAAAATTTTCTAAAGTAAAATGTGCCATTTAAATAGTTCAAAATAATTTTCGGGCGCGCTGACCTGACAGCCCGGCCCAGCCAGGGGCGTTGCCCCTTGGACCCCACTAGGGGCTGCCGCCCCTAGAACCGCTATCAGGGGCTGCCGCCCCCGAACCCCCGCTGTCCCGCGGAGGGTCAGTTATCTAGTTTTCAAACATGTAGTTACTTGTTGGGTTGTCAATCTTGAATGATATAAATCTTAGAGCCATGTATGCCTTGGGACTTTAACTTATACCAGGTTAAGAGATTATTAACATATTTGAGTGATTAGTGTTGAAGTATTACAAGAGAGTTTGTTTAAGGGCAAACAAAAGGTAAGTCTGGGGATGTGATAATTGGGTAATATGCATGCATGTATTGTAGTTAATATTGCATTTTAAATTACTTTATGTATCGAATGGTATTACTTTGTTACGTGTTTGAAATGTAGGTTAAATGAAGCTTAACGAGCATTATTTAAGAAGGATACATAGGATAACAAGACTACGGCTTGAAAGGTGCTAAAAATGAAGAAAACTGTACAAACTACACGGAGACCGTAAGCTACGGCCTGAGGCCGTAACTTACGGCTTTGTGCTAAGTCCGTCTATGAACCTCATAAGACAGGAGGTTTGGCCGTCTGGTTAAAGGTAGGCTGTAACCTACGGCCTATAGGGTTACGGCATATAGGCCGTAAGTTATGGTCTAACGTGATATTTTGAAGATTGTTTCAAATTTTAAAACCTATTTAATCCCTAATATTAGGGTTTCGAAAGGAGACCTGCCTCCAACCCCAAAAACGCATCTTTGGCTATTTTGAGCCATTGAAAGCCTCTCTAATCATCAAGCAATCAAGGATTAATATGCACAAAGTGAAGATTGAAGAAATTATGATGAATATGCAAGGCTAAACCACCCGTGATCATCTCCGGGTGGACGGTTTGTGATTGGATTTATGTGCTTGTGCTTTTACCTAGTCAAGACATAAACTTTGATTGTTTCATAACTTGTCTTCGTTTATGTGTTTTGAATCATGTGTTGACTAAAGATTCATGTTAGTGGATTTGATTATTGCTTATGAAGTTATCAGTTTTACATTGTTAACCGTTGAGTAATAATTAGGTTATTATCATTAATTGATGATTATAATTAAAGTTTCTAGATTATGGCATTAGTTAGTTTACTAGTTAATTTACATAATCAGTTATCAAGTTGGTAATTACCTTTCAACATATGTGATAAACAAGTTATGTCTATGTGACTTCAAGATTAGGTAAAACATACACCGTGTATTCAATTACAATCCTGAAACCCGGTGGTGATTCTTGTCATCTCAATAGTTCTAAACCAAATTCAAGTTTTTGTTTTGTTTATTAAAGTGATCATTTTATCTAGTACAATCAAAGTGATAATAGTTTAATTTTAATTATTTAATTAGTTAAATAATCAAATGAATCGTGTAACACTAACCACATGCTTCCTATGGATACGATACCTGACTTACCCTAGCTACCTAGGTTAATTAGGTTTTTGCATGACCCCAACGATAGGTCATCAATCTCTCAAGGTTTGTAAATTTCACTTTTACCCCAACATCAAATCTCTTAGACCTTTTGGATAAAACTAAGTAAATGATAAATTGTATACGATATCGACATGTCATAAAGAAATATTTACTAATAGAATTATATATACAACACAAAAAGTAAGGATGTTACGAATAAGATCACCAATATCGGATATATGTCGGTAATTACTGACCGATTACTAGGGACCTGACGGATTACTAGGGACTAACGTTGATATGGTTGAAGATAAGATGTGAGACGGGATTTATCTTATGTTTTTCATGACTCGCAAGGGGAATGCATTTCTGATTGATTATATGTCGATAACCCGTCTTTGAATCTCTAGATTGAGTACATCAAGCTTTTCAGAAAAGATACTCACAAGATATTTTCTGATTCATTTGATGTTAAATTTCATATGTGTAACATCTCGTATTTTTATAAACTATTAAATTTTAATACGTTATTAATTCTAATAATTACAAAAAAAATAATAATTATAATAATAAAAATAATAATAATGATAATCACAATAATAATAATAATAATAATAATAATAATAATAATAGTAATAATAATAATAATAATAATAATAATAATAATAATAATAATAATAATAATAATAATAATAATAATAATAAAAAAAATAAAGTTCAGGGGGTGTTTTGTAAATCATAAAACTATAAAAGAAAGTTTTTAAACATGAAATAATAATATCAAAACCGCAGGGACTGTTTGTGTAATTTACAATTTTTCAAAACCAACCCCCCGCCCATTTCCCCTTCGATTCTCTGGTGCCGGTTCCGGCGACATTCCGGCAACCGCCGGCGAACCCCAAAAACCGCGTAAACACTCAATTTTTGCAGCTCAATTTACATCAAATCGTTTCGTGGGAAGGATTCGAACCCTATGCAATCCTAAAACGCGTATAACGGTAAATTAACGGTAATAATCTTTCCACTTTATTCTCGACCAAATCAAACGGCTAAATCCCCCACTAACACACCACTTTAATCAAATTAAGTCAACATGAACGTTTCTATATTCATTTCCAATCGAATACAACCCGAACTCACACCTGAAACACACCCGAACATTAAAATCGATCATCTCCTTGTTTCGCGACCTGCAACTAATCGAATCTCAACCTCCGAGCCCTAAACACTGCAATTAACATAGGGCTTTCAATCCTAGGTATCATTCGAAGTAGTCTGCACGATTAATTTGATTTTTATCAAGGATTGATCAACATTCAATCTCGAGCTATACCGCGGCTTGTTCTTCACTGTTCTTAGCATCATTTCGAAACAAAACAGGTAATTGAATACATCATTCTACTCGTTTTATCATGGGGAACAAAAGCCCCATGAATTTGGTCATTAACAGAATCAATTCGGGGTTCAATTTGATTGATTTCGATTTAGGGTTTCGATTGAATTGGGGGAAAACTGGGAGAGTTGACTTAAAAACAATTGGGGCCGTGTTTAGACGCGGCTAAGGCCTTTGGTGTACTGGTTCGGGGTGTGCATTCTAACAGTGAGGTCCCGGGTTCGACCCCGGGCCACTGCATTTATTTTTTTTAAAGCCTTTTGAGCTTCTAAAAATTATACAAAAATTCCTAAAAATCCTACAAATAAATTTTATAAACTTTCTTATTTAAAATGTTACAAAGTGATTTTCTATAAATTTATTTTGTTTTAAAAACCCCAAAATCTTTATAAAATATTATTTATAAATATTGTAAATAACTATTTTTATAAAAAAATAGACATTATATTGTATTTAAATGTGAAATAATTATAGAAAACCATAGAAATTATACAATAGATAATTTCATAAATCGTTTGTAAATATAATTATAGGTTATATTTTTGTATTTTAATGAATAAATTATACGAAATCGTAATCAATATTAAATGGTATGTATTTCACAAGATTACAATAAAATATACAAAATATATTTAAAAGATATATTTCTTTCGAATAAATCAAAATACAAGTAATTACACGTCAAAACCCCCACGATTCAATTTAAATCCTAGTTCACATTTAGTCATAAAACTTTAATATATACATAATCGTGTACGTCAACCTGAATCCAATCAAATATATCTATTCACACTGAGTATGTTTTAAAGGATTAGTTATAATCAATAATAGGTATTGATCGTATCTGCACGTGAATTGCTTGATTCTGTGAAGTCTTTGTGCATTACATCAATTCAAGGTGAGTTTCGTGGCCCCTTTTTATGCTTATACAAGTTTCAATGTTTTCAATCAAATTGGGGAAAAAGTATGCTCACCCGTTTTCAATGCTGTACATTGTATATTCTGTTTTCATACTTGGAATCAATGTGATACTGTTTTGCATGCATACATGGTGTTATTTTATGGAAAACTCAAACAACCATTAATTCCCGGGTTTGGGAACCGACGGTTAGGTATTGGTAGTACTACTGGGTTGACACCCCCACCCTCGACAGATCGGTTTAACTTGTGAGTTACCGACTACAGCTGCCAGCAATCAGGCCATGGGTGAATATATTCCGTCAGATTTATATGCATAACGTCATTAGGTTTGGTTGTCTTTAAACACATGTTATGTGGTTTGTGCTTGCAGTATGATTCCATATCAAATTCTATACAGCATCAAATGTTTTAAATTTAAACCTGCGGAACTCACCAACATTATGTGTTGACATTTTTGAGCATATCTTTTCAGGTGAACATAATCAAAGAGGATAGCTAGTGCAGATGCCTTAGCAGAGACCTCAGGATTTCAATAGTTTTGCATATGTAATATTTGTCATTTGTTTTCATATTTGAACATTGTGTAATTTGGATTAGAATCAATAAGACTATGATAGTCGTGGAACTGACTAACCACGACACAAGTCACCATTGTGTCGGGCGACGTCATGACACGAGGATTTTGCATGTATTATCTCTCTGTTATTATACCAAGTGTTATGACGATCCCGTCCATCGCATCCTCGTGTTTCCGCTATAAGCGAGGGTGTGACAGATTGGTATCAGAGCCTTGGTTATAGAGATTTAGGTGGAGTATTCGACCTAGACTATAACCTAAGAACCTTCATATAGAATGCATGCTAGGGATTACAAGGCAAATGGGTTAAGTATATTAAGTTTATAAACTTGATATACAGGTATATTCCTATATACCTAATAATATACAAGTATGTTCCTACATACTTGATTATATATACATACACGTGTTATCCGAACATTCCAAAGGAAGATATTATTACTCTTAGACTATCTTCTTGGGATACCTTTATGCTAGAACTTTACGCTTGTATGTGCACAACATCATAGTAATAGGGAACTTCGGTGATCACGCGTAGCGTAGATCTCGGATATTAAAATCCGACCCTATCATGGTTATGACTGAAATTCTGAAAATGTGACGAAAATGCAGTTATCATTAGACATAATGTGCTTATGTGCTTATTTGCTATTACATGCTATTATTGGAATACTGGCTCATGGACATAAGGACAATACATTATTTGTGCTTGATGAATCTAAATAATACTATGATGTTAGCTTGGGGTAAGTGAAGCTAAGGGTGATCATGCAAGGTAAATTACCATTATGGGTGCACACGTAATTGTGATTCACCATGCATGAGAAGTCTGGTTAATCTTACCATGAGGTAACGATCATGAGTATCACACGATATCATTTTATAAAAATAGACTTTAAATTATGATTTAAAATATTAATTCATTAATTGAACACCATATCATTTTTAATTATGATAAATCATAAAAATTGTAGAAATTCAATTATTTAAAAACCCTAATTATTTATGTAAATAATTATTACATGTATTATAAATTATTACATGTATTATAAATTGTTATCCATTCAAAAATGGGTTTTTAAATATAAATTAAAACAATCAAATTATTAATGGATATTATATTATCTAGGAATTTATTTTGATAATATAAATACGAATTAGATTTTATAAATTTAAATGTTTATAAAATCTTACAAAAATTAAATATAAACTTATATGTTTAAATAACATCTATAATTTAATTAGAATATAATGATATGTTAAAATCATTATTAAGCCAATTAAATGTTATATAAATCATTAATTATTAACAAAAATAATTAAATGATTTAATTATATGTTTATAACAAATCCCAGAAAACCAAACCCTAGATCAAAATGAACACCAGGTTCAAGATCTAACCTATTTAGGTTATGGATTTGTATATATATATACTTATGTGAATATTAATTCCTTAACAGGAATTTACTAGGTTGTCAACACCACACAGGAACTGAGGTGAGTTCATAACTACTCCCCTTTTTAATCATTTAAATATTTTGGGGCTGGAATACATGTTGTAATTGAAATTACAAATTATTTTGTGTATTATGTTAAATAATAATTTAATCACATTTATGATTACATATGGTTATTATGAAATCCTTCTCTGTATACTGGACTATAAATAAGCAGGGATCTTTTGGATAGTACTATCGGGGAGTGACTTACCCCCACAAAGGTATGGACATGTGATCCATATCAGATGCACAAAGATCTTGATGTCATTCGGGATGACTGTTTCTGTAGTGAGAAGGCAGATGTGCACTTTATATAGTTTGCATTATAGTTCCATTTACAACCCATATGAGGATAAATGTAAAGGAGGATTTGCTCCCTCTGATTTGAAATTATTATGAAAATATAATATACACATAAAAGGATAATAAACTAAGTGACATGGACAAATTCAATGTGAAGGATTTGTTGGGCTTGTACTTAGTAGGTATGTGGGGTAGCGGGTTCACCTTATTAAAAAGGGTTCCGACAGGCTATTCATATACCGGTGAGTAAATTAAACTCACACTTTTTCTATAAATCCTATTTGATGATAATTGATGATTTATCACTATGTTTTACTTACCTGTGAACTCACCAACCCTGTGTTGACACTTGATTTACATGTATTCTCAGGTATCTACTAGGAGCTTATGGATACGCACGTAGGATCATATAAGAGCTCAAGATACCTATTGATTATTATCTGAAATATGAGTTAGACATGTTGTCATGAAACAATCTATATTTACTTCCGCTACGCATAATATTACTCTGAACATTATTGTAATGATTATCTAAAAACTATCATATAGATATTTGCATCTCTGTGTAACTACTGTGTTCGATCCTGTTTGTTCACCCCTCCGTGATAGATTCCAGACCCGGAATTTGAGGGTGTGACAATAGGTTTGTCTGTAGCCATTTATATACTGGTAAAACCGCCTATACATAAGTTGTGGTAGCTCACATCAAACTTATATTACGCTATTCTTTGGAATGATGCTAAGGAAAATTAAGATGTTATGTAACTAGTTTAAGTATTATTCAAGGTATATCGTGGATGTGGTGGGAACGCTGCGGGGAACCCTATATATAAGCATCACCGGTATACTAAGAATGTGCTTAAACTGGGCTACGTGATGATCTTGATGGACCGAAGCATGGGTTATTGGAACTTGATGAGTGGAACCATATGTGATTCTTTTTATACTTTGATTCCTATCAAAGCACACACAAATCTTAAATCATATTCTAAGGCATTGTGTGCCTAAATCAAATGGTTAACAAAATAAACTTTGAATCGTTATCCGTAGTTTTCAAAATCTCATCAAGGATTATGCCTCACCAATAAATACATACAATGTTGGAAGAGTGGGATGAGTATCTGCTTATAGGTACGCATGTTTCCAACGAAGATGTGGTTGACTTAGAACTTTGGTTAGTCAACGTACTCGCTTTGATTTATGAATCAAACGATTACACTTGGAACATCTCATTGTTATTATGCCAAATTCCCGATGGTCGTTTCCATGTTGTATAGCTCATATTACCCAAATCTCATAAAATATCTTAATGATATTTCAAAATGTCTACTCGTCAATACATACCCTGATTTGGAAACTCTAGCCGTAAGATTGTTACTATTATAGCACGTGAGGTATACCAATCCTCCTAAATCATCTGAATCAAGACGTGAACCCTGCTCAAATCTCTATTTGTCCTAACCCTCCACGTGCTTGTACCTGCAAGCATTTCAGTTCTTGCAACCCCACTAAGTTCAGTGGAACCGAAGGAGCTACCGGATTAATACAGTGGTTCGAAAGCTTCGAGAACACTTCCTAAACACCGAATGGCCTTCAAAACTTTAAACTGTTACTTATGGTCCTCAAATCCTCTTAAGGATGTGTTCCATAACTAAGAACAGGCAATGCTGTAGATGGAATTCCTATATCTCGGGGTACTTTGTCTAGGCAAAGTGTAAATGGTGATTTGATTCGATCATTGAATCCATTTACTTAACTCAAAACCCTTGAGATGAACGATCACTGATAAGTACGCGTGTCTTTAATAAGGTTATGGCTAACCTCATATCTTGGGAAGTCCATGAATTCCCTTCGATTGTGAATCGAATGTTCACATCTCATTGTAATGTCGAATCATTCTTGTCCTTGATTTCGTCTTCCTGATTTAAATTATTCAAGATTTGAACACCATCATAACAAATTCTGCGATCACGAACTTCGATCTTAAGCTTGTAAGCATGTTTTTTTTCCTTTGTTACACTGATGAAACTTGAAATTTTCTGAATTCCTAGTTGATATTAACTTTCCTTTCGTCGTTAAGTCAAACTTCATACGGCTTGCACCGCGGGAAATGCAAGAGTTTGCAGGTCAACCTATGACCAAGAACGTTCGTATCTCCTAAATGATTCCATCTCATCAAAGCAGGGGAGATTCCCTTACTTTGATGAATCTCTATTTCGACAAATGGTTCCTATTTGTTTGCTTTGTGAAATTTCATCCTCTGGATTAGGGTGACTTCCCTATCTTAAGGATTGACTGCAATTATTCTTATTGGAATTTACAAATGACATGGAATCACCAAAATAGGATTGAAACCCGTATTATGGTGATAAATGTCAACCTTCGATTATTTTCTTGTTATTAACAAGATAAGCATGAATTCCATACCTTGATGACTAATTCCAATTCTTGATCTTCAACTTACCATGGTTGTAATCAAGTAACGAAAAGCATGAAGTAACTTGAAGGATGAACCAATGTTGGTGATTCAATCTATCAAGCCAAAGCATGATCCTGAAAGGAGACCCGATCGTATTAAGCTGATTTTGATTCCAAGCTTAGAGCACTTAAAATTCTTAAATCGATTTCCCACCCTTTATCCTCGTATTTTGACCTAGCTATATGGAAACGTTTATTCCTTTCATTTTGGAGTTATCATCAAAATGTGATTGTGCGATAGTAGCATACCTAAACAATCCCTCTGCTGAAGATATTATCAACTCATGAACATGACTTTCTAGTCATATAAATGTTCTTAGCTGAACTCATGGTTTGTTGAACTGCGTATGTAAACTTACTTAGATATTGCTACCTTGCAAAACATGTTTACAAATACCTTTCCTATTATTCGCGTCACTCCTTGAACCACTTTTGAATCCTTAACCTTGAAGATCATTAAAATTCTATCTTGGATTGGAACAACAATACTTTAAAAGAGAAGTTCTGGAGAGAGTTACCAGCAAAGAGAGGAATTACTTTTAAGACTAAGTTATTTGGAGCCAAAACATTCTTAATATATGTTGAACCCGTGTTCAGCAAAGATGGGGAGAAAATTGGTGTTAATTACATGGGCATGGAAATCACTGATCAGGTGAAAAAGAAAAGATGGCAAAACTAAGGGAAGAAATAGCTGTGCAGAAGGCCGAAGAGACAGAACTTAATAAAACTATTCATATTACAAGGGAAACGATGAGAGCAAAGCAAATGCTAGCAACTATGTCACACGAGATAAGATCTCCATTATCAAGGGTCGTTAGCATAGCAGAAATTTTATCAACAACAAAACCTGATAAAGATCAGAAACAACTTAGTCATGTTGTCTTCTGGTGATCTAGTCCTTCAACTTATTAGTGACATCCTCGACTTCCTAAAGTTGAGTCAGGAGTTATGAGGTTGGAGGCCACAAAATTTAGGTCAAGAAGAAGGTGATGTCCCAGTGGAGGTTATTGATGATGTCCTACGGATTAGACAAATTCTCACCACTTGATCAGCAATGCTGACAAGTTTACCCACCAAAGAAAGGTTCAGAGTAATCTTTATGTAATAGCAAACCCATTATCTCACAACGTCGAGAAATTAACCTGCATCTATTTTAAACATTCGTATACCATGGTATGACGTTAAAACATCAATCGTTATTCTGAATGATTGATTCATTTTCTGTTTTATTAATATTTTTTTTTACCATCATTGTGAACCCATTCCAAGATCTTCGCATAGCGTATTATACTTAGACCGAAGGTTGGTCAAAGTAGAAAAACATATTCACAAGATATGCGTTAAGGTCGTTTCAGATGGTGACGATTGGGATTCTTAAATTCCAACGGATAACCTCTCTTATCATTGCTGGTCTTTCAATGATTTCTAGACTTCACCTTGTCACGAGATTATGTTCTGGAAGTTATGATTATAAGTCTAACATACCATGGTAACTCGTCATCGTGTTCTAACATTCCATATGCCAAATCTCAAAGAGAATCTCACGATTCTCTGGAAATGTTCGAATTGGCATACATTATGTCAAGAATCATGTAAAAGATTATATACAAATGAAACAAAGCCGGATCCCTATTGTCAAGGTCCGCTGGAAATCTAAACGTGGCCCAGAGTTCACCTGGGAACGTGAGGACCAAATAAATCCTCATCTTTTCGTTTCAGCCTCCTCGTGATTAAAATTTCGGGACGAAATTTCCAAAAGCAGGAGAGACTGTAACATCTCGTATTTTTATAAACTATTAAATTTTAATACGTTATTAATTCTAATAATTACAAAAAAAATAATAATTATAATAATAAAAATAATAATAATGATAATCACAATAATAATAATAATAATAATAATAATAATAATAATAGTAATAATAATAATAATAATAATAATAATAATAATAATAACAATAATAAATAAAGTTCAGGGGGTTTTTGTAAATCATAAAACTATAAAAGAAAGTTTTTAAACATGAAATAATAATATCAAAACCGCAGGGACTGTTTGTGTAATTTACAATTTTTCAAAACCAACCCCCCGCCCATTTCCCCTTCGATTCTCCGGTGCCGGTTCCGGCGACATTCCGGCAACCGCCGGCGAACCTCAAAAACCGCGTAAACACTCAATTTTTGCAGCTCAATTTACATCAAATCGTTTCGTGGGAAGGATTCGAACCCTATGCAATCCTAAAATGCGTATAACGGTAAATTAACGGTAATAATCTTTCCACTTTATTCTCGACCAAATCAAACGGCTAAATCCCCCACTAACACACCACTTTAATCAAATTAAGTCAACATGAACGTTTCTATATTCATTTCCAATCGAATACAACCCGAACTCACACCTGAAACACACCCGAACATTAAAATCGATCATCTCCTTGTTTCGCGACCTGCAACTAATCGAATCTCAACCTCCGAGCCCTAAACACTGCAATTAACATAGGGCTTTCAATCCTAGGTATCATTCGAAGTAGTCTGCACGATTAATTTGATTTTTATCAAGGATTGATCAACATTCAATCTCGAGCTATACCGCGGCTTGTTCTTCACTGTTCTTAGCATCATTTCGAAACAAAACAGGTAATTGAATACATCATTCTACTCGTTTTATCATGGGGAACAAAAGCCCCATGAATTTGGTCATTAACAGAATCAATTCGGGGTTCAATTTGATTGATTTCGATTTAGGGTTTCGATTGAATTGGGGGAAAACTGGGAGAGTTGACTTAAAAACAATTGGGGCCGTGTTTAGACGCGGCTAAGGCCTTTGGTGTACTGGTTCGGGGTGTGCATTCTAACAGTGAGGTCCCAGGTTCGACCCCGGGCCACTGCATTTATTTTTTTTAAAGCCTTTTGAGCTTCTAAAAATTATACAAAAATTCCTAAAAATCCTACAAATAAATTTTATAAACTTTCTTATTTAAAATGTTACAAAGTGATTTTCTGTAAATTTATTTTGTTTTAAAAACCCCAAAATCTTTATAAAATATTATTTATAAATATTGTAAATAACTATTTTTATAAAAAAATAGACATTATATTGTATTTAAATGTGAAATAATTATAGAAAACCATAGAAATTATACAATAGATAATTTCATAAATCGTTTGTAAATATAATTATAGGTTATATTTTTGTATTTTAATGAATAAATTATATGAAATCGTAATCAATATTAAATGGTATGTATTTCACAAGATTACAATAAAATATACAAAATATATTTAAAAGATATATTTCTTTCGAATAAATCAAAATACAAGTAATTACACGTCAAAACCCCCACGATTCAATTTAAATCCTAGTTCACATTTAGTCATAAAACTTTAATATATACATAATCGTGTACGTCAACCTGAATCCAATCAAATATATCTATTCACACTGAGTATGTTTTAAAGGATTAGTTATAATCAATAATAGGTATTGATCGTATCTGCACGTGAATTGCTTGATTCTGTGAAGTCTTTGTGCATTACATCAATTCAAGGTGAGTTTCGTGGCCCCTTTTTATGCTTATACAAGTTTCAATGTTTTCAATCAAATTGGGGAAAAAGTATGCTCACCCGTTTTCAATGCTGTACATTGTATATTCTGTTTTCATACTTGGAATCAATGTGATACTGTTTTGCATGCATACATGGTGTTATTTTATGGAAAACTCAAACAACCATTAATTCCCGGGTTTGGGAACCGACGGTTAGGTATTGGTAGTACTACTGGGTTGACACCCCCCCCTCGACAGATCGGTTTAACTTGTGAGTTACCGACTACAGCTGCCAGCAATCAGGCCATGGGTGAATATATTCCGTCAGATTTATATGCATAACGTCATTAGGTTTGGTTGTCTTTAAACACATGTTATGTGGTTTGTGCTTGCAGTATGATTCCATATCAAATTCTATACAGCATCAAATGTTTTAAATTTAAACCTGCGGAACTCACCAACATTATGTGTTGACATTTTTTAGCATATCTTTTCAGGTGAACATAATCAAAGAGGATAGCTAGTGCAGATGCCTTAGCAGAGACCTCAGGATTTCAATAGTTTTGCATATGTAATATTTGTCATTTGTTTTCATATTTGAACATTGTGTAATTTGGATTAGAATCAATAAGACTATGATAGTCGTGGAACTGACTAACCACGACACAAGTCACCATTGTGTCGGGCGACGTCATGACACGAGGATTTTGCATGTATTATCTCTCTGTTATTATACCAAGTGTTATGACGATCCCGTCCGTCGCATCCTCGTGTTTCCGCTATAAGCGAGGGTGTGACAGATTGGTATCAGAGCCTTGGTTATAGAGATTTAGGTGGAGTATTCGACCTAGACTATAACCTAAGAACCTTCATATAGAATGCATGCTAGGGATTACAAGGCAAATGGGTTAAGTATATTAAGTTTATAAACTTGATATACAGGTATATTCCTATATACCTAATAATATACAAGTATGTTCCTACATACTTGATTATATATACATACACGTGTTATCCGAACATTCCAAAGGAAGATATTATTACTCTTAGACTATCTTCTTGGGATACCTTTATGCTAGAACTTTACGCTTGTATGTGCACAACATCATAGTAATAGGGAACTTCGGTGATCACGCGTAGCGTAGATCTCGGATATTAAAATCCGACCCTATCATGGTTATGACTGAAATTCTGAAAATGTGACGAAAATACAGTTATCATTAGACATAATGTGCTTATGTGCTTATTTGCTATTACATGCTATTATTGGAATACTGGCTCATGGACATAAGGACAATACATTATTTGTGCTTGATGAATCTAAATAATACTATGATGTTAGCTTGGGGTAAGTGAAGCTAAGGGTGATCATGCAAGGTAAATTACCATTATGGGTGCACATGTAATTGTGATTCACCATGCATGAGAAGTCTGGTTAATCTTACCATGAGGTAACGATCATGAATATCACACGATTCTATTCTATACCCTAGGGTGTTAGGGTCATAATTCTGGTAAGTCCTTGTTGAAGGCAATCAAACATTGTAAGTCCTTGTTGAAGGCAATCAAACATTATAAGTCCTTGTTAAAGGCAATCAAACATTATAAGTCCTTGTTAAAGGTAACCAAACATTATCAACATTTACTCAAGTCCTGTCCTACTTAGAGCCTTCATAGTATTTCCAATTATAATATTGATCTTATGAGAAATATCTCCACTTAGCGTTTCAGTAACTACTGATTAATGCTTAGAATGAAAGTGGAATACATAAATGTAGAGGAGTAATGATACTCTCTACACATACAATACATTATTCTTTAAGATTATGCTAAGGATAAACGGATGTCACGTAACTAGTTTAGGCATCGTTCTAGGTATGCCACGGATGTGGTGGGAACGCTGCGGGGAACCTTATATATAAGCATCCTTGGTATACCAAGAATGTGTTTAAACTGGGCTACGTGATGATCCCGATTGACTGAGGCATGGATTGGTTTGGTTGTAAACTATACATATAAGCTTTGTGGATCTTGCTACGTCACATTAAACTATTTACACTTTGGAAATGTTTTCTCTACAGTCATCAATTCCCGTGTGGAACCGATGTATAGGTGTGACAACCCGAAATTTTCCGTGAATTAATATAAGATTTTTATGTGAATTTATGATTTATTTTTATATTTTTATTAATATTAATATTAATATTAATAATAATAAAAATAATGATAATAATAATAATAATAATGATATTATTATTACGAATAATGATAATAATAATAATAATAATAATAATAATGATATTATTATTATTACAAATAATGATAATAATAATAATTATAATAATAATGATATTATTATCAAAATAATGATAATAATAATAATAATAATAATAATAATAATAATAATATTAAAAATAATAATGTTAGTAATGAAAATAATAATAATAATGAAAATATTAGTAATTACAAAAATTAATTAAGTAATTAAATAGTCCAGGGACTAGTTTTGCAATTTTTAAAACATGTTTTATAAACTTAAAACCTGAAATAAAAATTTAACAAACCCCAGGGACCATTCTGTAATTTATTTAAATCCCAAACCCCCCCCGTCGACACCCGTTCCTCCGGCCGGTCACCGGCGTGATTCCGGCGACTCCTAATCATCGAATATACGCGGTTTTTGATCAAATAAAGGTTCCCGACACCCTCATGTGAACGATTCGAACTCGACCCACCCAACAATTCGAATAAAGGATCAGCGGGTGCGATCTAACCACCACGTGAACATGTCGGCTACTTTACAACCTCGAATCGCACTGAGAACACAACCATAATTGAATTAACTACTTGTACACGAAGTTATAAGTATTAACAATCGGACTACGCTCTCAATTGCACCAACAAACACACAGAAACCTCAATTGAATTCTCTCTCAATTCGCGGACCTGCAACTAACTGAACTCCCCTGTTCGAGTTTCTAAACCCCAAATTGATAAATAGATTTCGATCATTAGCCTCATTAGAAGCTACCTGTGAAGTTAATTGCATTTTCATCCACGATTGATCGTCGTTTGGATCCTCCCAAGCCGCGACCTGTTCTTCGAGGTGTTCACCATCAATTCGACTCCTTCTGGTAAATTAAATACACCCATTTGCTCGATTTATCATGGGGAACAAAAGCCCCATGAATCCATTCATTATTACAAACGATTAAACGCTCAATTTGATCGATTGGTGTTCTAGGGTTTATGAGATTTGGGGATAAACTGAAAACTGTTGTTAAATGTAATTAGAGTGGGCTTTTGTTCAATGAGGAGCCTTTGGCTCACTGGTCGTGCACGGGGTTGTGAAGGGGGAGGTCACGGGTTCGAACCGTGTACCTCCCAACGTTTTTTTTTAAAGCTTTTTAGTGACTTTAAAAAATAAATAAAAATTATTAAAAATTATAAAAATAATTTTTAAAAATATCTGTTATTTTTAAAACCTTTAATTAAATTTTTGTAAATTATTTAATGAAAAATACTTTAAATAAAATTTATAAAATAACATTTAAATTATTATAAAATACCCATTTTTATAAAAATAGACTTTAAATTATGATTTAAAATATTAATTCATTAATTGAACACCATATCATTTTTAATTATGATAAATCATAAAAATTGTAGAAATTCAATTATTTAAAAACCCTAATTATTTATGTAAATAATTATTACATGTATTATAAATTATTACATGTATTATAAATTGTTACCCATTCAAAAATGGGTTTTTAAATATAAATTAAAACAATCAAATTATTAATGGATATTATATTATCTAGGAATTTATTTTGATAATATAAATACGAATTAGATTTTATAAATTTAAATGTTTATAAAATCTTACAAAAATTAAATATAAACTTATATGTTTAAATAACATCTATAATTTAATTAGAATATAATGATATGTTAAAATCATTATTAAGCCAATTAAATGTTATATAAATCATTAATTATTAACAAAAATAATTAAATGATTTAATTATATGTTTATAACAAATCCCAGAAAACCAAACCCTAGATCAAAATGAACACCAGGTTCAAGATCTAACCTATTTAGGTTATGGATTTGTATATATATATACTTATGTGAATATTAATTCCTTAACAGGAATTTACTAGGTTGTCAACACCACACAGGAACTGAGGTGAGTTCATAACTACTCCCCTTTTTAATCATTTAAATATTTTGGGGCTGGAATACATGTTGTAATTGAAATTACAAATTATTTTGTGTATTATGTTAAATAATAATTTAATCACATTTATGATTACATATGGTTATTATGAAATCCTTCTCTGTATACTGGACTATAAATAAGCAGGGATCTTTTGGATAGTACTATCGGGGAGTGACTTACCCCCACAAAGGTATGGACATGTGATCCATATCAGATGCACAAAGATCTTGATGTCATTCGGGATGACTGTTTCTGTAGTGAGAAGGCAGATGTGCACTTTATATAGTTTGCATTATAGTTCCATTTACAACCCATATGAGGATAAATGTAAAGGAGGATTTGCTCCCTCTGATTTGAAATTATTATGAAAATATAATATACACATAAAAGGATAATAAACTAAGTGACATGGACAAATTCAATGTGAAGGATTTGTTGGGCTTGTACTTAGTAGGTATGTGGGGTAGCGGGTTCACCTTATTAAAAAGGGTTCCGACAGGCTATTCATATACCGGTGAGTAAATTAAACTCACACTTTTTCTATAAATCCTATTTGATGATAATTGATGATTTATCACTATGTTTTACTTACCTGTGAACTCACCAACCCTGTGTTGACACTTGATTTACATGTATTCTCAGGTATCTACTAGGAGCTTATGGATACGCACGTAGGATCATATAAGAGCTCAAGATACCTATTGATTATTATCTGAAATATGAGTTAGACATGTTGTCATGAAACAATCTATATTTACTTCCGCTACGCATAATATTACTCTGAACATTATTGTAATGATTATCTAAAAACTATCATATAGATATTTGCATCTCTGTGTAACTACTGTGTTCGATCCTGTTTGTTCACCCCTCCGTGATAGATTCCAGACCCGGAATTTGAGGGTGTGACAGATTGGTATCAGAGCCACAGGTTATACTGAGTTAGGGATTGCATCTAGCCTATAACCACACACAATAGTTGCACAAAGTAAATTGCCTTAGTTAGAGATAGAATAGGATTAAGAAGTTATATGCTTAAACTTAGATAGTTGTTTTCCTAAACATGACTTTGACTCTTTGACTCATTCCTAAACTTATTCTCAACGACACGTGGGATCTACACTTATCATCGTGCCTAAATCAAATGGTTTTCAAATCTCGTCAAAGTCCGTGTCACATGACCGAGAACATGCAATGCTGGAAGAGTGGGATACCTGTATCTTAAGGTGTTCTGTCTAGGCAAGGTATTCATACAACTTGATTACCTCACCTGGGAACCCTCGAGATGAGTATTCGCTTATAGGTACGCATGTCCTCGTTAAGGTTGTGGTGGACACAAATACTTTGATAAGTCAACGTATTCGCTTTGGTTTGCGAACCGAACGTTTACACTCCTAACCTCTCATTGTTATTCTAAACAATCTCATTAATGATTTTATTATTTTGAAAAGTTTTAGAAACCAATTACCCGTTTTTCATAAAGGTTTCTTCTTTTCATATTATACAGCATGTCTTCTCGTCAAATCCGTTCACGATTTAGAAACTCTGGCCGTAAGATTTCCGCTATTGTAACACGTGAAGTTACTACAGTCATATACAAGTCCTTAAGGCAAATGGCTTCTCGTGATTACCTTGATATGTTCCATTTGGTAATCTAAGCCACGCTTGTCCTAACCTAAAGCGAGACATGTTTCCTTAGTACTCGTGCCTTGCCGAATTTAATTGAAAAGCCCAGTTTTCTTAAATTCCCATCTGTCCTACAGTAATTGTCCATACTTTGAATATTTGATATAAAATGCATCTATTGAATATGTCAAAGTGTGAATTCTCATCAAACAATTTCATGATAGATGGACGCACCAGCGGGCAGAGGCAGAGGTAGAGGACGCGCCAGAAGAACTGTCCCAATAGGGATGACTCCTGAAGAAATACAAGCCTTGGTCAATCAAGGTGTTGCTGCAGCCCTAGCCACTCAGGCTGCTCAGAATGGTCATCACTATTCATATAAAAAGTTCCTAGACTGCAAACCAGATACCTTCACTGGTGCAGAAGGGGCCATTGGGCTCATAAGGTGGTTCGAGAAATGTGAATCCATATTCGCTATATCTGAATGTCCCGATGAGAGTAGGACCAAGTATGCCTCCGGAGCCTTGAGTGGAGCTGCACTCTCGTTCTGGAAGACAGAAGTTTCAAGACTTACTCTCTCCCTAGCCAATGCTATGGATTGGGAGGAATTCAAACAACTGATGATGGAAGAATTCTGCCCAAGAGAAGAAGTACAAAGGTTTGAAACCGAGTGCTGGAACCATAAAATGGTGGGATCTGAAATTGAAAAGTATACCACTGAAAATCATGAGTACGCAACCTTGTGTCCTCATATGATGGAGCCTGCTCACAGAAGAATTGAAGGCTACATCCGTGGACTGTCTCCGGTCATTCAATCTATGGTCACTTCCTCCAACCCAACTTCAATCCAACAGGCCATTAGGTTAGCTCACAAGCTGACTAATGAAGCTGTGGCTCAGGGGAAGTTACCACCAAGAAACAAGGGTAAAGGTGTCGCTGCTGAAAGCTTGGGGAAGAGAAAGTTTGAAGATGCTAAAGACAGTGAGAGTCAAGGTACAAGCAAGAAGCAAGATCAGAAAAAGCACCAAGACAATCAGGGCATTCCGTCTAGATGTCAGAGGTGTGGCAAGCGTCATCATGGCAAGTGTACCGCAATTATCTGCTACAAATGCAACAAGAGGGGGCACACTGCTCCTGAATGTAGAACCAAGACTCAAGACCAAGGAAAGAAGGATGGTAATCAGCAGAATGGTGGAAAGAAGGAAGTTATTTGTTTCAGATGTGGAGAAAAGGGCCATATTGCTAAAGACTGCACTGGGGAAAAGAAAGATACAGCCAAGGGCAGAGCTTTCGTTATTGGCAAAGGTGAGGCTCTCAAAGACCCTAACGTTATTATGGGAAAATTTTTGGTGAATAATGTTTATGCCATAGTATTATTTGACACGGGAGCTGATAGAAGCTTCGTATCTAATACTTTCTATAATCACCTGAATGTAAACCCTGTACCCCTAGATGAGCCATATGTTGTAGAAGTAGCAAATGGTAAATCCTTGACCGCATCACAAATCCTGAAAAACTGTACACTAGATTTATCAGGTCATATCCTACCAATAGACCTCATGCCCATTACTTTGGGAAGCTTCGATGTGGTAGTTGGTATGGATTGGCTATCCAAAAACTCTGCAGAAATTATCTGTAAAGACAAAATGATTCGTATCCCCCTACCAAATGATGAAGTCCTGTGCGTGGAGGGAGATAAGACTGGTGTCGTGATGGGAGTTATTTCTTACTTGAAGGCTCAAAAGTGTCTACGAAAAGGACATACTGCTATCCTAGCCTTAGTCACTGACAAAGAGAAGAAGGAAAGGAAGATTGAAGATGTACCCGTCGTCAGGGAATTTCCTGAAGTGTTTCCTGATGAACTGCCTGGATTGCCCCCTAAAAGAGAGGTCGAGTTTTCAATCGAGTTAGTACCTGGAGCTACACCTATAGCTCGGGCACCATACCGTCTCGCACCTTCTGAATTAAAAGAACTATCTGACCAGCTTAGGGAACTCCTTGATAAAGGATTCATCCGACCTAGCTCGTCACCATGGGGAGCACCGGTGTTATTTGTGAAGAAGAAAGACGGGACCTTCAGGATGTGCATCGACTATCGAGAACTGAACAAAGTGACTATCAAGAACCGTTATCCCTTGCCACGTATTGACGACTTATTTGACCAACTGCAAGGTTCAAGCATTTACTCCAAGATAGATCTTAGAAGCGGTTATCATCAGCTGAGAGTCAGAGATGAAGATATTATGAAGACGGCTTTCAGAACTCGATACGGTCACTTTGAGTTCACAGTCATGCCATTTGGGCTAACAAATGCACCTGCCGTATTCATGGATCTCATGAATCGTGTATGCAAGCCTTATCTAGACAAGTTTGTCATTGTCTTCATTGATGACATCTTGATCTATTCCAAAAATGAGCAGGAGCATGAAGAACATCTGAGATTGATCCTTGAACTACTAAAGAGAGAGGAGCTTTATGCTAAGTTCTCGAAATGTGATTTCTGGCTTAAAGAAGTTCAATTCCTTGGTCATGTGATTGATGCTAATGGAATTCATGTAGACCCAGCTAAAATTGAATCCATCAAAAGTTGGCCTACACCTTCTAATCCAACGGAAATTAGACAATTTCTGGGACTAGCCGGCTATTATAGGAGATTTATCGAGGGATTCTCCAAGATAGCTCAACCATTGACTATGCTTACCCAAAAGGGGGTAGCATATCATTGGGGGTTCAAGCAAGAGGCTGCTTTCCAAACACTGAAACAGAAGTTGTGCAGTGCACCTATTTTGTCCCTACCCGACGGTATTGAAGACTTTGTAGTCTACTGTGATGCTTCTGTTCAGGGACTGGGATGTGTTTTGATGCAACGCGACAAGGTCATAGCCTATGCCTCAAGACAGTTAAAGGCTCATGAGAAGAACTATGCAACTCATGACCTAGAACTGGGAGCTGTTGTGTTTGCTCTTAAATTATGGAGACATTACTTGTACGGTACTAAGTGCACTATTTATACCGACCACAAGAGTCTTCAACACCTATATAATCAAAAGGAGCTGAACATGAGGCAGAGGAGATGGCTTGAACTACTAAACGATTATGATTGTGCCATCAAGTACCATCCTGGTAAAGCAAATATTGTGGCTGATGCTTTGAGTAGGAAAGAACATATGAAGCCTCGTAGAGTGCGAGCTCTACAACTCACCATTCAAAGCAACCTGCCGACACAAATCTTGAATGCTCAGACTGAAGCCCTGAAAGAAGAGAACATTAAAGATGAAAACCTTCGAGGGCTAGACCAACAGTTTGAAGTTCATTCGGATGGAATACGCTTTATAGCAGGAAGGATTTGGGTACCCCTGTACGGGAATCTGCGAAGCTTGATCATGGATGAAGCCCACAAGTCTAGATACTCTATCCACCCAGGTGCAGATAAGATGTATTACGACTTGAAGCTTGTTTACTGGTGGCCAAGAATGAAGGCAGATATTGCAACTTATGTCTCAAAGTGTTTGACTTGTTCTAAAGTCAAGGTCGAATACCAAAAGCCTTCAGGAATGTTAACCCAACCAGAAATTCCCGTGTGGAAATGGGAAATGATAACCATGGATTTCGTCACGGGTTTACCCAAATCTCAAACGGGCAATGACACCATTTGGGTTATCGTTGACCGTCTCACCAAATCCGCTCATTTCATACCCATCCGTGAGAAAGACAAGATGGAGAAGCTTGCAAGGGTGTACATCAAAGAAATTATCTCTAGACACGGAGTGCCAATGTCTATTATCTCTGATCGTGATGCACGGTTTACATCAATCTTCTGGGGTAAGCTTCAGAAAGCTCTAGGCACTCGCCTAGATATGAGCACAGCCTATCACCCTCAAACTGATGGTCAAAGTGAAAGAACCATACAGACTCTTGAGGATATGCTCAGGGCTTGTGTCATTGACTTTGGAAAGAACTGGGAAGGTCATTTACCTTTGGTAGAGTTCTCATATAACAACAGCTATCATTCAAGCATCAAGGCGGCACCATTCGAGGCCTTATATGGACGTAAATGTAGATCACCGCTTTGCTGGGCAGAAGTTGGAGATAGTCAACTTACTGGTCCAGAGTTGATCTTTGAAACTCATGAGAAAATTGTCCAGATAAGAGAACGCATGGCTGCTGCCAGGGATCGCCAGAAAAGCTATGCTGATAAACGTCGCAAACCACTGGAATTTCAGGAAGGAGATAAAGTTTTGCTAAAGGTATCTCCCTGGAAGGGAGTTATACGCTTTGGAAAACGAGGGAAATTAAACCCTCGCTACGTGGGACCTTTTGAAATTGTCAGAAGGATCGGCCCAGTAGCCTATGAATTAAATCTACCTGCTGAACTTGGTGGTGTGCATAATGTGTTTCACGTATCCAATCTAAGGAAATGTTTATCCGATGAATCACTTGTTGTGCCTTTAGAGGAACTACAAGTAGATGAGAAACTCAGGTTTATTGAGGAACCAGTTGAAATCATGGATAAGGAAGTTAAACAACTGAAGCATAGCAAGATTCCGATTGTCAGAGTTCGGTGGAACTCCCGGCGTGGTCCTGAGTTCACTTGGGAACGAGAGGACGAAATGATGCGCAAATATCCTAATCTGTTCAAAAATATTACTAGTACATCTTAATTTTCGGGACGAAAATTCCTCTAACAGGGGGATAATGTGACAACCCGAAATTTTCCGTGAATTAATATAAGATTTTTATGTGAATTTATGATTTATTTTTATATTTTTATTAATATTAATATTAATATTAATAATAATAAAAATAATGATAATAATAATAATAATAATGATATTATTATTACGAATAATGATAATAATAATAATAATAATAATAATAATGATATTATTATTATTACAAATAATGATAATAATAATAATTATAATAATAATGATATTATTATCAAAATAATGATAATAATAATAATAATAATAATAATAATAATATTAAAAATAATAATGTTAGTAATGAAAATAATAATAATAATGAAAATATTAGTAATTACAAAAATTAATTAAGTAATTAAATAGTCCAGGGACTAGTTTTGCAATTTTTAAAACATGTTTTATAAACTTAAAACCTGAAATAAAAATTTAACAAACCCCAGGGACCATTCTGTAATTTATTTAAATCCCAAACCCCCCCCCCCCCGTCGACACCCGTTCCTCCGGCCGGTCACCGGCGTGATTCCGGCGACTCCTAATCATCGAATATACGCGGTTTTTGATCAAATAAAGGTTCCCGACACCCTCATGTGAACGATTCGAACTCGACCCACCCAACAATTCGAATAAAGGATCAGCGGGTGCGATCTAACCACCACGTGAACATGTCGGCTACTTTACAACCTCGAATCGCACTGAGAACACAACCATAATTGAATTAACTACTTGTACACGAAGTTATAAGTATTAACAATCGGACTACGCTCTCAATTGCACCAACAAACACACAGAAACCTCAATTGAATTCTCTCTCAATTCGCGGACCTGCAACTAACTGAACTCCCCTGTTCGAGTTTCTAAACCCCAAATTGATAAATAGATTTCGATCATTAGCCTCATTAGAAGCTACCTGTGAAGTTAATTGCATTTTCATCCACGATTGATCGTCGTTTGGATCCTCCCAAGCCGCGACCTGTTCTTCGAGGTGTTCACCATCAATTCGACTCCTTCTGGTAAATTAAATACACCCATTTGCTCGATTTATCATGGGGAACAAAAGCCCCATGAATCCATTCATTATTACAAACGATTAAACGCTCAATTTGATCGATTGGTGTTCTAGGGTTCATGAGATTTGGGGATAAACTGAAAACTGTTGTTAAATGTAATTAGAGTGGGCTTTTGTTCAATGAGGAGCCTTTGGCTCACTGGTCGTGCACGGGGTTGTGAAGGGGGAGGTCACGGGTTCGAACCGTGTACCTCCCAACGTTTTTTTTTAAAGCTTTTTAGTGACTTTAAAAAATAAATAAAAATTATTAAAAATTATAAAAATAATTTTTAAAAATATCTGTTATTTTTAAAACCTTTAATTAAATTTTTGTAAATTATTTAATGAAAAATACTTTAAATAAAATTTATAAAATAACATTTAAATTATTATAAAATACCCATTTTTATAAAAATAGACTTTAAATTATGATTTAAAATATTAATTCATTAATTGAACACCATATCATTTTTAATTATGATAAATCATAAAAATTGTAGAAATTCAATTATTTAAAAACCCTAATTATTTATGTAAATAATTATTACATGTATTATAAATTATTACATGTATTATAAATTGTTATCCATTCAAAAATGGGTTTTTAAATATAAATTAAAACAATCAAATTATTAATGGATATTATATTATCTAGGAATTTATTTTGATAATATAAATACGAATTAGATTTTATAAATTTAAATGTTTATAAAATCTTACAAAAATTAAATATAAACTTATATGTTTAAATAACATCTATAATTTAATTAGAATATAATGATATGTTAAAATCATTATTAAGCCAATTAAATGTTATATAAATCATTAATTATTAACAAAAATAATTAAATGATTTAATTATATGTTTATAACAAATCCCAGAAAACCAAACCCTAGATCAAAATGAACACCAGGTTCAAGATCTAACCTATTTAGGTTATGGATTTGTATATATATATACTTATGTGAATATTAATTCCTTAACAGGAATTTACTAGGTTGTCAACACCACACAGGAACTAAGGTGAGTTCATAACTACTCCCCTTTTTAATCATTTAAATATTTTGGGGCTGGAATACATGTTGTAATTGAAATTACAAATTATTTTGTGTATTATGTTAAATAATAATTTAATCACATTTATGATTACATATGGTTATTATGAAATCCTTCTCTGTATACTGGACTATAAATAAGCAGGGATCTTTTGGATAGTACTATCGGGGAGTGACTTACCCCCACAAAGGTATGGACATGTGATCCATATCAGATGCACAAAGATCTTGATGTCATTCGGGATGACTGTTTCTGTAGTGAGAAGGCAGATGTGCACTTTATATAGTTTGCATTATAGTTCCATTTACAACCCATATGAGGATAAATGTAAAGGAGGATTTGCTCCCTCTGATTTGAAATTATTATGAAAATATAATATACACATAAAAGGATAATAAACTAAGTGACATGGACAAATTCAATGTGAAGGATTTGTTGGGCTTGTACTTAGTAGGTATGTGGGGTAGCGGGTTCACCTTATTAAAAAGGGTTCCGACAGGCTATTCATATACCGGTGAGTAAATTAAACTCACACTTTTTCTATAAATCCTATTTGATGATAATTGATGATTTATCACTATGTTTTACTTACCTGTGAACTCACCAACCCTGTGTTGACACTTGATTTACATGTATTCTCAGGTATCTACTAGGAGCTTATGGATACGCACGTAGGATCATATAAGAGCTCAAGATACCTATTGATTATTATCTGAAATATGAGTTAGACATGTTGTCATGAAACAATCTATATTTACTTCCGCTACGCATAATATTACTCTGAACATTATTGTAATGATTATCTAAAAACTATCATATAGATATTTGCATCTCTGTGTAACTACTGTGTTCGATCCTGTTTGTTCACCCCTCCGTGATAGATTCCAGACCCGGAATTTGAGGGTGTGACAATAGGTTTGTCTGTAGCCATTTATATACTGGTAAAACCGCCTATACATAAGTTGTGGTAGCTCACATCAAACTTATATTACGCTATTCTTTGGAATGATGCTAAGGAAAATTAAGATGTTATGTAACTAGTTTAAGTATTATTCAAGGTATATCGTGGATGTGGTGGGAACGCTGCGGGGAACCCTATATATAAGCATCACCGGTATACTAAGAATGTGCTTAAACTGGGCTACGTGATGATCTTGATGGACCGAAGCATGGGTTATTGGAACTTGATGAGTGGAACCATATGTGATTCTTTTTATACTTTGATTCCTATCAAAGCACACACAAATCTTAAATCATATTCTAAGGCATTGTGTGCCTAAATCAAATGGTTAACAAAATAAACTTTGAATCGTTATCCGTAGTTTTCAAAATCTCATCAAGGATTATGCCTCACCAATAAATACATACAATGTTGGAAGAGTGGGATGAGTATCTGCTTATAGGTACGCATGTTTCCAACGAAGATGTGGTTGACTTAGAACTTTGGTTAGTCAACGTACTCGCTTTGATTTATGAATCAAACGATTACACTTGGAACATCTCATTGTTATTATGCCAAATTCCCGATGGTCGTTTCCATGTTGTATAGCTCATATTACCCAAATCTCATAAAATATCTTAATGATATTTCAAAATGTCTACTCGTCAATACATACCCTGATTTGGAAACTCTAGCCGTAAGATTGTTACTATTATAGCACGTGAGGTATACCAATCCTCCTAAATCATCTGAATCAAGACGTGAACCCTGCTCAAATCTCTATTTGTCCTAACCCTCCACGTGCTTGTACCTGCAAGCATTTCAGTTCTTGCAACCCCACTAAGTTCAGTGGAACCGAAGGAGCTACCGGATTAATACAGTGGTTCGAAAGCTTCGAGAACACTTCCTAAACACCGAATGGCCTTCAAAACTTTAAACTGTTACTTATGGTCCTCAAATCCTCTTAAGGATGTGTTCCATAACTAAGAACAGGCAATGCTGTAGATGGAATTCCTATATCTCGGGGTACTTTGTCTAGGCAAAGTGTAAATGGTGATTTGATTCGATCATTGAATCTATTTACTTAACTCAAAACCCTTGAGATGAACGATCACTGATAAGTACGCGTGTCTTCAATAAGGTTATGGCTAACCTCATATCTTGGGAAGTCCATGAATTCCCTTCGATTGTGAATCGAATGTTCACATCTCATTGTAATGTCGAATCATTCTTGTCCTTGATTTCGTCTTCCTGATTTAAATTATTCAAGATTTGAACACCATCATAACAAATTCTGCGATCACGAACTTCGATCTTAAGCTTGTAAGCATGTTTTTTTTTTCCTTTGTTACACTGATGAAACTTGAAATTTTCTGAATTCCTAGTTGATATTAACTTTCCTTTCGTCGTTAAGTCAAACTTCATACGGCTTGCACCGCGGGAAATGCAAGAGTTTGCAGGGTAACCTATGACCAAGAACGTTCGTATCTCCTAAATGATTCCATCTCATCAAAGCAGGGGAGATTCCCTTACTTTGATGAATCTCTATTTCGACAAATGGTTCCTATTTGTTTGCTTTGTGAAATTTCATCCTCTGGATTAGGGTGACTTCCCTATCTTAAGGATTGACTGCAATTATTCTTATTGGAATTTACAAATGACATGGTATCACCAAAATAGGATTGAAACCCGTATTATGGTGATAAATGTCAACCTTCGATTATTTTCTTGTTATTAGGGTGACTTCCCTATCTTTTGGTGATACACTTCGTCGGTGATCCTTTGGTAAAATCCATCGATAAACCGTAGGTAAATTCTTTACCCACACCACATTCTCTGACGGAGTATCACCAATTGATTACCGACCGGACCTACTTTCATCGATGGTACCCATTTTCACCGGCGGATATGACCCGTGCTGAAAGGTGTTTTTTGCTGCATTTGTAGTTCACAATTATATGCTAGATTTCTCTTCTGGCTTAGTTTTGCAAATAGCGTTTGTCTTCCTAATTAACAAATTTTAGACCCAAAGGTTCATATTTGAGCTCTGGTTTATTAATAAAATTTGTTACTGCATAACTGTTAGGAGTTCGGTATGACATATAATAGGATTGTAATTCTTTATTGTTAGTTATCATCACTAAGGTATTAGTTTCTACTGTAATTGTACGCAACTTGTTCAATTCTCCAGGATAGTCAAAGCCTATATAAATGTTATATAGCTTTGATATTTAATCATTCCTTCAATTCTATGAGCTACTAGATTTATTTTACTTCTTACTTTTTATTGTTCGACCACAATTAATTAAGAAGAAAAATTCGATTTTTATATATACGTATGCAAAAATAGCTTACCTAAACCAAGAATATCATAACCTTATTCTTTAGTTTGGAAATTGTTTAACAACTTAAAACCTATGAACCCAATGATAATGCTAGATGTCAATTTTCAACAAACCAATTGAAAACCAAATTGATGACTTTTTGTTATATCATTTTATTCATTTCTTAGGATCATCACTAAGTTCATAAATCTCTATATATACTTACTCCTTTGTGCATTCGTTTCACTCACAATTTGATCAAGTTCAAGAGCCTTAACGACTTGTACTCATATTACAATGGCTTCTACCTGCTACTTTTATGTTTTTGCCCTTGCACTATTCTCCATCACAACCAATGAGATGTGTTATGCTTCACGCAATTTGCTGCAATCTACTCCCACAGTACCACAACCTCAGATACCCACCATCCCGACACTTCCACAACCACAGATACCCACCATCCCGACACTCCCACAACCACAGATGCCCACCATCCCAACACTCCCACAACCACAGATGCCCGCGATCCCTACAATCCCAAATATGCCGAAAGTATCCTTGCCTCCATTGCCTTCGATGCCTACCATCCCAAACTTCCCAACAGCTCTTCCAACCATTCCTTTCTTCGCTCCACCACCATCCAACAAGTAGATGAATGATGATTTATGGACATTTGCTGCTACATCAAAGGAAAACTCAATGACTTTCATTGATTCTACTATTTTACATAATTGTTAATTGTTAAGTGTTTTATCATCTGTTTCTTTTGTTTGTTATTGTATTTTACTTGCTATACCTTTTTTTGTAATATATTCTTACTTTTGAATTTAAAAAATCCGTTATTTAAACCTTCATGAATTAAATGCATCATAATAAAGCAAAAAAAGAGCTATCTCATACTTTTCACTTGAGTGTTCTATATCTAAATTGAAAATAGTGGTACCATTCCATGATCATGCTGGACAAAAGCTGCTTGAGTTTGGAAGAATAACCTCAATGAATATATATATCAATTTATTTGCAATGTTAGCAATGAATTTTTTTCCCTCACATTATAGCGACAAATTTTTCGTCACTAATCTTGTTTGTGTATTAATGTGCTTTAATTTGTACAATTTCTAGAATTTCTTTGTTTAGTGGAATTTGTATATATTTATGTAGATTGGATGTATATGAAAATAGCAAGACCTAGAAAAACAACAAAAAAAGAAAATTTTAGAATTCTATTTAAAGCTATAGCAAATGCAAGTCGTGGCAAACTAGTTCTTCGCATAAATTTACCACAAATTTCATCGTAAAGCCAGATCATCACAAATGCGTCATAAAGAAATAGCTGGAACTTCTTTTCAGATGTATAGACGAATGTCGTCAGCATTCGTCTTAAGATCATTTCTATCGCGTATTGTAAGTGTAAAAACTTATTCAACAGGTGTTGTCCGTTGCAAATAGCTCTTTGTGTTGTAGTGTGTTAAGCCTCGCGTCATTTATTGCAAGAACTTTAAGAATACCTTAACATACCATCCCCACACTACACAATGTCCAACGTCCTCACACTCACCACCGCTAGTGTGTTCTAGTCGTCCGATCCTTCCTACTTCATGTGTCGTAGTTCTTTTAAAAAGTACCCTTTTAATGCTTTCCAAAAATGATAAGAAGTGAAGAATCTTTTCTGGCATCATCCATATCACCATTTGGAGTATATGAAAAGTTTGTAATGAGAAGGTCTTACAACAAAAGGACGATTATGTTTGGAAAATCATTAAAGATATTAAGGTAGTGAGTTTTTTATGTATCAAGAGTAGGGTGAAGGCCGTTAGTGTTGATTGGTGTAATTGATGTAAATTTATAATACTAATTTTTAACTTTCTATGCATAATGTGTTGTACCTTATGCTAAGAGAGTGTTTTATAAAAGATGATTTTTTACTTTTAACCCTAAACTTTTCATCTTTGCAATATAACCTCACAAAATTTGAGTTTTTACTATTAACCCAAAACTTTTGTATCTTTTGCAATTTGATCTTTCAACTTTTTACTTTACAACTTTAACCAAAAACTTTTTTATTTTTTCGTAAATTTTTGTGTTACGCTTCGTTCTAAGTTTTGCAAGTTAACACGACGCAACATGCATGTGGTTCAACATTTTTACATTTCGCTCTAAATTTTGTAATCTAACACGACGCAACATGCATGTGGTTCAACGTTTTTCTGTCTATTTTTACCTGTTTGACAGATTTATCGCAACACGAGTCCTAGATCGACTTAGTTAAACTTTTTTATATTTTACGTTTCGATCAAATTTTTTCACATTAACACACCGCAGTTACAGTGTTGATGGTCGCTGGTGGTAATATGACATTGGTGTTATTTGGTACGGTTTTACACCCCACCGCAATGCAGTAGCTTAATTCTAGTTTTATTTCATTTTGTAAATTACTTTTGAATGTTAATTCAATCGGGTATAACTCCTTACTCCTTACTAATCCCTCTTTTGTTTTTCTAATAAATCCCGTGATTCAAAAAAGATTGTTTACATAAAGAAAATTGTTATATTGTTTAGATGTTTTTAGTGGACAAATGGAGACCGGTTGGTTTCCATAAACAAGCTATTTTAACCAATGATTTCGAAACCGGACCGGCCGGTCCGACCGGTTCGACCGGGAACCGGTGATGAAGCCGGTTCGGTTTGGTGGTTTTGGGCCATTTTCGGTTGAACCGGCCGGTTCGTGCGGTCGACCGGTCCGACCGGAACCGGCGAACCGGGTTGAACCGGTTTTTGAATTTTTTTTTTAATTTTAATAGAAAAATATTGTTGGATATGGATTAAGGAACACCGGTTCGTTAATTTGGACTATGTTTACTTGAATGGTATGTATTTTGGACGTTGTTTTGGATTAAGGAACACCGGTTCGTTAATATAAATATTTGGAATTTTTTTATATTTTTTTAAATATTTATGACGTCATCCGGTTCGTAATCCGGTCCGACCTGTCCGACCGGTCCGACCAGTGAACCTCTAGGCCGTCCGGTTCGCTTTCCGGTCCGGTTTTGAAAACATTGATTTTAACAATATCGAATGTGGTTGTAAAAATGTTCTTTTACGAGGAAATAATAAAACAATCTTATGTAAGAAACGGGGTATATAATATTAAGAAAAGTTGAATTATATTGATCGAAACGTAATAGAAATTTTACAGTAGTTTTTCACACCCTAGTTTCAATTTCCTCGTGTACAACATATATAGCGTTTACCTAGTTCATATTTAAAAACTTAACATAATATTCATTAACTAACTTATAAAATATATAAGTTATGAGAACATGTAATAATGAACACAAATTTATGAGAACATGTAATAATGAATATAAATTTATAAATATATATTGCATGCTATAAGTCTCAATAAGTAAAATTAATAAATCGAACGAGTCAGAGCATAACCAAATAAATAACGCTAGACGACTAGTAAAATGTCAAAGTCCAAACTAGTCATATCAATGGAAACAATATCAAAAATCCGTACTACAAAGTAAAGAAAAAAAATAAGATGTATACTAAGATAGAAAGAACCAAGGATCTCTACCTTATTTAGCAAAACAAATCAACCCAATTCGTGATGTACTTAACTCGTTTGAAAATCTGCATTTTAATCGTCTTGAATGAGATTTACGAAACTTACAATTACGTCGTCTTATTAGTTAACTAAAAATTATTCCGGCAACAAAGATCTTTGAAAATATTAGTTATTATCTTGCGTTATTTAATATAAAAATTATTCCGGCAACAAAGATCTTTGAAAATATTAGTTATTATCTTGCGTTATTTAATATAAACACTGGTAAGCATAAACTTTTATGAAAAAAAAAAATTCCAACCATAAACTTAATTATATCTTGAGCTATATAAACATATTAATGCATAACGTCTCTTGTTTGATTTCTTCTTATTTGTATACATATATATATTTTTTATTTCTTCCACTTTTTCATTTGACCATTAATTGTGTCTATTTTATTTTAATAACTAAATAAATATATGTGTGTCAGGTAACTAAGAGAAGAAACCAGTTAATACCAGTTTATATGTGCATGGTGCCAAGGCATAAGCAGATACAGTGTGCGGACATCAAATGAACCATCGGAAGCAAAGTAATCATCAACACGTTTCATCAACTTATTTGGATTTTAATTATCAAAGTTCTAATCTTTTAGATTTCCAAACTACTTGTAATTCATGTCAACAACCGGAACTGAAACCGGAACCGAAACCGAAACCGGAACCGCAACCGGAACCGGAACCAGAACCGATAGACGATAGACAAGAAATTCATGCTTGTATCGAATTATTAGTGTGTTTCAAAGATTTCAATTGCGCAAGTTGCCGGAACAATATCAAGGCCACATAATTTTATTTACAAACTCGTGAACAACATTAAGTAATCAGATTGTTACCTCACTTGCCAAGCGATACGATCCTGAAATTAGTGTTTTATAACGAGCAAAGGTGAGGCAGCAACGATGACAATAAACGTATGACGGTGGCTGCATAAGTTGCCGGAAAAGAAAACAACCAACTTCAAAACAAAACATTACAGATTATGATTCACAAAGGAGGAACGACACAGTACCTGGTGGTGCGAATCAGAGTGGAATCAGGAGATTCGAACGTATATAATTCCCAACTGTGGTTTCACGGTCCTCGTAGGTGGCAATCGGTGATACGTCGACAATTTTTCTGGAAAGACAAATAAGACATTCCGATTGATACCACCAGGAGGGGGAAAATAAAATTCCAAAGAATACAAAAAATTGAAAAATTGGCTCTGAATCCAACGAATAAAACTTTCCAGGTATGAAAAAAAGTATTTTGTTTTGGTTGAACCTGTAGACTCATATAAAAAACAGTTTCATTAGGTCAGATATAGGAAAAGAAAAATCTTTCATTTTTTTCTAAAAAAAGCGGGGAATGGGGATTCCCTTAAAACGGTCCCCAAATAACCATTTTACATCTTTGAATACGTATAGAACCTTTGATTACGGCTCGGCAAAAATCTAGCTGGTTCTTCCAAATAACTTATAAAACCCGAATCTCTATTAAGTTTTCTAATCGTTGTGCAATGGCGGCTAGCTCGAACGGGAGTAAAGAATGAAACAGGTAGTTTGTGCGATCAAGGTTTTCATGGGGTAAATGAATTATCGAAGAGCATATATGGATCAATTGTAACATGATATGAGAGGTTGAAATCCCGGATACTACGTGAGTTTGTTGCAGATGATAAAGGCTTTTGGAAAACTTTGCCAACTAGATAAGAGAAAAATATCATGTCGAATTTGTTATGATCGGAGTAGATGCGGATTTCGTTAATAACCCACGTGCATATAGGAGTAGCTCCCCAACCCGATTTCATTATTTAATCTTATGATTAATTCTTAAATATATCATATATGAGCCGTTTCATTTTCAAAAATTTATTTATTATAAATATTAATTTTAATTATTTTTTATAAAAATTTTACTTTTTAACAACACCAATTTTAAAATATTTTGTATTTTAAAACTTTTTGATGTTTTAAAAAAAAATTATTCCATAAAAAAATTCTTAAAATAACATTGATAAAAAGACACATTTCTTAATTTATTACAAAACTATTTTAAAAAAGCGTTACATAATAATAATATTAATTAGTGTAATTATTTAATAGGAGAAAGAAGTGGAAAAATTTTCGATAAAAAGAATGTATTACTACCATGTGTCCCCCTAATTACTTTTTTTATTACAGTAAAAATATGTACACAGTGAAAGATTAACATGTTAAAATAAAACTATAAATTATCCAAATTACCTCTTTTTGAACAACAAATCTTTAATAAATGGACTAAAGGTTCTCTATTGCATATGAGCTGAGATTGTTGAACATTTTCCTGCTGTTTGGAGATTGTTGAACAACTTAAAAACCTATGTACCCAATAATAATGCTAGATGTCAATTTCCGACAAGCCAGTTAACGTGTTAACCAAACTTGTGACTTTCTGTTATATCATTTTATTTATTTCTTGAGATCATTACTTATGCATTCTCTATATATACTTACTCCTTTGTGTATTCATTTCACTCACAATTTGATCAAGTTCAAGCTAAAGCCTTAAGCTCTTGCAAGAATTCTACAATGGCTTCTACCTTCTACATTTTTGTTTTCGTCATCGCACTATTCTCCATCACAGCCAATGAGATGTGTTATGCTTCACGCAATTTGCTTCAAGCTACTCCAACAGTACCGCAACCACAGATACCCACCATCCCAACACTCCCACAACCACAGATGCCCACCATTCCGACACTCCCACAACCACAGATGCCAACAATCCCCACACTCCCACAACCACAGATGCCAACAATCCCCACACTCCCACAACCACAGATGCCCACCATCCCAACGATGCCCACGATCCCTACAATCCCTAATATGCCGAAAGTATCATTGCCTCCATTGCCATCTATGCCTACCATCCCAAACTTCCCAACAACTCTTCCAACCATTCCGTTCTTCGCTCCGCCACCATCTAACAAGTAGATGATTTATGGGCATTTGGTGCCAGATCAAAGAAAAAACTTAGTGCCTTTAATTCATCGTATTATTTTTACATAGTATTTGAGTGTTATCATGTATTTTTTTCTGTTTGTTTTTGTAATCTTTTGTGGTTTGCCGTACTCTTTTGTAATATATTGTTACTTTTAAATTGAAAGTTTTCATTATTTTAAACCTCTAGTGTTTAAAAGCCACGTAATCAAACAAAAAGACTCACTTATACTTTACACTCCATTGTTTAGTAACTAAATTAAAAGTAGTAGAACCATTCCATGATCATGATAGACAACAAACATGCTGGGGTTTGCAAGGGTAACTCTAATAAATATATTTGAATATAGTTGTAATCACTGTAAAAAAATGAAGCCATCGTAACCTATATAAAATGTTGTATTAAGTTTTGAAAAGATTGTAATATGTCTAAAGCAACATTTTACCAATAGTTGTGTTAGTAAAATTGTCTTACTACTAAAACAATCTTTTTGTTAGAGAATGCTAACATTTTCTTTTCTTAAAGATTTGCATGTAACATTTTAGGACGTAATATTTTTACATACATCCAAGTACAACCTTTTACACATTTAAATGTGATTTTTGCTATACTTAGATGTAGCGTTTATTATAATTTTGTTTTTACAAACAAGAAACCTTTTTGTACACTCAAATACATCCATTATTATCTTCTTAGTAACAATGCAACATTTTTTGTGGGTAAATGCAGTTCTTTTTTATTTTGTCGAAATAAATGTCCTTACACTAAAATGCAACTTTATATGTTTTTTACTCACAAAATGCAACATTTTGATCAATTTAAAGTAACGTTCTTTTTTATCATCTTCACTCTTTTTGCATTTCAAGCAAGTGATTTTTTTTTAATTTTTTCTTATCGCTATAACTCTATCAAATCATCCATATTCTAAAGATTTGTAATTCTCCATTTGTTCTTTTTAAATTATTTGAATAAGAATTATGAAATTTTGTTTAAAAAATCAATATAGAGATTAATGTCAAAAAGAATCAGTTAATGTCTAAAAATCTGCTATCTAAAAGTTGTATCGATCTAATGTCAAAAGCTGCATATCAATGTTGAAAGAATAGAGTGAAACGGCTAGAATGGAGTTGTACGACGAAATACGAACCGTCAGATCTACATTTGATCTACGGCTAGAATGGAGTTGACAGAGGCGTACAGATCGCCGCTAATGCCTTGTTGTACGACGAAATACGAACCGTCAGATCTACATTTGATCTACGGCTAGAATGGAGTTAACAGAGGCGTACGGATCGCAGACTATTAGCGGCGACCCGTCGCCGCTATTGACGTCGCCGCTAATGTCTGTCGCCACTAATACGAGTGTCGCCTCTAAAAGAATCGCCACTAATTATAAGAATTCTTGTAGTGTCTAATGTCAAAAGCCGCATATCAATGTTGAAAGAATAGTTATTTGATATCTATAACTCAGTTGTTTAATGTCTAGAAGTTTGCTTTGAAAAACATTTATATAAAGTAAAGAATTTACATTTTTGACATCTAAAAAATAATTATTTATATGTCACCTAATGCATGTGTGAGGTTGAAAGAGCTGTTATTCCAATTAGTTGAGTTTCAATATTCCAATTGTGATCGTAAAAATGTTATAGTTACAATATTTAAATAATACTTTCTATTACTAACTTTAATGTGTTTAATGTGTTTTATAGTTTGTATATTGTGTTTTAGTGAGTTGTATATACTATTTGGGTTTTTTTTGTTTCTTTTTATTTTTTTACTTTTAATCACAATACTTTATATCTTTCATAATTTAATCCAAATACTTTAGTTTCAACTTTAATTCCATGTACGTTTCATCTTTAATAAATTTTTCCTTTTACGTTATGGTCTAAATTTTGTGAGTTGCACGCCACAACTTACATGTGTGATTTAACGTTTTCACACTTATTTTTACCGTTTTGGTGCCTTGACGCAACGACGGGCCCTAGACCGACTTAGTTATTGTTTTCTATATTTTATGTTGCGTGGATGATTCAATGCCCCCATCGGATGTATGTAAAAATAGAATGCAATATTTTTTAAAAAGAAATAAAATGATTCTTTTAGAACGGGCGGGTTCTACTTTCTGTTTAGTTTTATTTTTCGTTTTATTTATATTTTAATACGAGTTTTTCTGATATTGGTGGTCGTTGACGGTTGTGTGACATTGGTACTACTTAGTACCGTTTTACGCCTCACTACAAAGCGACGGGCTTAATTCTAGTTAAAAATTAATTTTATTTTTTCTTGACCACATTGCACTATATATACAAGTTCAATCTTTTACTTTCTATTGTTTATTATACTTTCTAAAAAGGAAACTTTCGTTTTTATCTAAAAAATAGCTTACCTAAAGTAGGAATATCAATAACCAAATTCTTCTTATTATTTGGAGGTTGTTTAACAACTTAAAACAAACCTAGGAAACCAATAACAATGTTAGATGTTAGTTCCCAGCAAACCAATTTAAAGTCCTAACAAATTGATGACTTTTTCTTATATTAAATATATCATCACTCGGTACATCCTCTATATATATACCATTTTGTGCATTTGTATCACTCACAATTTGATCAAGTTCAATAGCCTAAACGACTTGCAATCATCCTACAATGGCCTCTACCTGCTATATCTTCGCTTTCGCCCTTGCATTATTCTCTATCACAACCAATGAGATGTGTTATGCTTCACGAAATCTGCTACAAACTACTCCAACAGTACCACAACCACAGATACCCACCATCCCGACACTCCCACAACCACAAATGCCAACAATACCTAATCTCCCACAACCACAGATGCCCACAATCCCCACACTCCCACAACCACAAATGCCCACCATTCCAACAATACCGACAATCCCAACAATCCCGAATATGCCCAAAGTTTCCATGCCTCCATTGCCATCTATGCCTACTATCCCAAACCTTCCAACAAATCTTCCAAGCATTCCTTTCTTTGCTCCACCACCATCCAAGAAATAGACAATGGTCAGTTGTTGGGAGATCAATAGCTTTCGTTGATCTTTTCATTATAAGCACGGTGTTTTCACTATTTTTACTTGATTGTTGATTGTTTTCTCATGTATTGTTATTTTGTTTGATTGTTTCTGTAATCTTTATGTGGTTTGATGTAATTTGTTGTAATATATCATTATTTTTAAGTTGAAAAGTTTGGTCGTTTTAAGGATTTAAGTACTTCTATCGCGTAAAAGGTTGTGATAATTAAGAAACATTCATTTTAGTGCACGCTCTTGCTATGATTAAACGATCTTGTATAATTTGTTTAAAAGAAATGGTATTAAATCAAATGTTTATCAAAATGTCAGTTGTTTTGGATAAAAGATGGTTTGTAGGAGTGGATTTAGCTAGCCTTATGGATGTAATCTCTATGCTTGACATAACTGTTTATTTTGGTTTGAGATAGAATGGTTCATGTCAAATTCTACGAGCATTTGATATCATTTTTTATTGCACATAGGAATTTTCCTATTCTCGTTTTAAACCAGCCAATTAATTATCAAACTAAACCCCTTTTACCTGGTGTTGAACAAAGACAAAAAAAAAAAAAGAAAAAGAAATTACTTTCAATTTTCACCCAATAATTAAAAGAGGATGAGACGATTATACTCTAGTTTGTTAAGAAATCAAAAACTAAATAAAACCCCGGATCAAACATGGTCTACTTGATGAAAACTCGAGAGAGGGATTCAGTTAAAAGTAAGAAATGCGTAGAAATACGGTTATGACTTCAGTAAGATAATATCAAGTTAAACAGATCATTGAAAGTTAATAAACCATCATAATTAAACTGATAATGAATGTGAAAATGCTAAGAACCAAACTAAATAAGAAAAGAAAAGGATTAGAAGGAAGAGGAGTGTATGCATAGAACAAAAGTTATCCTACGAGACCCACATCACATTTTTAACAAATTCGTCTACTTGAGAACAACAGCTTCCAAGTAATCCTCGTCATCTACATATTTGTAGTTTTTTCATCTTATCACACTCTCCTAAGGCTCAATGCCTTATTATGAGTGAGATGTTATTAAGTATGTTTGTTTGTTTAAAGCCAAAAACTCTTAATCCAGCTCTACCACCAAATCATAGCCCTTACCTTGTGTAGGAGTGTTAGAAAACACAGAACTAAAATAATTATATGTTTTTAGTTCATTTGATATACTACAATTACATATACTGTTTATTATTAGTTATACTCTATTAAGCTATTTGTTTACTATTGTAATTTACCTTAATATTAAGACAAACTTATAGAAAACATCCTTTAAGTTTATAGAAAAATTGCAGGTATCATCCGTTAAATCAAGAGCATTTTAGTCTTTTTACCCCTTAAAGAACTATATTTGAAACTTTAAACCTAATTTAAAGGACTTTTTTTGTAATTACCCTATTATGAAATTTGCAAGTTCATGAGCAGTTGGTTTTCGTTTGTTCATAGTTTGGCCACAAAGGTTTTGAGAGTTTTTCATTTTACCCCCTCCCCCAAATTGAAAAAGGTTATAAGGGGTATTTGTCTTGGTGTTGGCCGGTGTTTGTGTTGGTGTTGGCTGATGTGTCTCGGCTGTTGTTGCCGGTGGAGGCGATGACGTCGCCGACGTTTCTGCATGCCGCTCTGTTTGCGGCGACGAACACCGATAATCCGGCCACTCCTTCTACCGCCTATGCGAGAAGGGTTTTGGGTTGTCGAGGAGGGAGAGGGGAGCCGCTGCCGCCACCACCGCCGTCGGCAATCGCAGGGATTGCCGGTGTGCCGTCGGCCATCGCAGGGATTTTGACTGTTGCGGTGGCGATGGAGGTTGTTGTCGCTCTGCCTCCCCTATGTGGTTGAGGTGGAGCAGGTGTCGGTCTTCTAGCCATTGACGGTGCTATGGTGGTCGTGCCACCGCCTCTGTTGCTCCCTCATCTCTATGTCTCTCCGATACCCTTTTAGGGTTCCACCGCCTCTGTTGCTCCCTCATCTCTATGTATCTCTGATACCCTTTTAGGGTTTATAGATTTCTCTATATTATGGTGTTTTGCCTATTGGCTGTTAGTGTTCTTGATTGGGGCTCTTTGCATGGCCGATGGGTATGACCTACCGTTGAACCCTAGCCATCGTCGGCTGGAGTTGTCGTGTATTGTGACAATCCGGAAAATTTCGAGTTAGATTGTAACATCTCGAACTTGTATTAATTAAAAGTTAATTTTTATAAACGATTAAGTTTAAATATGTGGATGTTAAATTCAACAATTATAGTAATAATAACATTAATAATAATAATAATAATAATAATAATAATAATAATAATAATAATAATAATAATAATAATAAATAATAATAATAATAATAATAATAATAATAATAATAATAATAATAAGATTTATTATTTAAAAACCTAACCCAAAAAGTTTTGGGTTAAAAATGTTAATCTTTAAACTTGTTTTAAAACCTTTGGACATAAAATAATACACCAGGTAAAGGACTAGATGTGTAATTTTGTTAAAAACCCAAACCACCCGCCCGATTTCCCCGACCACCGCCGGCCACACTCCAGTGGCACTTCCGGCGACCCCTAAAATGCCAAATTTACACGGTTTTTGATCAAACAAAAGCTCCCGACACCTTTGCGTGAATGCCTCGAACTCGTGGGCCACTGGAATTTGAATAATTGAATCGGTTTAATGGGATTCCCACTTCGACCGAAAGTTTGGCTGACACCAACCATAATCACGCACTGAACAATAAATAATACTCGAATTGATTGCGCACTAACAGTCATTTGATTGTTTATAAACTACCAATGAGTATAATTTCACTGAAACACAACAAATCACACCCATCGATCACCATCGTCTTCCTCGACCTGCAACTCATTTGATTTCCACCTTCTGAGTTCTATTTCACGAAACCAACAGAGGGCTTTTGATCATTAGTATCATTGGAAACTTCCTGCGTAATTAATTTGATTATCATCAGTGTTTGATCGTTGTTTGGATTCCACATTGGTCGCGACCTGTTCTTCGATTGTTCTTGACATTCTGAATAACGAAACAGGTAATTAAGAACACCATTATACTCGTTTCATCATGGGGAATAAAAGCCCCATGAATTTAATTGTAAACAGGAACGAATCATGGATCAATTTGATCGATCCATGAATCTAGGGTTCATCGATTTGGGGGAGTTGGATTGGGACTGTTTAAAAGAATTTGTAAACCAGGAATACCGTGGCTGTAAGCCTTGGTTTACTGGTTTGGGTGTGGGAGTGTGGACAGGAGGTCACGGGTTCGAACCCGGCCCCCAACATTTATTTTTTTAAAGCCTTTTTGAGCTTTTAAAAAAATACAGAAAAATTACTAAAAATTATAAAAACAGTTAGTTATTTAATTATCTTCTGGAAAATTATTTCATTAAAAACCTTATTATTTATTTATTTATAAAAATTATTATAAATGTTATAAATAGTTATTTTTATAAAAATGGATTTTAAATAATAATTTAAATCATCAAATTATTAATGGACATGATATTGCTAATTATGAATTAATCAGATAAACACAAATTAGATTTTATAAATTTAAATATTTATAAAATCTTACAAAATTAAATGTAAATTTACATATTTAAATAACGTCTAAGATTTATTTGGAACATAATGATATGTTAAAAATCATTATTAAATTAATCAAATTTTATGAAATATAAATCTTTAGTCATTAAAGAATTAACAAAGATAATTAAATAATTTAATTATATGTTTATAACAAATCCCAGAAAACCAAACCCTAGATCAATTGAACACCAGGTTCAAGATCTAACTTATTTAGGTTATGGATTTGTATCTATTTGCTTATGTGAATTATAATTTCTTAGGAGGAATTTACTAGCTTGTCAACACCACACAAGAACTGAGGTGAGTTCATACTTAACTGTTCCCCTTTTTAATCATTTAAATATTTTAGGGAGGAATACATGTTGTAATTAAATTTACAAATTATTTTGTGTATTATATTAAATAATAATTGAATCATATTTATGATTACATATGGTTATAATGAAAATCCTTCTCTGTATACTGGACTATAAATAAGCAGGGATCTTTTGGATAGTACTATCGGGAGTGACTTACCCCCACAAAGGTTTGGACATGTGGTCCTTACCAAGATGCACAAAGATCTTATTGTCATTCAGGATGACTGTTCTGTGTTGAGAAGGCAGATGTGCACTATATAAAGTTTGCCATTATAGTTCCACTTACAACCCATATGAGGATAAATGTAAAGGAGGATTTGCTCTCTCTGATTTGAAATTATTATGATAATATAATATACACATGAAAAGGATAATAAACTATGATACATGGGCAAATCCTATGTGAAGGATTTATTGGCTTGTACATAGTGGGTATGTGGGATAGCGGGTTCACCTTATTAAAAAGGGTTCCGACAGGCTATTCATATACCGGTGAGTAATTTAAACTCACACTTTTGTTGTAAATCCTACTGGATGATAATTGATGATTTATCATTATGTTTTACTTACCTATGAACTCACCAACCCTGTGTTGACACTTGATTTACATGTATTCTCAGGTATCTACTAGGAGCTTGTGGACATGCACGTAGGATCATATAAGAGCTCAAGATACCTATTGTTTATTATCTGAGATATGATTAGACGTGTTGTTAAGAAACAATCTATCTTTTATTACCGCTGCCTATAACATTACTCTGATTATTAATGGAATGATTATCTAAAATTCATCATATAGATAACTGCATCTCATGTGTAACTACTGTGTTCGATCCTGTTTGCTCACCCCTCCGTGATAAATTCCAGACCCGGAATTTGAGGGTGCGACAGATTGGTATCAGAGCGATTGGTTATACTGAGTTAGGAATTGCATCTAGCCTATAGCCACACACAATAGTTGCACAAAGTGAACTTTCTTAGTTAGAGATTGATTAGGATTAAGAAGTTATATGCCTTATGTGATTCCTCTTATACCTTGATTCTTATCAATGCACACACGAATCTTAAATCATATTCAAGGCATTGCGTGCCTAAATCAAATGGTTTTCAAAAAGAGCTTTGAATCATTATTCATGGCTTTCAAATTCGTCAAAGTCTGTGTCTTACAACTTGAAACATGTAATGCTGGAAGAGCGTGATGTCTGTATCTCGAGGTGTTCTGTCTAGGCAAGGTATTCGTATAAATCCAAATCAACCGATGGATCTGTCTACCTTACCTGGGAACTCTTGGGATGAGTATTTGCTTATGGGTACGCATGTCTTCAACAAAGTTGTGATTGACCCCAATACTTTGATTAGTCAACGTACTCGCTTTGATTTACGAATCAAACGATTACACCTGGAACATCTCATTGCTATTATGCCAAATTTTCGATTGTCGTTTTCATGTTGTATAGCTCATATTACCCAATTTCCATGAAAATTCTTAATGATCTTTCAGAATGGCTTCTCGTCAAATCCGTTCACGGTCTAGAAACTCTGGCCGTAAGATTGCTGTTATTGTAGCACGTGAAGTTATTGCGGTCATACACAAGTCTTTAAGGCAAATAGGTCAAATTACCTCGATATGTTCCATTTGGTAATCTAAGCTACGATTGTCCTAACCTAAAGCGAAACTTGTTTCCTTAGTACTCGTGCCTTGCCGAATTTAATCGAAAAATCCAGTTTTCTTAAATTCCCATCTTTCCTACAGTAATTGTCCATACTTTGAATATTTGATATAGAATGCATCTATTGAATATATCAAAGTGTGAATTCTTACCAAACAATTTCATGATAGATGGACGCACCAGCGGGCAGAGACAGAGGTAGAGGACGCACTAGAAGAACTGTCCCAATAGGGATGACTCCTGAAGAAATACAAGCCTTGGTCAATCAAGGTGTTGCTGCAGCCCTAGCCACTCAGGCCGCTCAGAATGGTCATCACTATTCGTACAAGAAGTTCCTAGACTGGAAGCCAGATATCTTCACTGGGGCAGAAAGGGCCATTGGGCTCATAAGGTGGTTTGAGAAATGTGAATCCATCTTTGCTATATCTGAATATCCAGATGAGAGTAGGACGAAGTATGCCTCCGGAGCATTGAGTGGAGCTGCACTCTCGTTCTGGAAGACTGAAGTTTCAAGGCTTACTCTCTCACTAGCCAATGCTATGGTTTGGGAGGAATTCAAACAACTGATGATGGAAGAGTTCTGTCCGAGGGAAGAAGTACAAAGGTTTGAAACCGAGTGCTGGAACCACAAAATGGTGGGATCTGAGATTGAAACGTATACCACCTAAAATCATGAGTACGCAACTTTGTGCCCACATATGATGGAGCCTGCTCACAGAAGAATTAAAGGCTATATTCATGGACTGTCTCCAGTCATTCAGTCCATGGTCACTTCCTCTAACCCAACTTCAATCCAACAGGCCATTAGGATAGCTCACAAGCTGACTAATGAGGCCGTGGCTTAAGGGAAGTTACCACCAAGGATCAAGGGTAAGGGTGTTGCTGCTGAAAGCTCAGGAAAGAGAAAGTTCGAAGATGCTAAAGAAAGTGAGAGTCAAGGTACAAGCAAGAAGCAAGATCAGAAAAAGCACCATGACAATCAGGGCATTCCGCCTAGATGTCAGAGGTGTGGCAAGCGTCACCATGGCAAGTGTACTGCAATCATTTGCTACAAATGTAACAAGAGGGGGCACACTGCTCCTAAATGTAGGACCAAGACTCAAGACCAAGGAAAGAAGGATGGTAATCAGCAGAATGATGGAAAGAAGGGAGTTACGTGTTTCCGATGTGGTGAAAAGAGCCATGTTGCTAGAGAATGCACTGGGGAAAAGAAAGATACAGCCAAGGGCAGAGCCTTCGTGATTGGCAAAGGTGAGGCTCTAAAAGACCCTAACGTTATTATGGGAAAATTTTTGGTGAATGATGTTTATGCTATAGTATTATTTGACACGGGAGCTGATAGAAGCTTCGTATCTAATACTTTCTATAAGCACTTGAATGTAGAACCTGTACCCCTAGATGAGCCATATGTTGGAGAATTAGCAAATGGTAAATCCTTGACCGCATCACGAATTCTGAAAAACTGTACGCTAGATTTATCCGGTCATATCCTACCAATATACCTCATGCCCATTACATTGGGAAGCTTTGGTGTGGTAGTTGGTACGGATTGGCTATCCAAAAACTCCGCAGAAATCATATGTAAAGATAAAATGATTCGCATACCCCTACCAAATGACGAAGTCCTATGTGTTGAAGGAGATAAGACTGGTGTTGTAATGGGAGTTATTTCCTACTTGAAGGCTCAAAAGTGTCTTCAAAAAGGACATATTGCTATCCTAGCTTTAGTCACTGATAAAGATAAGAAGGAGAGGAAGATTGAAGATGTACCAGTCGTCAGGGAATTTCCTGAAGTGTTCCCTGATGAACTGCCTGGGTTGCCCCCTAGAAGAGAGGTCGAGTTCTCAATTGAGTTAGTACCTGGAGCTACGCCTATAGCTCAGGCACCATACCGTCTCGCACCTTCTGAACTAAAAGAACTATCTGACCATGTTAGGACCGCGTACGTTCGGAGTACTAACTGATTCTTCGTTATACCGGATCAAATAGTGCGGAATCCTATTTGATTGGCGATCCAATCAGGGAGAACGTAATCAAGATCAAACCTAACGATTAAAAAACATTAAGAATGGACTAGGAATGATCTCAGACATTCTATGAACTTGGAATGGACGAACAGGACGCTCTGGGTCGGCTAGGGTTGTAAATATTCGAAGTGTTCTATTTTTCCACGAATTAAGTGGTATTTATAGGTTACAGCTATCATTCGTACGACTGAGCCAAGCGACTGGCTCAGTCGTGCGGCTGAGTCATACGATTGGTTCATTCGGACGACTGAGTCAGCCTTATGACTCAATCGTACGATTGACTCAATCACCTGGTTCAGTCGTGTGACTGGCCCATTCGCATGGTCCAATCGTGCGACTGAATCAAATTACTTAGTTAAACACATTCTTGAACCTTTGATGGTTCAAACCTATGTCTAACAACTGTAAACCTATATAACATTGTCATATATGCGTGTACTAATAATTAATATACTAGATATAACTTGTAAACAACCAATACACATAAAGGAAGAGATTCTCATTATAATAATCAAACGTTACATATGTGTTACAAGAAGAAGTTTTATAACAGTTAAGCTCGCTAGACTAGAACTGGGGACATGTGTACCAACAAACTCCCCCTTGGACCTAGTTCTATCTAGACTTTGACTTCTTTCTTGAATTCTTCAAATCTCTTCTTCCTATCTTCTCTAGAAACCCCAGAGTAAATATCGAGTGCGAAGCAAAAACGTATGACGTGTTGGAACTGAAGTGCTTGCACGATATCTTGAGTGTCAAAAAATAGTGGCCACTTGTACAAGATGTATACATCTGAAGCAGACAAGTTAGTTAGCCACATAGGGTCAAATACCCTAACTGTCTCGACCATCCCTTCTTTCTCCAAAACTATGACGGCCTCACCTGTGCGCCAGTCATAATACCATCATTTAAAATGGGGTGCAAAATCCTGTGGCATTTCCCTCAATGGAATACGCGACATTGTGCGCAGAGGGTGCCATCGCAAGACCACCTTTGGTCTTCCAGAGGTGGGGTCAACCTCGGTCTTATGAATCAACCTTTTAGGCTGTTGAGGTTTAAAATTGACCCACCTCGTATGATACTCTTTCTTCAGTGCCTGCTCAAACCATCCTGACATCTTTCCTGGAATAGCATACAGGAGGTTCAAGTTGGCTAGACGGTTAAGCTCAAATCCAGGGAGAGTTTTCAGATCATGTGGGAATCTAAAATATTCAATTCCCTTCTCCCTCTTGATAGCATACACCTTGAGATCCTCAAGGTATGCCCAGCTGATAATTTTGCCAGACACCTTCTGATGTTTCTTTATCTTGTAAAGCTTGGTGTAGGCATTTGACTTGTTTGGCGCACGCTGTTTCTTCATCTCCTCCAGGCAGGATATCCATTCAGCCTTTTTTACTGCCAGGTCAGCCTCATTTGCCTGAGGAGCTTCTGCTGTAGCTGCTTTCATAGCAGTCATCTCTTCTACCTTATCGAAGATGTTGTTGTTAAATGTTTCCCCCAGATCTGGGAGAACTTCGCCTTCGGCGTTAGTATACTGAGGATAGTCATCAGCAGTCACGTCCTCAATCTCCACTTCATCAACGTCTCATAATTCATCATCACTAACTATGTCGACCTCTGGAGCGTCTTACACCAGCTCGTCAGGATTCAGAATAAACAGTTCTGCAATTTGAGCATCTGTTAAGTCGTGAATAATCTCCCCTTCCTCAGCAGTGTAGCTAACTGATCGTTGAACAATCCCTTGTAGATCGAGGATCATCGTCAATTTAGAATCAATGTGACGGAGGAGCACTACATCGTGTTCATCTACTTGTTTAGCTGAACCTGTTTAACAACCAATTACAACACAAGTAAGTACACATTAAGCACATAAATAAGGTTGGTTGAACTTTTGTATTTTATTTATAAAACATAATTTTTGATACAAATATTCAAGTACAAAGTTAAATAGTGAATAGATGTCTATTCTTGAGCTTTGCCTTGAATCTGAGCTGGATCTTCGGCAGAAGGGGAGGTAGGTGGGGCAGCAGTTGATGCTCCCTGGTCTTGTCTTTTCTTGGTTTGTTGCTCATGACCAGGAGAAGAGGCAGAGGTAGATGCATCCCCTTCATCTTCATCATCATCTTTTTCTTTATCTTCATCATCACCTCCCTCATCATCATCATCACTATCATCATCCTCATCATCCTCCTCATCATCATCATCCTCACCTTCTCCTATCTTTAGGGGCTCATTTTGTGACCCCTTGAGTTTTAGTCTGATCTCCTTGTTGGCAGCTTCTAACTACTCGAGCTTCTTGGTGGACTCATCTCGGTGCTCTAAGAGTTTGGCGATCTGTTCATTTTGCTGGTTGATCTGATCAGTTTGCTAGGAGATAAGTTGAGCTTGGGAAGTTGTTAGCTCCCTCAGCTGATGTATCTCAGCAGTCTGGGAGGAGCTCAACTCTCTCAGCTGCTGTATCTGAGCAGTCTTTGCCTCATCCAAAGCCATCAACTTGACCACCATGCTGTTTAGTGCAGCAAGCTGCTCTACCATAGAAACTGGTGGTATGAATGAGCTGGATGGAAAAGATGAGGATCCTGTTTGGTGAGTAGTGGTGGTTGTGGTGGCTGTGGTGGCTGTGGTGAATATGGGAGATGGAGTGAAAGAAGTGGTAGGTGGTACAGTGGTGGTGGTGGTGGATGTGGAGTGTGAGATGTAGGGATAGTGGTGGTGGTTTGAGAGGCTTGGGTGGTGTGGGCAGTTTGGGTGGTTTGGGTAGTGGCGGTGGAAGTGGTGGAAGTAAGCAGAGTAAGCCTTCGGCGTTTGGGCTTCTTCCCGTGGGGCTGAGCCATTCGCTTTAGCCTGGATCCTTTGGATCCTGATGCTCCCCCTTGGCTATTGATCGGATCCAGGGCATATGAGGGATCTGATGTCGTTGCAGCATCCCCAGACTCTATTGGGCGTCCACCTACTGCCCTCAAGCCTCTTTCTGTGGCAATAACTTTACTGCCAACAGTCCTCGTTAGAGGCTCTTCATCTGACTCTTCCTCCTCCTCCATCTGAAAATCAAGGTGAATTGGAGCTGGTTCGGGTTCACCCTGGCCATCTCCTCCCTGATCAGCATCATGATCATCATCAGAGTCATCGGAGGGCAGAGCAACTTGCTCCACATATGAATCACTGTCATCGTGGCGCCACTTCCTCTTCGTCGGCGCCACGTAGTCATCACGGGCCAGATGCCCAAATAATCGCCTGACAGGGGGTTTCACCTGCTTCCCCCTATAAACCTTCATTCTCCCTAATGTCTTGTCGTCCATGACCTCCAGAACGACAGCATCTTCTTTCTTTTTCGGAAGCTGGGGAAGCTTCTGATCAATGATCATCTGTATAAACCTCGGGTACATGCAGAAGCTTTCCTTCCCCTTGGTTTCAATGTTCTCCACCAGATAGGTGAAGATCATCCGTGAAAAGCTGAATGGAAGGTTCAGCACCAGTGCAACATATGCGCTTTGCATTTGCTCAGACAGCTCATCAAAGCCTCTCTTCCTCGAGGCAATGCACCTTAGCAGCACGTGGGCTAGATACTTGAACTGGGGGCACAGATTGCTCTTGTTGAGCATACCTGAGTTGATGTCCCCAGAATACTTCGCCCGCAGAAAGCACCCTCAAACTGTCAGAGGGTGTAGTCGTGTGGGGTAGTCACCATCATCCCCAAACTCTAAGACTGTCCGTAGATCTTCCTCAGAGATCTCTATGTCCTGACCAAAAATGGTGCTCTTTATACGGTAGGGCTCTATGGATCTGTCCACCACAGCATGTTCCCAAAACGACTGTTGTATCGACCTGTATGGTGTACATTGTGCAGAAATCGCTCGGAATATCCTCGATCTTCTCAAAAATGTGATAATGCCAGAAAACTCGACGGCATTCCTGGAGGTCAAGTCCACATGAGCACAAATGTTGTGCTTCGTGCTCATAATCCATCGACTTGCCATATGTCACACAATGTAAGTAAACGTTAGTGCATGCAGAAGATAGCAAATTAAAGTCAATGAGCTTTACACCTTGGTTAAGTCGGGCGACTGAGCAAACGAATGAACATAGTCGTGCAATTGAGTAGGACGACTGAGCTTTATATGTGTGAATTGGTTCATACGTGCGACTAAGTCAAGCGAATGGACATAGTCGTGCGATTGAACCATTCATCCATCTCAGTCGTGCGACTGAGACTAGTCGCCTTCTCAGTCGGACGATTGAAGTTCATCAGTGTGTCCAGTCGCCTACTCGACGGTTTGTCCATTCAAATTCTTGTTTTGAGCTATACTTGATTTTAAACGTCGAACTTAGGCTCATTACACTCAGAAATGACCGATTAAGCGTATTTTAACTTCTGTTTGAACGTTTAGATTAGTTTTGATGGTCTATTTGTTCGTTAAGTTCCCGGTTACTGTTGGGTCAGAATTCGAGTGATTCTTGATGTCATTTATCGGTTTTATCGACGAAACACCACGAATATTACCTGTATAACCACAGAAGAATGTCAGAACACACACAGAGATGGTAAATATGAATCAAAAAAATTTTGGCAGCGGTTCGTTAGGTCGTACGAATAGAGAGAGGCGATTTGGGTGAATGAGCGAGATTTGGGTGAATGAGCGACTGATGTCGATTCGACCTATATATACTAGGGAAAATCCCAGTCGGGCGACTGAGCCGAATCGCGTAGGTCAGTCGTACGAGTGAGTCTAGTCGCATGAGTGAGTCGTGCGACTGAGATTCATTTGTACGATTCACCCGATCGTTCATCTTCAATCGTACGATTGATGCTCAGTCAAACGACTGTGACAGTCGGTCGCCTTCAATTGTGTGCTTGGACTCATTCGCATTGTCCATTCATACGATTTGATTCATTCGTATGTTCCAATCGTATGACTGGTCCATATTTATGGTTCAGTCGTGCGACTGGGTCATCCTTATCATCTTTTGATCATTTTACCATAACGATCCTTAGTTCCATTTACCAGTAGATAAACATTATGAGTAGGTTGATCATCTCAGACATGACCATTTAAAATAAAAACTACATTTTGATCACCTCAGAAGTAATCCATTTATCCACCTGATCATCTCAGATATGACCCATTTATCTACCCGATCACCTCAGACGTGATCTATTTATCCACCCGATCACCTCAGACGTGATCCATTTATCCAACTTATCACCTCAGACGTGATACTTTAATCCTTTCAAAAACAATTTGTTTAAATAAACATTAAGCTCATTTGGTGGCGTTAACAGAGAACATTTTGCACAGTCCGACATTGACACATTATACAGATAACTTGAAAGTGTTAAACTACGAACAAAAGAAAAACATCTTTTTGTGATTTTTGTTAGGTCAGGTTAGTATAGCCTATTAACATTGACATCATATCAGGACAAACTCATATGGAATCAGACAGGCATAAACAACATTACTTGGAACCTTTGATTTGTATTTAACTTTAAACACTTGCATATCACAGTTTTCTCACTCATCTAAGATTTCCAAGATCTAACTGGGAATCATGCTTGACATGATAAGTAACACCCATTGATTTTGAGCATTAGGCAATGCAGTCACGACGATTGTCAGTATACTTGTCCATTTAAATCCATACACAGACTTTTGACACGCATCAATAATTAATTAGTTGAATTAGGTCAACAAGTATTTGTGTGTTCCACAGGTATATGGTAATCAATCTTCCTCAGGAGATTTTTGAGCGGTCTTGGGATTTAGAAGATTTGGTTCTAAGAATTTTCAAAGAGATGCTAAGCCTCAGGTCAGTACCATCGCACAGCAGAGAGGCGCAAACAGCAATGAATTCTTAGAACGGACAGGTTATGCTAAGCCTCAGGTCAGTGCCATCGCACAGTAGAGAGGCGCAATACATATCTTTTTCTTAGAGCAGTATATTAGAATATACATTGTTTTCAGTGACATTTGTCATCTTTTGCTCCGTTTTTCAGGTCTTTGCTCACATTTGTGGCATTTGCTTGCTCCTCACCCCTTATTGGAAATTGACTGATTGTGCAAACCAGGGATACCATAAAAACCCACAACTTGTTGAATTATTTAAGTTTAAGCCAAATCACTGATTATGTCTACTTATCTATTGTGTTGAATCTACTGACACATCGTACAATGCACTGGCACCACCCTAGATCTACTTTCTCCGGGTAGTTACAGTACCAACCAAGCGTACTATCATTTTCCCAATATGTTAGACCTAGACTTCTCTGATTTGTAATTTTCTGTGATTTAATTAACCTTGCAAAACGTACAATCCTTTTGGCGTTCCAAGTAACGTGACACCTGTGTACTATCACTTTCCATTTCATTGAGTCACATTTCCAGTCTTTCTGTCTTTGCCTTTTCAGCTTGACCATCCTTCTCCCCTTTTTTTTGAGTAAATAAATACTGAATTTAACCAATCTCCCCCTAAAATTCTAAAACAAAAAAGCTTTTTGTGTTTTTGGAATTTTAGAACGCAAGGAAATTAAAAATAAAAGAAAAAATAAAAATAAACGAAAGACAGAAATAGTGTCGGGCTATGCATCTGGTTCTTCGGAGATAACATCACTTTTCTTTTTAACACCGTTGACCTCTAACAGATAGAAAAATCTGGGTTTATCAAACGGTTTGGTGTAGAGGTCAGCGCGTTGAAAATCCGTGTTTATTTTGACCACATCAATTAAGTGTTTTTCATAGCAGTCGCGTATGAAGTGATACTTTATGCCTATGTGTTTGGTCTTAGGATGTTGAACCGGATTTTTTGTTACTGCAATTGCAGCAGAATTATCAACAAAGATAGGAGTAGAAGTGAAATGCAAACCGTAGACTCGCATTTGCTGTTGTATCCAAATGATTTGAGAGCAGTAGCTGGCGGCGGCAACATATTCAGCTTCACAGGTAGATAGAGCAACTGATGTCTGCTTCTTGCACTGCCAAGTTACCAATCTCCTCCCGAAAAATTGACATCCTGCTGACGTAGACTTGTAATTCATTTTGCAACCTCCATAATCCGAGTCACTATACGCCGTTAGCTCAAAGTCATCATCATGAGGATACCACAACCCCAGTGTCGGAGTACCCTTCAGATAACGAAAAATCCTCTTGACTCCTACCAGATGATTTATTTTAGGTTTCGCTTGATATCGGGAACATAAACATGTGGCATACATGATATCTGGACACGATGCAGTGAGATACATGAGAGATCCGATCATTCCACGATACATGGTGGCATCCACCAAATCCCCATTCTCATCAGGAGCCACATCATGATTTGTGGCAAGTGGGGTACCGGCTGCAGTGACATTTTTCATATTAAAGCGACTAAGAATGTCACCGACATACTTAGTTTGATGCAGAAAGATGCTGGTAGGTGTTTGATCCACCTGTAATCCTAGGAAGAACTTCATTTCTCCCATGACACTCATCTCAAACTCAGCATTCATCAAAGATTCAAACTCTTTACATAACTCTTCGTTTCGTGAACCGAAGATTATGTCATCCAAATATATTTGCACCAAAAGCAAATCACCATCCTTTTCTTTGATGAACAATGTACAGTCAATCACACCCCTGCAAAAGCCGTGTTTCAACAGATGGGTGGAGAGCTTTTCATACCAAGCTCGAGGAGCCTGATGTAGCCCATACAGAGCTTTGTCTAACTTGTAGACTCTGTCCCGATGATAAGGATCTTCGAATCCTTCGGGTTGACTGACATATACCTCTTCACGGATTTCCCCATGCAAGAATGCACTCTTAACATCTAGTTGATAGACTTTGATCTTCATGTAAGAGGCGTAGGCTAGAAAGATACGAATAGCTTCCATTCTAGCTACTGGAGCAAAGACTTTATTGTAGTCGATTCCTTCGACTTGTCTGAAGCCCTGAACAACCAATCGTGCCTTGTTTCTGATAACAACACCCTGGTCATCCTTCTTGCACTTTAGTACCCATTTGGTACCAATTACTTTGACTCCTTTGGGTTGGTCAACAAGAGTCCACACTCCAAGTTTCTTGAACTGTAGCAACTCCTCTTGCATAGCATTGACCCAGGCTTCATCCTTAAGGGCATCACTTACGTGTTTGGGTTCAATTTGAGAAACAAAACAGCTGTAAGCTCCATCATTCACGTAGCCCTTTTCCATTACTTCAGCGTAATCAGCAGTGTACAATCGACTTCTAGTCTGCACGCCGGAGTGGAGATCACCAATGATAGCATCTGGTGGATGACTCGTACTGATCCTAGTCAAGGGAGTTGTAGGAACAACAACTTCAGAGTCCATAGTTATGACTGGAGGTTCAGTATCTGTATTTCCAGATGCAGGTGTAGCAGCTGAAGGGCTTCCTTCATGATCAACATTAGGTGACTGTACTGGTTCAGTTGCTTCTTCATCCTCTGATGAGTCCTCACTATCATCCTGATCGGCTGAGGCAGATCCCGATGAACCACTTTCAGGAGTTGTATCGCTAGTATCCAGATTCGGTGAATTTAGAACATCGTGCATCATCTGAGTAGCAAAATCATCATCTGAATCTATCTGAGGAAGATTAAATGATTTGAAAAAGCCATCGTAGTCAAAGAATGACGATGGACCTTTTCCAGCAGGGGTGATAGTGAAACGTTGAACATCAACATTGCACCATACTTCTACCTGACCAGTAGAGTTGTTGTAAACTCATTTGTCAGGTATACTGTATCCTAGAAAGATCCCCTGATCTGCCTTTTCATTAAATTTGCCTTCTTGAGTTTTCTTCAGAAGTGTACAAGGAGCACCGAAAGGTTCCAAATACTCCAAGTTTGGTTTACGCTTCTGTAGTAACTCATAGCAAGTCTTCCCGTGCCTCTTCACTACTTACACACTATTGAGTGTGTAGCAGGCATTGGCTACAGCTTCGTTCCAGAACTGCACTGGCAGTTTTGAGTCTGCCAACATAGTCCTGGCGGTCTCGATCAGACTCCTGTTCTTTCGCTCAGTAACTCCATTCATCTGTGGTGTGTATGCAGAGGTGAATTGATGAACAATTCCCTTTTCTTTGCAGAAAGCATCCATCCACTGATTCTTAAACTCGGTTCCATTATCTGAGCGAATCTTTCTAACCTTCAGTTTATAAAGTGATTCCAGAGTGGTGACCAACACTTTGAATGACTCAAAGGTTTCTGACTTTGCTTTCAGAAACATCACCCACGAGAATCGGGAGTAGTCATCAGTGACTACGAAGCAGTACCAGTCTCCTGCGATACTCTTCGTGCTAACTGGACCGAATAGATCCATGTGTAGTAGCTCCAGGGGCATCTCAATAGAGTTGACATTCTTGGTCTTGTGAGATTTCCTGGTTTGCTTTCCTTTCTTGCATGAGACACAGAAATCAGGAAGCTTGAAGTTCTTGACAGGAACTCCATCAACTAAGTTGTTATGAATCAGATGATTCATCTTCCTATGATTAATGTGTCCCATTCTTCTGTGCCATGAAATGGAGTCCTTTTCTGTTGCTTTGGATAAGAAACACTGAACTGTAGAGTCAGAGAAAGAAGCATTAGACATATCCAGTACATATAGATCATTGTACCTTGATGCTGACATTAAGACCTGCTCCTCTGGAATCTCTATCTCTTTCTTCAGTATGTAACACTTGCAGTTGTCAAACATGACTTTAAAGCCCTTGACACATATCTGAGACACTGAAAGCAAATTGTTTTCTAATTGCTGAACAAAATTGACTTTGTCGAACCTTACCTTTTCATTACCAACTTCGCCTTGAGCAGTAATGTAGCCTCCTTTGTTACCAGCAAAGGAAACATGTCCCCCTTTAATTTGTTTGACATTGAAAAGGAAAGACTTGTTTCCTGTCATGTGCCTGGAAGCTCCTCTATCTACTATCCATGTATTTGTAGATGCACTATAGCGGACAACCTGCATATTAGAGAAAATAATCAGTTAAGGAGGGGGACCCAAGCCTTGACTGGCTTGAGTTTTCCAGAGGAATCAACCATCATGAATTCGACCCACTGTCCTTTATCTGCGGGTGGAATCTGATATGATAATAAATATACATGTTTTTAATATGTATTTCTTTGCATTTTAAGTCATTTTTGTTACAAAATTCAATATTTAGATACTTATTTGTGTTTTATTTGAATCTTGTAGGTTTCGGATGAAGCTCGGTGATTTTTGTGAAGAAAGTCCAAGATTTAAAGAGGTTCAAGAGGAAAAATGCTCCTGATATGACCATATTCAGCTGAATATGACCATATAAGCTGTCAAATCTCAAATAGCCCCTTTTTGATGCTGAATATGGCCATATCACTTCAGATATGGCATATTCGGGCAGAAAACGGGTTTATAACCCTAGTACACCTCATTTCCAAAAAAACTTTCATCTCTTTCAAAACCCTAGCCTCTCAAAACCCTTTAGGTGTCTTTGAACATTTCTCAAGAGTTTTTGGAAGATTTGAAGGTCAAGATTGAAGATTTCACACTTTCAAGAAGAATCTAACATCATCCACCCATTTTCCCTCAAAATTGGTTTGAATTTCTCTAGATCTACTATGAGTTCTTCCATGTTCTTGAGTTTGGGTGTGTCTTTTGTAAGCCTTATGGGCTAAACTCTTATTATCACTTGGATTAGACGAAACTTAGCATGATTTAACAACTTGTACATGATTCTTGGTGATGTTTATGTTTATGCTATGATGAAACTTGATTATTCTTCAATGATTGTGTGTGTTTGTTCTAATTTGATGAAATGTTCAACCTTGTGGGTGTTGTAAGCATGTTATGTTGGAAAACTTCATGTTCTTGCAAGACTTATGCATATAATTGCATATTTTGTATGTAATCTTGTGACATTTGACTAGGAATGGTGAATGAAGGTTGAAGATTTAGTAGAATTGGTTAAATGTGCATCCTTATGCTTATGTTTGAGAAAACCATAGTGTATGTCATAAATATCTCTTGTCATTGGTTATGAATTGTTTTGTAATCGTGGTATGAAGTTTATGAGTTGAAGAGTAATTATAGTTTTGTCTATTTTTTCCAAGTTTAGGTGGTTATCATGTGTTTATCGTGTTAACTTTCCAAAGATTTGTGGAATTAGGTAACCCTAACGGGAGTCTAATTCATCTTTAACATCGACATAATTATATCATTAGTTCTTCATGGCATAACTTTTGGTGGCTATTGTGTGTTTATCGTTCTAGCTTTCCTAATGGTTATATGTTTAGATATCCTTGACGGGGGTTTAGGCTACTTCCATGTTTCATGTGTAAGAAATGGTCTCACCTCGAATTTGTGCTAGTTGTTAATTCTATGCTAAGTGGAATCAAAGTCCAAGTGATATATTTAATTGATTGTGTATCTTCATCTTTACTTTCTTAATTTACTAGTTTAAATTGTTAATCGTTTTAGTTAACTATAATACTCACAAATCCAAACTCAATTGATCGGTAAAATAGTGATGATGATTTAGTATTGGGAGCCATTATGTCCAAGGATCGATACTCGGTTCTTACCTAGAACTATACTATTATGCGATAGGTGCACTTGCCTATTGTGTGTAGTTGGTTTAAGAGTGATAATCGTTTCTTAAATTAAAACTCAAATTGTGTGAAAAATCCTTATTTAAAATATATACACTTTACACACATCAAGTTTTTGGCGCCGTCGCCGGGGACACGGTGATTTCAAGAAAGATCGAAGTTGCTACTTTGACTATTTGTGTATATCTTATTTTCGCATTTTTACATTTTACTAGTGTTTATCTTTTGTCCCTTTTTATGGTGCTTGGTATTGTGTTGTGTTATCAGGAAGCTTATGTCCACATCTTCACCTGTCGAGGATCTGATTGAACCATATTCAAATCCAGAGAAATTACTTAAGAGAAGAAACTTAAGGGAAAAATCTATACAAATAGCTAAGGAAATCGATAGTGAAGCTACTAGTGCACAAATTACCGAGGAAACCGACACCGAAGAAGAAGACAATTCCGAGGACACAAACTCGGAAGACATGGGGAATCGAAACAATGAACAGAGAACCATCTATGATTATGCAAGACCATCGTTGGGTGGTTTGGCATCAAGTATTGTCAGACCGGCAGTTGAAGCCAATAACTTTGAAATTCGACCACAAATGATTCAAATGATTCAAAACAATGTTCAATTTTATGGTTTATCAGAGGAAGACCCGAATGCTCATATAGCAAACTTTTTGGAAATTTGTGATACGTTCAAGACGAACGGATTGTCCGATGATGTAAGCAAGCTTAGGCTTTTCCCATTCTCCCTTCGTGATCGAGCAAAGGCTTGGTTAAACTCACTTCCTGCTGGTTCTATAACCACTTGGGAGGATCTTGCTCAAAAATTTTTTTTAGATATTTTCCACCATCTAAAACTGCAAGATTGAGGAATAATATCACTTCTTTTATGCAGGATGAAGGAGAATCACTTTATGAAGCTTGGGAACGATATAAGGAGATGATGAGGAAATGTCCACATCACGGGTTGGATGAGTGGATGCAAGTTACTACCTTTTACAACGGGTTGTATCCACAAGATCGCCAAATAGTCGATGCTACAGCTGGAGGATCTTTAGCCATGAAAACCCCTACGGAGGGGTATGCCATACTTGAACAATTGGCAATGAACACTTATCAAGGGCCATCTTCACGAAGTAGACCATCAAGACAAGGGGTTCACCATGTAGACGACTACACATCTCTCGCTGCACAAATGGAAACAATGGCTAAAAGAATTAATCAAATGCAATTGAACCAAGTGCAAGCAAGTTGTCATTTGTGTGGTGGTGCGCATATGAGCTCCGATTGTCAACATGGAGTTGTCTACAATGTGAATGAACAAGTGGATTTCATGAGTAACCAATATCGATCTCAAAACAATCCGTACAGTAACACTTATAACCCAGGTTGGAAGAATCATCCCAATTTTAGTTGGAAGGCAAGTGGAAGCAACCAACCTCCGGGTTTTCAACAAAGACCACCATTCCAACAAATCCAACAATCATTTCAACCACAACACCAAGATCACTCTCGACCTCAAAAACAAAATCAATACCAAAATCAAGGTTCAAGTAGTAGTTCGCAACCCGAGAAAAGATCAAATTTGGAAGAGATGATGGCACAATTCTTGTCCACTGCCGAATCCCGTCATCAAAAATATGAAGCTCGTCATGATCAAGCCAAAGTTCGACAACAACAATTTTCGGATGAATTAAGAAGTCAAGGTTCGGCGATTCGGGGTATTGAGAATCAAATGGGTCAAATGGCTAGTTTGCTAGCCGAGAGGGAGAAGGGTAAACTCCCGAGTAACACCGAAGCAAATCCACGAGGAGATTGTAAAGCAATTACTTTAAGGAGTGCTAAAACCACTAAAGAGATTGAGACGACTTCCACATCTAAGCCGGTGGTTGAAGAGGTAGAAGTCGAGGTTCAAGACGAGGTGCCTAACACTAGGCGAGGCCCAGAAAGTACAGCACAAGTCAAAGAACCATTGAAAGTGTACAAGCCCACTATTCCATACCCGGGGCGTTTGAAGAAAGAAAAGATGGACCAACAATACGGTAAATTTCTTGCCCTATTTAAACAATTACATATAAACTTAATGTTTGTTGAAGCTTTTGTCACAGATGCCCAAGTATGCCAAATTTCTCAAAGATCTTCTAACTAATAAACAGAAGCTTGAGGAACTTTCACATGTGGTTCTAAATGAAGAATGCTCAGCGGTGCTTCAAAATAAGCTACCACAGAAAATGAAAGACCCGGGAAGTTTCACACTTCCTTGTTTTATTGGTAGTTTGACTGTAAATAGTGCTCTAGCTGACCTAGGTGCTAGCATCAACTTGATGCCATATTCCATGTTTGAAAGGCTAGACCTAGGAGAACCACAACCAACACGTATGAGCATTCAACTTGCCGATCGCTCGGTGAAATACCCGAGAGGTATAGTTGAGACTATGTTGGTAAGAATTGGTAAGTTTGTGTTTCCTGTGGATTTTGTAATCCTTGATATGGATGAAGACAAGAACGTACCTCTCATTCTTGGTCGCCCCTTTTTAGCTACATCTAGAGCCTTAGTAGATGTGTTTGAAGGTAAATTGACCCTTCGCGTGGATGAAGAAGAGGTGGTTTTTAAGATAAAGGATTCCATGCAACATTCTCAAATCCATGATGATACACTTTATTTTGTTGATACCATTGATTGCCATGTGGATGATTGTGTGCAGGAAATGTTTGAACATGATGTTTTGGAAACACAGTTGTTTGATGATGAAAAGCTTGATGCCGATCAAGCTAACCAGATTTGTGGCGAGCTAACTTGTATGTCAGCGGATGAACCATCCTTTGATGTGGAAGTTCATGAAGTTCTTGAAGTGGTTGATCGAGAGAAGGAACCAAAAGCAAAGTTATCAATTGAAGAACCACCATCATTGGAACTCAAGGAGCTACCCGCTCATCTTGAGTATGCTTATCTTGATGATGACTCCAAATTACCTGTTATTATTGCTTCTGGTTTGACAAGTGATGAATAAGTCAAACTTTTAGATGTCTTAAAGATGCACAAGAAAGCTATAGCTTGGAAGATTATGGATATAAAAGGGATCAATCCATCTTTTTGTACTCATAAAATTTTAATGGAAGATGTTTACAAGTCAGTTGTTCAACATCAACGTCGCCTCAACCCTAATATGCAAGAAGTGGTTAAAAAGGAAGTAATCAAACTTCTTGATGCAGGTTTGATTTACCCAATCTCAGATTCCGCATGGGTGAGTCCGGTACAAGTGGTACCAAAGAAAGGAGGTATGACGGTGGTAACCAATGAAAAGAATGAATTAATACCCACAAGGACCATCACAGGTTGGAGGGTTTGCATTGATTATCGCAAACTTAACGATGCAACGAGAAAGGACCATTTCCCTCTTCCTTTTATTGATCAAATGTTAGAAAGGTTATCTGGGAATATGTTTTATTGCTTTCTTGATGGTTTTTCAGGTTACTTCCAAATCCCGATTGCACCCGATGATCAAGAGAAGACCACATTCACATGTCCTTATGGCACATTTGCTTATCGGCGAATGCCATTTGGATTGTGTAATGCTCCGGCCACATTTCAAAGGTGTATGGTGGCCATATTTCATGATATGATCGAAGACTCCATGGAAGTGTTCATGGATGACTTCTCAGTTTTTGGATGTTCTTTTGATAATTGTTTAAGCAATTTGAAGAAAATGCTCGCGAGATGTGAAGAGTCCAACTTGGTATTAAATTGGGAGAAATGCCATTTTATGGTAAAAGAAGGCATTGTGTTAGGGCATAAAATTTCAAATGTTGGTTTAGAAGTAGATAGAGCAAAAGTTGAAACTATTTCAAAATTACCACCACCTACTTCTGTAAAAGCAATAAGAAGTTTTCTAGGTCATGCGGGATTTTATAGACGTTTTATTAAAGATTTTTCAAAAATTGCAAGGCCTATGACACAACTTCTTGAAAAAGATGTCCCATTTGTTTTCAATGAGGAATGCTTAAATGCATTCAACTTTTTAAAAGAAAAACTGATAAACGCCCCTATAATGGTAGCTCCTAATTGGACTCTTCCATTTGAGTTGATGTGTGATGCAAGCGACTATGCAGTTGGTGCGGTTTTAGGGCAAAGAAAGGACAAGCATTTTCATCCCATATACTACGCAAGCAAAACATTGAATGATGCACAAGAAAATTACACTACCACTGAAAAGGAATTACTTGCTGTAGTATATGCTTTTGATAAGTTTCGTTCATATCTTGTTTTATCTAAAACCATTATTTACACTGATCATGCAGCTCTTAGATATCTATTTGGCAAGCAAGATGCAAAACCACGGTTGATCAGGTGGATTTTGCTTTTACAAGAATTTGATATAGAGATCCGAGACAAGAAAGGAGCTGAAAACGTAGCGGCAGATCACCTCTCACGCCTTGAGAACCCATCTATGGAAGAACTAAGGGAATCCAACATAAATGACAATTTCCCTCATGAGTTTCTTTTACAGGTTCAGGCGATTGAAGAAGAATTCCCTTGGTTCGCAGATCTTGCTAACTATCTTGTAGGTGGAGTTCTCGTGAAAGGTATGACTTATCAACAAAAAAGAAAATTCATGTCTGATGTTAAGTAATACTTTTGGGAAGATCCATATCTTTTTCGAGTTTGCGCGGATCAAGTGGTGAGAAGATGTGTGCATGGAATCGAGGCAATAAGCATACTTCGCCATTGTCATGAAGGACCCACCGGTGGTCATCATGGAGCAAATTACACCGCTAAGAAAGTCTTTGATTCTGGTTTTTATTGGCCTACCGTATTCAAGGATGCACACATGTTGGTTAAAGCATGTGATGCTTGCCAACGCGCAGGTAACATCTCTTCACGTGATGAGATGCCCCAAAATAGCATACAAGTATGCGAGGTATTCGATGTTTGGGGCATCGACTTCATGGGACCATTCCCTTCATCACATGGTCACAAATACATTTTAGTAGCCATTGACTACATGTCTAAGTGGGCCGAGGCGCAAGCCTTGCCTACAAATGATGCTAGGGTAGTGGTGAAATTTCTGAAAAAGCTTTTCTCTCGGTTTGGTGCCCCTAAGGCTCTAATTAGTGATCGTGGCACTCATTTTTGTAATAATCAACTTGAAAAAGCGTTAACTCGTTATGGGGTTAAACATCGTTTTTCAACATCTTACCACCCACAAACAAGTGGTCAAGTTGAGGTCACTAATAGAGGTCTTAAACGAATCTTGGAACGAACGGTTGGGCAAAACCGAAAGGATTGGGCGGATAAGTTAGATGATGCTCTATGGGCTTTCCGAACCGCTTACAAAACTCCAATTGGCACCACACCATTTAAGTTGGTTTATGGAAAGTCTTGTCACCTTCCCGTTGAACTCGAACACAAAGCTTATTGGGCCTTGAAGGCCGTTAATCTTGATTTAAAAGATGCAGGTGAAAATAGGTTTTTGCAAGTCCATGAACTTGAAGAGTTGAGGAATCAAGCATACGCGAATTCCTCAATCTACAAAGAAAGGACGAAAAATTACATGACAACCATTTGAAGAACAACAAACAATTCCAAGTGGGGGATCGTGTATTGCTTTATAATTCAAGACTTTGCTTGTTTCCCGGTAAATTAAAATCAAGATGGACGGGTCCTTATATCGTGAAGCAAGTATTCTCGTATGGCACCGTTGAAGTTGAACATTCGAACGGAAGGGTTTTCAAGGTTAATGGTCATCGTTTAAAGCATTAAATTGAAGGCCCGAGAGATGAGAAGGAGTTTAACGTCATGGAACTCCACCCCAAGGACAAGTGAATGCGGGGTCGAGTCGAGCTAATGACTCGTAAATAAACAAAGCACTTGCGGGAGAAAACCCGAGATTTTGAAAATCTGTATCCTTTTGTTTTTACATATTTTCTTAATTAGTTTACTTTAATTAGTTCTTATTTTATTTTATTTTATTTTATTTTATTTTATTTTATTTTATTTTATAAAAAAAAAAACCCCGTAGATGTTGTCGTCATTGGGGGTGTATTGCGTTATTTATAGCGAAATCGTGCTAAGAAAACTGATTTTGGGACTTAATATGAAGGTATTATAAGTTAAAGGTAATTTTTGAAAAATGAACATTAATATGACCATATCTAAATAAATATGACCATATTAACTGGTTCAATATAAGATGGAATTGAGAAAAAACTTACTGATATGATCATATTAAAACAAATATGGTCATATTGGCTGAAAAAAAAATTTTAGAAACCCTACAGAACAACAAACTTCATCACCACCTACCTTCATTTCCTCATTTTCCCATCTTCATCTCAACTTCATCTCCCATCTTCATTTTCTCATACCTTCATCACCACTTGACCACCATCGCAGCCCCCCCCCCCCCCGCGACCTTCATCTCCACCCGTCACCGAACACCAATCTACCACCAACAACCCGCCACCACCACCTCCCGACCCCCTTTCCCCCGTCGCCCTACAACCACCACAACCGTGACCACCGCTACCTACCTCCGGCCACCACTCCTCCACCCCATCCTCCTTCCCCTGCCGCGAGCAACCACCGCCGGAACCCACACCCAACCCCCACCAGCCTACCCCGTAACCACCCCCACCAGCCTACCCCGTAACCACCCACACCTCGCGACCCCCTTCCCGATCCCTCAACCCCTCTCCCCTCTTCCCTTCGCGACCGCTGGAAACCACCTGCGTACCTCACCACCGAACCTCCACAGCCCCGAACCACCGCAGCCCCCATCCCCAACCGTGAACCACCACAGCCACCTGCTACACCCTCATAGCAACCCACCTCTTTCTCTTTTGTTTTTCACTTTTGTGGCTTGTTTGGGTATGGTTCTGTGATCTTCTTTTCATTTTATTGTTATTATTGTTAGTATTATTATTATTATTGTTAGGGCAGATAACAAGTTGCTAATGAAGCTGAAATTTTGTTTCAATTTTGTTTTCAATCAACTTATGAGTATGAATATGAAGCTGAAATTTTGTTTCAAAATCAACTTATGTGGGTATGAATATGTCAATTTTGTTTCAATTTTGTTTTCAATTTTGTTAAGGAAAATGAAGCTGAAATTTGTTTTAGTTTTAAGTGTAGAGAGTTTCTTGTGTGTTAGTTGCTAATGTAAGTTAAATTAAGAAAAAAAAAAAAAAAAAAAAAAACATGACATGGTCAATGGTTGTTGATTTATATGTTGTTCTTCATGATTTTGGTAAACTTTAGGTTGTTAGGTGTCGTTTTCTTTCTGTTTTTATGTTATAACCGTCTTCACTTGACTTTTGTTTAAACGATATGATTTGGTGAAACTTGTGTTTTTCTTTTAGTAAACTTCTTTAATGAAATAAGTTGATTTGGTTTCTTCAGGGGATGCTTGTTCTTGAAGTGTTGTTATTGCTAGTTTTCGTGGAATCTTGAGAGTGATGATTTGCTTAGCGGACGCTTGAGATTTTGTTGGGCCTCTTTTCTTGGATTTCTTCAGGGGAGTTTTCTGTTTCACCTTCTCTCCCCCCCCTCTCCCCATTTGTTTCTTACATTACATTACATGTATTGATACATTGAGGACAATGTATGTTTCAAGTGTGGGGATGTTTGGGTTTTTGTGAACTTTTGCAAGTCTTTTACGTATATCTCATTGCACCTTAAAACAATCCCATTTTTGACAAAAATTTTTCAAAAAGTTGAACAAATGACATCCATTTATATTTCTTTTAGATCTTAAACCATGATTGAATTGTTAACATCACAGAACTAAGAGAAACCAAGTGCATTATGATAAATGTTCAGATGTTCAGTGAGCATTGCAAGTTGAAAATGTGATATTTATGCATGAGTTTGAACTTTACCTTTATCCCTCCATTTTCGTAAGCTTATTTGTGCCTCTATTACATGAAATCATATGATTTAGTGTTTGCTTACATGTTTGTTGATTCTTGAGTGTGCCAAATGTGCATCCACGTGAGAACTTGCTTAGGATATGCATTTCAAGACCATAAACTAAGTTTTTGCATGAAAATGACAGAGGCATTAGGAATACCCACCTTATAAGCCATTTTTTTTTTTTTCTCTTACATTTCACCCAATTGTTACCATTAGTCACCATGTTGAACCATTTTCCATTTTTTCTTTGTTATTACCCACATCATTAGCTACTTAGCCAAATTAGCCATTTTTATCTTTTAACCCTTGTGATAAAATTCCGGTTATTTCTAGTTGTCTAAATTTTGGTATCGAATTTGTTTAATGCTTACTAGTTTTAATTAGACGTCCATTGTTCAAAAAAAAAGAAACAAAAAGAAAAAAAAGAGAAAAAGAAAAATATGAAAAAAGAGAGAAAATAGAAATAAATAAATGTGAGTTATTTGATGCATAAGAAAGAACAATTTTCATGCATATCTCACGTTTAGTAGATTTGTATTAATTTAGTTATATTAAATCGTGTGTACATATTAGCGTAATATATAATACTTAGCATCTAGACTTCCGGAATTTTTATCCGTTTAACCACTTTTACCAAAAATTCCATACCTTTTTTACCCAAGCCCCGTTACAACCCGTTAAAAGTCCTCTTGTTTTATGTATTCTCTTATGTTAATTGGTGGAGATTTGACCCCTTTGCAAGCTTATTACTATGTTTGTATCATTGGTTGGCATTGAGTGATTCACTTATACACTTATACATACAAATAACCGAGTGTTGAGTGATTTTTGTGAGCGGTTTATACTCATGCATAAAAGAAACTTCGTAGGCATGTGATGCTCATTTGAACATTTCTGAAAGAGCAAGCTTAAAACACTCGGTTTCTTCTTATGAGTGTGCCATGTTTGATAGTCAATTATGAGTTTGGATCTTCATGTAACAAATGGTTTGTCTCTCACCATCTTTTATGTCAATGGGATTTCTTTTGTTAAATGGTTGCATGAGAGTTTGCTTAAGGACAAGCAAAGTTCAAGTGTGGGGATGTTTGATATGATAATAAATATACATGTTTTTAATATGTATTTCTTTGCATTTTAAGTCATTTTTGTTACAAAATTCAATATTTAGACACTTATTTGTGTTTTATTTGAATCTTGTAGGTTTCGGATGAAGCTCGGTGATTTTTGTGAAGAAAGTCCAAGATTTAAAGAGGTTCAAGAGGAAAAATGCTCCTGATATGACCATATTCAGCTGAATATGACCATATAAGCTGTCAAATCTCAAATAGCCCCTTTTTGATGCTGAATATGGTCATATCACTTCAGATATGGCCATATTCGGGCAGAAAACGGGTTTATAACCCTAGTACACCTCATTTCCAAAAAAACTTTCATCTCTTTCAAAACCCTAGCCTCTCAAAACCCTTTAGGTGTCTTTGAACATTTCTCAAGAGTTTTTGGAAGATTTGAAGGTCAAGATTGAAGATTTCACACTTTCAAGAAGAATCTAACATCATCCACCCATTTTCCCTCAAAATTGGTTTGAATTTCTCTAGATCTACTATGAGTTCTTCCATGTTCTTGAGTTTGGGTGTGTCTTTTGTAAGCCTTATGGGCTAAACTCTTATTATCACTTGGATTAGACGAAACTTAGCATGATTTAACAACTTGTACATGATTCTTGGTGATGTTTATGTTTATGCTATGATGAAACTTGATTATTCTTCAATGATTGTGTGTGTTTGTTCTAATTTGATGAAATGTTCAACCTTGTGGGTGTTGTAAGCATGTTATGTTGGAAAACTTCATGTTCTTGCAAGACTTATGCATATAATTGCATATTTTGTATGTAATCTTGTGACATTTGACTAGGAATGGTGAATGAAGGTTGAAGATTTAGTAGAATTGGTTAAATGTGCATCCTTATGCTTATGTTTGAGAAAACCATAGTGTATGTCATAAATATCTCTTGTCATTGGTTATGAATTGTTTTGTAATCGTGGTATGAAGTTTATGAGTTGAAGAGTAATTATAGTTTTGTCTATTTTTTCCAAGTTTAGGTGGTTATCATGTGTTTATCGTGTTAACTTTCCAAAGATTTGTGGAATTAGGTAACCCTAACGGGAGTCTAATTCATCTTTAACATCGACATAATTATATCATTAGTTCTTCATGGCATAACTTTAGGTGGCTATTGTGTGTTTATCGTTCTAGCTTTCCGAATGGTTATATGTTTAGATATCCTTGACGGGGGTTTAGGCTACTTCCATGTTTCATGTGTAAGAAATGGTCTCACCTCGAATTTGTGCTAGTTGTTAATTCTATGCTAAGTGGAATCAAAGTCCAAGTGATATATTTAATTGATTGTGTATCTTCATCTTTACTTTCTTAATTTACTAGTTTAAATTGTTAATAATTTTAGTTAACTATAATACTCACAAATCCAAACTCAATTGATCGGTTAAATAGTGATGATGATTTAGTATTGGGAGCCATTGTGTCCACGGATCGATACTCGGTTCTTACCTAGAACTATACTATTATGCGATAGGTGCACTTGCCTATTGTGTGTAGTTGGTTTAAGAGTGATAATCGTTTCTTAAATTAAAACTCAAATTGTGTGAAAAATCCTTATTTTGCGGTTGTCAAACATGACTTTGAAGCCCTTGTCACATATCTGAGACACTGAAAGCAAATTGTTTTCTAATTGCTGAACAAAATTGACTTTGTCGAACCTTACCTTTTCATTACCAACTTCGCCTTGAGCAGTAATGTAGCCTCCTTTGTTACCAGCAAAGGAAACATGTCCCCCTTTAATTTGTTTGACAATGAAAAGGAAAGACTTGTTTCCTGTCATGTGCCTGGAAGCTCCGCTATCTACTATCCATGTATTTGTAGACGCACTATAGCGGACAACCTGCATATTAGAGAAAATAATCAGTTAAGGAGGGGGACCCAAGCCTTGCCTGGCTTGGGTTTTCCAGAGGAATCAACCATCATGAATTCGACCCACTGTCCTTTATCAGTGGGTGGAATCTCAACTTTCAGCTTGTCTTCGCTTTCAGTACCTGGATGCTGACATTAAGACCTGCTCCTCTGGAATCTCTATCTCTTTCTTCAGTATGTAACACTTGCGGTTGTCAAACATGACTTTGAAGCCCTTGTCACATATCTGAGACACTGAAAGCAAATTGTTTTCTAATTGCTGAACAAAATTGACTTTGTCGAACCTTACCTTTTCATTACCAACTTCGCCTTGAGCAGTAATGTAGCCTCCTTTGTTACCAGCAAAGGAAACATGTCCCCTTTTAATTTGTTTGACATTGAAAAGGAAAGACTTGTTTCCTTTCATGTGCCTGGAAGCTCCGCTATCTACTATCCATGTATTTGTAGACGCACTATAGCGGACAACCTGCATATTAGAGAAAATAATCAGTTAAGGAGGGGGACCCAAGCCTTGACTTGCTTGGGTTTTCTAGAGGAATCAACCATCATGAATTCGACCCACTGTCCTTTATCAGTGGGTGGAATCTCAACTTTCAGCTTGTCTTCGCTTTCAGACACATCAGTCGTTTTGGCTTTCCACAAACCATCCCTGTGAAATGATTGTTTGTGGTAAATCTTAGACTGATTTACAGTTTGAGCATATGGTTTAGATTCAGAAACAGGTTTTGCCGCTGGCATCACAGACTTGTCAGTAACTTGTCTGTGTTGCCTTTGGCGTAGAGGAGACGAAAACGACCTAGAAGGTGTTTTAGACCTAATAGGTGTTTTCGATCTAACAGGAGTCTTAGATCGTTGTTTTGAATCTAGATGAACTTTGTTGTTCAGCTCAACCTTAATTCTTGGAGTCTGATAGCGAGGACAATTTGTCGAAATATGACCGCGCTGTCCACAAGTATAGCAGGACCTCCATTCATCAGGGCTAGGAGATCTCTTGTGGGGCGGTGAGTAAACTTCAGGTTCTTTCTTTTTGTTCTCACTTTTAAGACTTTCACCTCCCTTGACAAATTTAACTTGTTTAACATTATGTGTGTTTTGTCTTGAAAGATGATGGATTTCTTGTTTCACTGATTTAGATTGAGTATTTTTGGAAATCTTAGGTTGTGTGGTAGTCGAATTTTGACCCAACCCAAGAGATGCTTGAACATTCTCTTCCACTCGTTCGCCAGTGATTTGTGTGCCAGTTTTGCTTGATGTAGATGCTTTCTGGTCATTAGCCGGAGGGGCAGATTTAACTGCTGTGTCCGGATCGCTGACCAGAGGAGTCGTCACCACATGATCCTTTATTGGGTTATTATTAATTGGACGTTGTTTGGTGTTCAAAAGGATCTCATGTGGTGGAGGCACTACTTTGTATCCCAAACCTTCCCCGTTATTGTGTTCTTTAACCAAGTTTTTCAAAATATGTGAGGAACTAGCTAGACTATGGAGTTTTTGTTTCAAAGACTCATTTTCAACTTGTAAGACCGCTCGTTCCTTCTTAGTTTCTTTGATTGTCTTTAAGTAAAACTTGATATCATTTTCTTGGTTAAATGCAACAACCTCTGTTTCTTTTAACTGTTTCTTTAATGCTTCAACCTTTTCTTTATAGCTGTTTTCATTTTGTTTTAAGATTCTGTTAGCCTCAGTGTACATTTTTAAATCATTTACTAAGTTATCATTGTGATCTAATAACCTAGCAAATTTCAGGTCAATGCTTTCTCTAAACTTTTCATATTCAACACACGCATGTTTAATAAATAAGTATCCTTTGATTCTACCTGTGCTGATGTAGACGTTCCAGCCATGAAAGCATTTTGGGGTTCAGAATGTGCTTCAGATTCAGCATTCTGTTCATCCTCAACAATTTGATCAACAACAGATATGTCATCATACAATTCAGCAGTATCAGGCTCAGCTGAGTTCTCCCCCTCACTCGCTGAGTCTTCATTTAGATCGTCAACGGATGCTATGTTGGCTTCACTATCAGATAAGAATCGAAAGGACCAGTCCTGTCCTTCATCACCTTGCGCCACCATAGCCTTTGAGTCACTGCTGGTTGAAACTGGCCTCTTCTCTTTCTCTTGCTTTGTGAAGGAGGAGAATGGGTTTCCATTTTCCGTCTTCTTAGGTTTGACACATTCCCGCTTGAAGTGTCATTTCTCCCCACAGTTGAAACAGGTGACTTTTGACTTGTCGAAGCCGAAAGTAGTATCTTTTGTAGCCACCAGATTTTGATCTGTTTTCTTCACAAATTTCTTTGCTCGTCGCACAGCACTTGCGAGAGCCCACATAATATCCATCCTCTCCAACTCATTTTCATCCACCTGCTCGTAATCTTCATCAGCCAAATGGCAGTTTCCTATCTTCCTAGCAACCAAACCATCATAGGAATGGACCACAGCAGCAAGCAGGTCCATGTGTTCCTTGGCCACTTCCACAGTTACCTTACCCAAGTTCTCTGTTACTAACTTTGTCGATTGAGCTTCAGTAACACTGTGTTGAACCCCTGATGAGACCGTTGACTCACCAACAGATGATGAGCTTTGTCCAGATGCAGATGTATTAGTAACAAAAGCAGTTTGCAGAGGAGCATTTGAAGACTTGGCAATAGGAGTTGGAGTCACATTGTAGAGTGTCGGATCCTGAGCATATGAACCCTCCTTTGCCTTGTACTTGTGTCTAACTTCTTCCTCTCGCAGTTTCAGAATAAAGTCATTTATATCCAATGTCTCAAGAACTGAATTGTGTCTCAAGGTGGAAATAAACGAATCCCACTTTTCTGGAAGTCCATCAGCCAAACTGGAGACCTTTTCTTCTTTAGACGTGGTTACCCCATGAGTGTGAAGTTCACTCATCAGATGATAGAAGCGGTCAATTATGTCGTCCAAACTCTCATTCCCAATAGCCGAAAAATTATCAAATTCTTTCTTAAGTGCTTTGGCCTTTAAAGATTTTCAGAGTTGAGCTCCCTTCATATCTTTTCTCGAGAGCTTTCCAGAATTTCTTACTTTGTTTATGATCAGAATACTGATGGAAGATCTCTTTAGGAATAGACTGGGTGAGCATCGCGTAAGCCTTCTTTTCAGCATTATAGGCAGTCTTTTGAGCATCAGTCATTCCACTCAACGTTAATGGCAAACCATCAGCACCAACTGGCATGGTGTAACCAGTATCAATAGCATTCCAAAGATTAGTGTCCACACCATTGAGATGAATCTCAAACCTTTGCTTCCACTGCGGGAACTCATCAATAGACAGAAGCTTAGGTGGCTTATTGTGGTTACCAATCTCATTCTCCAGAAGCAGTAAGTTCTGGATCCTTGAGTCTTTCCCCGCTGAGAACGTGAAATTTTCAGAGTCCATAATGAATTTGACTGAGTATGCGACTAGAAAGGGCGACTGGGGAGCGACTGAGATACAATCATGCGATTGAACTTAGTCGTACGACTGTGCAGGCGACTGACACTAACAGTGGGCGATTGAAACTCAAACGGACGACTGGACAGACGATTATGACACTTGAGCGACTGAACAGACCGAATGACTCAACCAGGCGATTGAACAAGCGAATTACTCAATCGGACGATTGAACTGAGCAACTGGACTTCAGTCGTACGATTGAGATAATCGTGTGACTGGGACGGCTGAAAACGAGGTTTTACACACACTTTGACCTAAAACTCAAGTTTTTGCACCCTAGACGGCTGAAACTCGAAAAGGATTGATTTTTTAGAACATGCACACGTAAAGACTTGATTTTTAGCAGAAAGATTGGATCTTTTCGCGTAAAAACATAGACTTTTTCACAAAAACGATTGAATCCACGAAGAATCAAGAGCCTATGCTCTGATACCACTTGTTAGGACCGCGTACGTACGGAGTACTAACTGATTCTTTGTTATACCGGATCAAATAGTGCGGAATCCTATTTGATTGGCGATCCAATCAGGGAGAACGTAATCAAGATCAAACCTAACGATTAGAAAACGTTAAGAATGGACTAGGAATGATCTCAGACGTTCTATGAACTTGGAATGGACGAACAGGACGCTCTGGGTCGGCTAGGGTTGCAAATATTCGAAGTGTTCTATTTTTCCACGAATTAAGTGGTATTTATAGGTTACAGCGATCATTCGTACGACTGAGCCAAGCGACTGGCTCAGTCGTGCGGCTGAGTCATACGATTGGTTCATTCGGACGACTGAGTCAGTCTTATGACTCAATCGTACGATTGACTCAATCACCTGGTTCAGTCGTGTGACTGACCCATTCGCATGGTCCAGTCGTGCGACTGAATCAGATTACTTAGTTAAACACATTCTTGAACCTTTGATGGTTCAAACCTATGTCTAACAACTGTAAACCTATATAACATTGTCGTATATGCGTGTACTAATAATTAATATACTAGATATAACTTGTAAACAACCAATACACATAAAGGAAGAGATTCTCATTATAATAATCAAACGTTACATATGTGTTACAAGAAGAAGTTCTATAATAGTTAAGCTCACTAGACTAGATCTGGGGACATGTGTACCAACAGACCAGCTTAGGGAACTCCTTAATAAAGGATTCATCTGACCTAGCTCGTCACCATGGGGAGCACCAGTGTTGTTTGTAAAGAAGAAAGACGGAACCTTCTGGATGTGCATTGACTATCGAGAACTAAACAAGGTGACAATCAAGAACCGTTATCCTTTGCCACGTATTGGCGACTTATTCGACCAACTTCAAGGTTCAAGCATTTACTCAAAGATAGATCTTAGAAACGGCTATCATCCGCTGAGAGTCAGGGATGAAGAAATTATGAAGACGGCTTTCAGAACGCGATACGGTCACTTTGAATTCACAGTCATGCCGTTTGGGCTAACAAATGCACCTGCGGTATTCATGGATCTCATGAATCATGTATGCAAGACTTATCTAGACAAGTTTGTCATTGTCTTCATTGACGACATCTTGATCTATTCTAAAAACGAGCATGAGCATGAGGAACATCTAAGATTGGTCCTTGAATTACTAAAGAGAGAGGAGCTCTATGCTAAATTCTCAAAATGTGATTTCTGGTTTAAAGAAGTTCAATTCCTTGGTCATGTGATTGATGCTAATAGAATTTATGTAGACCCAGCTAAAATTGAATCCATCAAAAGTTGGCCTACACCTTCTAATCCAACAGAAATTAGGCAATTTCTTGGCCTAGCTGGCTATTATAGGAGATTTATCGAAGGATTCTCCAAGATAGCTCAACCATTGACCATGCTCACCCAAAAGGGAGTAGCATATCATTGGGGATTCAAGCAAGAGGCTGCTTTTTAAACACTGAAACAGAAGTTATGCAGTGCACCTATACTATCCCTACCTGACGGCATTGAAGACTTTGTAGTCTACTGTGATGCTTCTGTTCAGGGACTGGGATGTGTTTTGATGCAGCGAGACAAAGTCATAGCCTATGCCTCAAGACAGTTAAAGGCTCATGAAAAGAACTATGCAACTCATGACCTAGAACTAGGAACAGTTGTGTTTGCTCTTAAACTATGGAGACACTAGTTGTACGGTACTAAATGCACTATTTATACCGGCCACAAGAGTCTTCAACACTTGTACAATCAAAAAGAGATGAATATGAGGCAGAGGAGATGGCTTGAACTACTAAACGATCATGACTGTGCCATCAAGTACCATCCCGGTAAAGCAAATGTTGTGGCTGATGCTTTGAGTAGGAAAGAACATACGAAACCTCATAGAGTACGAGCCCTACAACTCACCATTCAAAGCAACCTGCCGACACAAATTCTGAATGCACAGACTGAAGCCCTGAAGGAAGAAAGCATTAAAGATGAAAACCTCCGAGGGCTAGACCAACAGTTTGAAGTTCATTCAGATGGAGTACGCTTTATGGCAGGAAGGATTTGGATACCCCTATTCGGGAATCTTAGAAGCTTGATCATGGATGAAGCCCACAAGTCTAGATACTCTATCCACCCAGGTGCAGATAAGATGTATTACGACTTGAAGCTTGTTTACTAGTGGCCAAGAATGAAGGCAGATATTGCGACCTATGTCTCAAAGTGTTTTAGTTGTTCTAAAGTCAAGGTCGAATACCAAAAGCCTTCAGGAATGTTGACCCAACCAGAAATTCCCGTGTGGAAGTGGGAAATGATAACCATGGATTTCGTCACTGGTTTGCCCAAATCTCAGATGGGCAATGATACTATTTGGGTTATTGTTGACCGTCTCACCAAATCAGCTCATTTCATACCTATCCGTGAGAAAGACAAGATGGAGAAGCTTGCAAGGATCTACATCAAAGAAATTATCTCTAGACACGGAGTGCCAGTGTCTATCATCTCTGATCGTGATGCATGATTTACATCTATCTTCTGGGGGAAACTTCAGAAAGCTCTAGGCACTCGCCTAGATATGAGCACAGCCTATCACCCTCAGACTGATGGTCAAAGTGAAAGAACCATACAGACTCTTGAGGATATGCTTAGGGCTTGTGTTATTGACTTTGGAAAGAACTGGGAAGGTCATTTACCTTTGGTAGAGTTCTCATATAACAATAGCTATCATTCGAGCATCAAGGCGGCACCATTCGAGGCATTATATGAACGTAAATGTAGATCACCGCTTTGCTGGGCAGAAGTTGGAGATAGTCAACTTACTGGCCCAGAGTTGATCTTTGAAACTCATGAGAAAATTATCTAGATAAGAGAACGCATGGCTGCTGCCAGGGATCGCTAGAAAAGCTATCCTGATAAACACCGCAAGTCACTGGAATTTCAGGAAGGAGATAAAGTTTTGCTAATGGTATCTCCCTGGAAGGGAGTTATACGCTTTGGGAAACGAGAAAAATTGAATCCTCGCTACGTGGGGCCTTTTGAAATTGTTAGAAGGATCGGCCCAGTAGCCTATGAATTAAATCTACCTGCTGAACTTGGTGGTGTGCACAATATTTTTCACGTATCCAATAAGGAAGTGTTTATCCGATGAATCACTTGTTGTGCCTTTAGAGGAACTTCAAGTAGATGAGAAACTCAGGTTTGTCGAGGAACCAGTTGAAATCATGGATAGGGAGGTTAAACAACTAAAGCACAGCAAAATTCCGATTGTCAGAGTTCGGTGGAACTCCCGGTGTGGTCCTGAGTTCACTTGGGAACGAGAGGACGAAATGATGCGCAAGTATCCTAACCTGTTCAAGAATGTTGTCAGACTTCTTAATTTTCAGGACGAAAATTCTTGTAACAGGGGGATGATGTACAATCCGGAAAATTTCGAGTTAGATTGTAACATCTCGAACTTGTATTAATTAAAAGTTAATTTTTATAAACGATTAAGTTTAAATACGTGGATGTTAAATTCAACAATTATAGTAATAATAACATTAATAATAATAATAATAATAATAATAATAATAATAATAATAATAATAATAATAATAATAATAAGATTTATTATTTAAAAACCTAACCCAAAAAGTTTTGGGTTAAAAATGTTAATCTTTAAACTTGTTTTAAAACCTTTGGACATAAAATAATACACCAGGTAAACCTCAGGGACTAGATGTGTAATTTTGTTAAAAACCCAAACCACCCGCCTGATTTCCCCGACCACCGCCGGCCACACTCCGGTGGCACTTCCGGCGACCCCCAAAACGCCAAATTTACACGGTTTTTGATCAAACAAAAGCTCCCGACACCTTTGCGTGAATGCCTCGAACTCGTGGGCCACTGGAATTTGAATAATTGAATCGGTTTAATGGGATTCCCACTTTGACCGAAAGTTCGGTCGACACCCACCATAATCACGCACTGAACAATAAATAATAATCGAATTGATTGCGCACTAACAGTCATTTGATTGTTTATAAACTACCAATGAGTATAATTTCATTGAAACACAACAAATCACACCCATCGATCACCATCGTCTTCCTCGACCTGCAACTCATTCGATTTCCACCTTCTGAGTTCTATTTCACGAAACCAACAGAGGGCTTTTGATCATTAGTATCATTGGAAACTTCCTGCGTAATTAATTTGATTATCATCAGTGTTTGATCGTTGTTTGGATTCCACATTGGTCGCGACCTGCTCTTCGATTGTTCTTGACATTCTGAATAACGAAACAGGTAATTAAGAACACCATTATACTCGTTTCATCATGGGGAATAAAAGCCCCATGAATTTAATTGTAAACAGGAACGAATCATGGATCAATTTGATCGATCCATGAATCTAGGGTTCATCGATTTGGGGGAGTTGGATTGGGACTGTTTAAAAGAATTTGTAAACCAGGAATACCGCGGTTGTAAGCCTTGGTTTACTGGTTTGGGTGTGGGAGTGTGGACAGGAGGTCACGGGTTCGAACCCGGCCCCTAACATTTATTTTTTTAAAGCCTTTTTGAGCTTTTAAAAAAATACAGAAAAATTACTAAAAATTATAAAAATAGTTTTTTATAAACTTTGTTAGTTTTATAAGTTATTTAATTATCTTCTGGAAAATTATTTCATTAAAAACCTTATTATTTATTTATTTATAAAAATTGTTATAAATGTTATAAATAGTTATTTTTATAAAAATGGATTTTAAATAATAATTTAAATCATCATATTATTAATGGACATGATATTGTTAATTATGAATTAATCAGATAAATACAAATTAGATTTTATAAATTTAAATATTTATAAAATCTTACAAAATTAAATATAAATTTACATATTTAAATAACGTCTAAGATTTATTTGGAACATAATGATATGTTAAAAATCATTATTAAATTAATCAAATTTATTGAAATATAAATCTTTAGTCATTAAAGAATTAACAAAGATAATTAAATGATTTAATTATATGTTTATAACAAATCCCAGAAAACCAAACCCTAGATCAATTGAACACCAAGTTCAAGATCTAACTTATTTAGGTTATGGATTTGTATCTATTTGCTTATGTGAATTATAATTCGTTAGGAGGAATTTACTAGCTTGTCAACACCATACAAGAACTGAGGTGAGTTCATACTTAACTGTTCCCCTTTTTAATCATTTAAATATTTTGGGGAGGAATACATGTTGTAATTAAATTTACAAATTATTTTGTGTATTATGTTAAATAATAATTGAATCACATTTATGATTACATATGGTTATAATGAAGATCCTTCTCTGTATACTGGACTATAAATAAGTAGGGATCTTTTGGATAGTACTATCGGGAGTGACTTACCCCCACAAAGGTTTGGACATGTGGTCCTTACCAAGATGTACAAAGATCTTATTGTCATTCAGGATGACTGTTCTGTGTTGAGAAGGCAGATGTGCACTATATAAAGTTTGCCATTATAGTTCCACTTACAACCCATATGAGGATAAATGTAAAGGAGGATTTGCTCCCTCTGATTTGAAATTATTATGATAATATAATATACATATGAAAAGGATAATAAACTATGATACATGGGCAAATCCTATGTGAAGGATTTATTGGCTTGTACATAGTGGGTATGTGGGATAGCGGGTTCACCTTATTAAAAAGGGTTCCGACAGGCTATTCATATACCGGTGAGTAATTTAAACTCACACTTTTGTTGTAAATCCTACTGGATGATAATTGATGATTTATCATTATGTTTTACTTACCTATGAACTCACCAACCCTGTGTTAACACTTGATTTACAGAATTTGAGGGTGTGACATGTATGTTGCCTGTCTTATATATGGACCTCTGTACTCTCCGGTCAACCCGCTCGGCCGTTGCTACTGGATTTTTGTACAGAGTGGTTTTCCCTGCTCTGTTTTGCAAACCCTAGTTGACAATGGTTGGCCGACAGTGTTTTTGTCTTCTGTGATTAGGGCTTCTAATATGAGCCCTAAGTTGTTGGCTTGATGAATGTGTAGGTTTGCTCTGAAACCCTACATCGCTCGAGATCCGATTAATGTTGCTTATGCTTCTTTGGCTATGATGACTGTGATATGGGTCGTTGCTTGGCATGGCATAAACGAGGATGGCAAGTGAGATGTTTTTCTCTTGCAACCTGTGTTGTAGCCACATCGGTCTGTTAATAAGATCTGAGCCACGTTGTGTGTTTGCCCCTGTTTCCGGCAAGGCCAAAGCCTCTGTGGTCTCCGCCTATATCTGCTTACTTGAGACATGGATTTGATGTTTATGGGTTTTATCTTGAGATGTTTACTTAAGAAGTTTCTGATTAGAAACCCTAGCATGTTTCTAGACACAAAGTTGAATTATTAGTCGATGATGATGATGTGTTCCTCATCTGAGACGTTGTATGGTTACGGCGTTTGATCTGTGACGGTTAGGGTTTTCTCATCTAAGACATTTTGGCTCGGATTTATTCTATTCTGTTCTTCGGATGATGGTGACGGTTATCTATTTTTTGATGGTGTGTTGATGATAATTAATACATATGTTCATCTGAGGCCATCTTTTTCGGGGTTGATTGTTCTAACGATGATGGTGACACTTATGTATTGCTTAACGGTGGTCTAGATGTGTCGATGACGATGAACACAAATTCATCTAAGGCCATCTTACCCAGATTCGATTTCTTACATTTCGTTTGAAATTGTTTGTTGTTTCATAACTGTTAGGATTGAATTTTTGTATAAATATGGATGATAGGCGATGACGATAAACGAATGCCCTTTGATATTTTTGTTTTGGCGTGGTAAACGGTTAGTTTGCAGCCATAACAAACTAGAATTTCCGAACCTTTTATCGAGTTTTCTAAGTATCAATTCAACCCTGCCGCGAAGCGCGGGGGTAGAAAATAACTAGTTAGCTTTTATTTCAAAAGTTATTATACGTATACTTTTTTAAATTATTTTATTTTACTAAAGATATAAAAGAAACATATATTATACAAATTAAAAATTTTTATCATAACTTTTAATAATATAAATTATAATTAGTTAATATTTATTTATTAACTATTGAATCTATATTATTAAATATGTATTAATATTATTATGTTAAATATAAAATTTAGACACAGAATAACTTTTTATTAATTTACAAAACATTATATATATTAGTGATTATCAAATACATTGTGCATCATGATTTCTACCTTACCTGTAATGGTTTTATCTACCTTTTTTTATCCATAATTTTTTTTACTTTTAACCCTAATACTTTTACATCGTTTACAATTGTACCCTTATAATTTTTCACTTTCAACTTTGATCGTTTATACTTTTCATCTTTTATAACTTTTCGTTTTACACTTCGAAGTTAACAAGCTGCAATGTGCGTGTGTGATTCCATGTTTTTATGCCTATTTTTTTCAGTTTATCAGCCACGTCAAAACGCTCAGGTCCCAGATCGACTTAGTTATTGTTTTAATGTTTTACGTTTCACATGCGTAGTTCAATGTTTTTACGTATTTTCCGTTTGGTTTTATTTTTTCGTTTTACTTAAAACTAGAATATATTTCTAGTTAAAAAACACAGGAGGAACGGTTCATGAAATTTAGTTAAAATTTAATTAAAAAACTAATCATATGTGACCCTCCTCTTTCTTAATCACTATTATATCTTAGATCAAAAAAACAAGTTTAAGGTAATAATCTATAATTATATAAATAAATCTTATAAAAATATTAAAGGTAAAGTATATAGGGCTAAGGGCGTAAGTATAAAAAATAATAATAATATTTACATAATTTATATTTATATACAAAATGTTGATGAAAATAATTAAATAATATATGTTATGTTATATATAAAAATCAGACGTATATGTATAATTATAAAAATACATAAATTAATTAAAAGGTAAAAGAGTTGCAAAAAACGTCCTTTATGTTTAATTACATAAATAGTCCTTTAGAGGTAAAAAGACCAAATTACCCTTGACTTATCAAAATAACTTAATAGCAGTTAGTCTAAAGGACGAAATTTATTATAAAAAATATACATAAATGATTATTAGAGTATTTTTAAAAATAAAGGATGATACATGCAATTTTCTATAAAACTAAAGGACGTTTTCTATAATTTTGTATAATATTAATCCAGGGGTGAAAGAACAGTCATTTTTTATTTACTGGTTGTGATGCTTATTGTACTACCAGATGATGCACCACTGTCACTTTATATGTTCTCTTATCTATACGTGTGCTCATTTCTTCTTTTCCAATGGATGTTGATGGTGCTCACAGATCGTCGGGTATTTTGCCGATGGCCGATCTTCGGCCTTATCGGTAGCCATCGCTGTTATGTTGTTGTCAGCGCGTAGTATCCTCATCGTCACCGATGTGCCAATTCAGACGTTGTAGCATCGCTGACGGTGGTTATGTGGTCTTCGGTATTATGCGGCTGCTTGCGGTCGGTTGGTGTTCCTGGTGGCGACAATGGTTGTCACCGATGACGCTGGTTCTCCCCCTGGATGTCGTTAATGTTCACGGATGTGATGGTGACCCCTAGGGTTTATGTCCGTGATGGTTCTCCCATCGACGACGGCAACAATCACCCTCTAAGGTTTCCAGATCTGATTGTCCTACCACCGCCCGTACCGCCTCATGACAGTTGTTCTCCGATCGATGCATGCCGTGCCTCCCAAACTGCCTTTAATTATTATGGCGGTGGTGGCGACAGTGGTGACGGCGGTTGGGTTGATTACAGTTGCCTCGTGTGAGATCAATTTTTGTTACTGATGTAGATGGCGCCTATGGTGACGGTGGTTAGGAGGATTTCAGTTATGTCGATGATGATGAGTTTTGCCTCATCTGAGGTTGATTCCGTTTAGTTGCTTCTTTGTGTATCGATAGAACAGTCGATGACGACGAGTCGTTGCTAATCTGAGACAATTTATGTTTGGGCATGTTGTTTCTGTTTTCTCAAACCTGTTTCAATGCCTGTTTCAATGCTGGTGTGTTTGCTTTGGTGACGTATGCTTAATTGCTTATGTGAGGTATGCATTATATTCTGATTGTTAGGCGCATGCTAGTGTTTATGTGATGTGTGATGTATGTAATATAATCTGGTTATTTTGCTTATGAATATGCATATGTGTATACAAAACTCTTATGTGATGTATGTTTATGTGATATATGCGCTATAATTTGGTTGTTATCGATTTCGAGTCAGGGGTCTCTTTAGAAGCGGTCTCTCTGTCTCCCAAGATAGAGAAAAGACTGGTCACCACCTATCCCTCCCAGACCCTACTTTCAGAGGGACATACTGGGTATGTTTGTTTGTTTATGTTTTCTGTTACCATGGACATGGTTAGAGGGTAAGATCCGTTTTGGTTGTCATTGCTTGGCGGCCGCTTACAGCATGCCACCACAACCGGTTAGTATTAGATTATTATTATTGTGAATTGTCTATTTTTATTTGGCCATGATTGTATTTGAAAAAATAAGTCCGTTACCATGGCGTGACAATCTACTTTGGTTTGCAGCCGTAAATGGATATCGATTCTGAGCCAACTGTTGTGTCCGTGAAGCACATACGGCTATGATGGATTACCTGAGCCGCAGTTGATGATTAGTTAACCACACGTGCAACGCCCGTGTGCGGATTTTACTAGCTGTTTTTAATTACTTTGTTCTCGAAGATTTAAAGCCTGCATCAATATTGTAATATTATAATATATATATATATGTGTGTGTGTGTGTTCATATATATATATATACATATATACATATATATATATATATATGTATAGGGTAAGGTTCATTTGTTAACCCTTGTTTATTGCGATAAACCGTTAACCCTGATGTAGCGAACACTTACACCACTGTAACAAACATTTACATCGCGTTACACCACTGATGTAACGATTTTCCCTCCATTTTTAAAAAACTCCACCATTTTTATAACATTTTTAACTTTTTTGTATGACGTTATTTTTTAAATAAATTACACCATTAAATAAATCGTTTTAATATCTTTAATTTGAGTATAGTCTTGCTATATTTTTTTTAAAAAAATTTTAACGTTCGTTTTGGACCACTAGTTTTACCACTGTAACTCTAAGTTACAATGGTGACGTGGCTTGCTGTGGACCACTAGTTGGGTTAATGGGTTATCGTAAAAAACAAGGGTTAACATTTGATCCCTTCCCTATATATATATATATATATATATATATATATATATATATATATATATATATATATATATATATATATGTTACAATATATATTGTAATTATATATACTAATCCACCATTGGTTCTACATTAATAATATTATTAAAATGATAATAATAATATTTAAATAATAATAATAATATATAATTTGTTTATTAAACTTTTTGTTAAATGTTCTAAGGCAAAATTTAGATTCTTAAGTTCCGGGTTTACATATCGGTATGAGTCGGGCATAAATTGTTTCTGTGCATATTTTTATATACGTTTTGAGTTGATCTATGTTTAGACGTTCGCCTACGTTTTTATCTGAATTTTATTCTGAAATGGCGCGAGTAAAAAATAAAAGTTTTTATTCTACGGTATAAATCTGAGTTACTCTACGTTTAATGTAAATTTAGTTCGAAAACGAGTCGCGACGATCGTAATGTATTCTTTATCACATACGGCGCAGTTGCACATGTCTTTTATGTACGTTTTGAGTTGTACTACGTTTTCACATAATTTTGTTTGGAAAAAAAGTCGGGTCAAGTATAATAAGTTTCGTTCAATGGTAAAAATTGGAATTTTTTTTACGGTTCAACATAAATTTAGTCCAAAGACAAGTTGTGTTGATTGTTAGCCTATACATTATCACATCACATATAGTGCCGTCGTGGTGTGTTAGTGCATTCGCGTTTTGATATTTGGGATCGTGGTGGAACTCCTTCGCGCAACACACAGGTTAAGAAAACCTAGTTATATTAATTTATTTATGTAAGCTTTAATTCTTCGGTCAGTCTTTACAGATTTATTATTTAGATTTATATTTTATCTTTTTACAACTTTATTACATGAACATTGATCTACCTAAAAGCTTGATAAGAAGAAAAAAACGATTACAATGTTATGTTTGGAATGACTTTGGGTCACCTAAAATAGGAATATCAATAAATAAAAAAGTAATTCATGTTGTTTGGATTTTGTTTAACAACTTAAAACCTACGAACCCAGTGATATTGCAGATGCCAATTTCCAACAAACCAATAAAAGTCTTCACCGAACTGATGAGTAGTTTCTTCTTATATTATTTTATTTGTTTATGGGATATATCACCACTCTATGCATTCTCTATATATACTTGTTCCTTAGTGTATTCTAACTCACAATTTGATCAACTTCAAGAGCCTTTAGCAACTTAGAGTAATCTTCAATGGCTTCTACCTTCTACACATATGTGTTTGCACTTGCATTATTCTCCATCACATGCAACGATATGTGTTATGCTTCACGCAATTTGCTACAAGCTACTCCAACAATACCACAACCGCAGATACCTAATATTCCGTCGATTCCACAACCACAAATACCCTCCATTCCAACACTCCCACAACCACAAATGCCCACAATCCCCAAACTCCCACAACCACAGATGCCCACGATACCTACAGTCCCGACAATCCCTAATATGCCCAAAGTATCATTGCCTCCATTGCCTTCTATGCCTACCATCCCAAACCTTCCAACCATTCCTTTCTTTGCTCCACCACCATCCAGCAAGTAGACAATGGTCATTTGTTGCTAGATCGGTAGCTTTCACTGATCTTGTCATTAGAAGAGTCATTGATTCTACTATTTTTACATGATTGTTGAGTGTTTCTATTGTTCTATTGTTTGATTGTTAATGTAATATTTACGTGGTTTGATGTAATTTGTTGTACTATATCATTATTTTTAAGTTGAAATGTTCGAATGTTTTAAAGCATTTACGTAATTCTACTACGTAAAAGGTTTGTGATAAGAAACACTCAATTTTATGCGCTCTTGTTATTATTAAACGATCTTGTTGCTATAATTCGGTTAAAACAATATCAAAATCAAATGTTTCCATAAAGGTCAGATGTTTTGGATAATAAGCGGTTTTTAGGAATGGATTTAGCTAGCCTTGTGGATATAATCTCTATACTCGACAAAACAGAAAGGGTAGCATGTCATCATTGGTCACTTTAAAACTTTTTTTTTTTCGATCAGAACTGTTTTTGATAAAAATAAATACAGGTTAAAACATACCCTTATACAAGTGAATGTCCCCTAATAACATTTCCAACCCATGTTAAATTCTATGGGCATTTCATATCAATTTAATTGCGTATAAGCAATTTTCTTATTCTGGTTTTGAACCAAAAAATTAATCAAGTCAAACCCCTTTTTCCTAGTGTGTTCTCCAATCAAGGACAAAGACAAAAAACTTAAACTTTCACCAAATAACTAAAAGAGGATGAGTCAAGTATACTCTAGTTTCGTAAGAAATCAACAACTTTATGGAAACCCCATATTAAAAGCAAAAAAAAAAGTATAGAAATAAATATTTGATGCCAGTAAACTAGCACTAACATTAACAGATCAAGTTAAACTAACAACTAAGTTCAAATACTATCAAAAGTAATTTTGAGTATAATAAATGTGAAAACGTTAATAACCATATCAAAAAGAAAAATAAGTGTTTGGTTACCCAGAGCAAGCTTGAGAAGGGAGAGGAGAGGAGTGTAGACATCCTACAAGACCCGATTCCATTTTTTAACAAATTCACCGCTCCCCTCCCCCCTCGTTTTTTCACCGGTAGTGTTAATTTCATAGTGTTATTATTTGTCTCGATAGTTTAAAATTTTCTATATATATTGAGTCCCCCCCTTTAAATAATTACTTTCGCCCCCCGCCCCCCCCATAAACTAGTTCAAGTCTAACCACTGCCTACACACTACCCGGTGTACCCAATTATGGTACTATGGTAGGGTCCAGTTTGCGTATAGAATCGGGTACAACCGGGTTTGGCTATTTTTTTAAGTATATTTGAATGTTGCCATATCTTCAATCGTTGGCAACGACTAGATATAAATTTGTCCGCAGTGGGATTTTGCACTATAAATACAACTAAAATAACAACCAATGTTTACACTTCAACTCACTCTTTCTCTTTTACATCAATCAAACACGTTATCTATTTGCAAAAATGTTAAGCATTTGGCTCGACGAAAAGGAGTATGGCTCTGCCACTGTTGTGGTTAAAATCAGAACCAACCACCTCATTTGAATTTCTAAGAGCTCATTAACGTTATACAATTCAGCTCCAACAATTATATCGTCTTCAAGATTTAATGTGTCTTGTATACGCATCGCGTCCAAGCAATCCCTTATGACATCTCCAGAGACTGAAAAGAGTCATGTTATTCTTAACAATAATACGTTCCCACTAAGTCTAAAAAGCAGCTTGCGAAGCTAACTAGAATTTTGGGCAATTAGTAGGTCTCGGACCATAGCAAAACGAATCGAATATTGTTCTTCTTTTCACTTCTATCAAGCCAAAATATCAAAACTCTATTTTTCATAGATACACATAGCGGGAATAATTTTTTTTTTCCATTATACCTATCAAGCTTGCTTGTTGGGGTGTTACCAAATTGTTGTTTAGATGTTACCAATTTGTTGTTTAGATGTCATGTCCCGACCAACATTTAACATAGTTTTAATCATGTCCTTAATCTAGATACGACTACTTGACCGCTCTTGACTTGTTTAAGTTTTGTGTTTGGTCCGTATATTTTTTAATTTTAGATCAAAAATTGATTACAAATAATGGTTGAATGATTTTTTTTTGTTTCGGTTGAAAATTTTGGGTCATTCTCACACATATCCAAACTGTCATATATTTCATCTATCAAACATTCGACATCGTAACATTTAAAAACGAGAATATATTTAAACTGACTTAAGGAGACAGAATGGTCATTTTTAATAAATTGAGCAACGACATTGAGCAACGAAACCGTCATAAACAACTACAAAGAGTAAAATGAGAATATATATTTATTTATTTTTTTTTTGCTTTTTTGCTTTTGGATTTGTATTCTCAAGCGGTGTAATAAACCAAACCATGAAACATCTATTTAAACTGACTTAGGGAGACAGAATGGTCATTTTTAATAAATTTTAGTATAAATTTTATTAAAAATGAGTCAAGACAAATACAATATATCTTTATATTTTTCTTTTAAATTCAAATAGTTTTTCTTTACAAACAAGATAAATACAATATATTTTTTTATTTTCCTTTTAAATTCAATTCATTTTTCTTTAAAAACATTTGATATAAGATATTTATTTAGAATCAAGACCCGTCATGTATACTTTATTTTTATATAGTATTTACATGAAATTCATGCTATAACACGCATAGGTTCGCTAGTCTATCCTAACGAGCTAATATATTTGGCCACATCTATTTTTGATAATCTATCTATCTAAAGTTCAAATAACTTTTTGAAAGAAAACTTAAGGTTTTGAATTTAGCTTACCAACAATATCCACGTAAGCTTGGTTGCCTAAACTAGGAAGATCCCCAAACAAAGTTGGCCTCTTACATTAGAAAGTAGTTTGCCTATACCTTTAGAGTTTCCAACCAACCACAGAAAGTCTTGACAAACAAAACTATATATATATATATATATATATATATATATATATATATATATATATATAGGATGGAGGTCATGTGAAAACCCATCTTTTTTGTAAGAACCTATTAACTCATCCCAAAACCATTGATTTAACATAAAATATATTAGATTCTATTTGAAGGGCTAAGATTAATTCAAGGGTAAGATGGTCTTTTTAATTTGTGTACTTATTGTCAGATCTATGTATCTCTTTTTTAAAAAGCTCACCTCATTCAATAAATGCATTCCCATCTTCACCATGACCATCAAGCACCACCCACCACCACCACTACCAGTCGAACACCACCATCACCATCATTCCCCCTTCCCTTTCTTCGTCTTCAACGAAGCCCTCACTCACCAGAAACCATTCATTGCTGATTCACTCACTAGCCATGAACCCTTTGCTCATAGTGGTGGCGAATATCATCGTACGCAAGCACACTACTACCGCTACCACACTACCTTTCAGATCTGGGCATCATTACCACCACAAGCGCCTCACCACTTCGGCAACACCACCACCACAAACGCATCGACGACAACACCACCACCAGCTGCCATCGCACTTTCAACGACAAACATAAACACCGAGTCATCGCTCTGCCACCGCTACCACACTACTGCTGCAACCACACTGACGTTTAAATCAGGGTTCAGATCTGGGGTTCACACTATGTTTCAGATCTGGATTCATCAACCATCTCAGGTTGTATGTTAGGTTCAAGTTTTAAGCTAAACCAACATCATTTATTTGTATCTTCTTGCATTATATGATGTTTATTGACTTTTTAGATTCTTTATTTATTTATGTTCAGAATTTGCATATGAAGATCAAGAAAAATGTTGTTTTTCTTTGGTTTATAATGGTTTACATTAGTTTAAATTCATTATAATAGTGTAGTTTTGTTACTTTAATTTCATTTATATAATGGTTTGCATTAGTTTAATTTTCATTATTGTTATATGAACCCAGATCTGGTGTTTGTGTTTGGTATTTGAATTGGGGGTTTTGTATTCTCCAAATTTGTTTTTAATTTTATATGTTTTTTAGTTTTATTTTCTTAAAACACTGTTGAAAAATTAGGGTGTTTATAGAGAAACATCTTCACATATATGTAACTTGAACTATATCTATTTATTCTTTAAGATATGATAAGTTGTATAAGATTATGTGTTTTACATTGATGTTACATCTTTTTCTCTTGACGTAATTCACTGTAAGTAACTAATGTAAACCAACATAAACTAATATCGTTTGGTGTAGTTACGTGGTTTAATGTGACATTAAACCAATGAAAACTAATGTAAACCAATATAAACTAATGTCGTTTGGTGTAGATACGTGGTTTAATGTCGTTTGGTTGTTATGTTATTGAATTTTACATCTGGTTTACATTGGTTTACATCAGTTTTCATTGGTTTACATATTGTTTTTCATTATAGTTTTGCTATAGTTACAGCAGTGTAACACTGTAACATATGGTAGAATGGTGTAACATATGGTAAAATGGTGTAACATATGGTTTTAGATTGTGTATTTTTGTTATTTTAGTGTGATTACAGTGGTGTATAGTGTAACTTGATGTTTTACACATAATTATTTACTAATTGTTATGTTGTTATTCCATATGTTCTTAGCTTACTAATTATGATGTAGTTTCGTTATACTAGTGTAAGATGTAGTTTAGGTGTTGTAAAATGGTTTTAGGTGTTTTATATGTGAATGGTATAATATCGTGTGTAGTGGTGATTAGTTTGTTTTAAATGTGTTTAACAGAATGTTTTACATTAGTTTACATTGGTTTACATAGATGTAATGTTGCTTGGTTGGTGTAATGATTGCTACTTTTAGTTAAGAGTGTTGTAATATCATGTATTTAACAGTGTAAGTAGATGTTTTCATTACAAAATTGCTAAAGATTACATTAGTATAACATGGTGTAATGTCATTTGGTTGTTAGTATAACATTAGTATAACATGGTCTAATTGTATTTTAGTTTGATTACATTGATGTAGTTTCGTTATACTGATGTAAGATGTAGTTTAGGTGTTGTAAAATGGTTTTAGGTGTTTTAAATGGTTTTTATGTATTGTAAATCCTAGTTACAGTGATATAACTACAGGCATCTTAACTAAAGCATACAAAAATTGTTGAGACTATATGGAAATTGAAGAGAAAAAAAATACGAATTTAATGGTGCAATTATTATAAAAAAACAATATGGTATAAAAAGTTATGAATGTATAAAAACAATTGGATGTAAAGTTATTTTTATAAATATATAGGAGGAGAGAGAAACATAGGTGGTGACACTTGTCACCACCATATTCAATCTGATTTTTTTGAATTGCTTAATTGACCAAATTACCCTTTTCTATTAATGAAATCAAATTTACATATGACAAGATCTCATCTATCTCAAAACAAATCAATGGATCAAATAGAGTTAAAGGGTTCTCATAAAAACTAAGGGTTCTCATTAGAACCTTACCCTATGTATTGTCTTTCCGTATTTTATTTTCTGTAACATATGATTGAATTTATATACATAATTTCTGCTGCCGTTCTCTAAAGTTTAAACATACTTATTATTTAGTTGGGCCCAAAATCTCTTACTTATTTCTTTTACATATTTGTAGCCCAAGTAAGGCCCATAATAAGATTCACATATTCTTCAAAACCCTAAATCAGACCATACGAAAACCCTAATCAATCCCCTATATAATCCCCGTCACATCTACAATCATCATCATCGTTGAAGATGTTCATCACATTGTTGCTACAGATCCGGTGAATCTCTTCTGTTTTTGGTTGCAACTTCAATCGATTCGTGAGATCTCTCTGTTTATCTGTTTTTATATATCAATTTTGCTTTCGAAATCGTTTTTAGTTTGAATATGATGATAATTATTGTCGCCCCAGTCTTATGAGCTTTGTAACAATGCATCGCTCGGTGGTGATAGACATATTAATAATCTGATTCACTTCCATTAACGTTTAATTCTTTCAATTTCTGTAAACTGGAGTTGATTCGATTCGCAAATGATTGGCGTGATGATTTATTTACCCAATTACATCTGCACTGTTGAATGATGATCTACAATACATGCACTACCATCTGATCTCTCACTTGCTATCAATCATCTTCAATCCTTTTTAATTGATTTTTTCTTTTGCTATATGATTTAACAACACAAGTTATGCAATCGATGATGAAATTGTTAATTGACACTGATGTTTATCTGTGATTAACATAACTTTATCACCATCTTTCGGCTGAGATTGCTTAATGAATCTTAATGTTTTAATTTGATTGTTTGTTTAATGCCTATGGTATCTGATGCCTTGACCTAATCAATGTTTTAGGCATCTCGTTTTAAGGGCAAATAGCGACGATAACAGTTTTTGCGACACAGTGTGCTGTTACTTTCTAAAGCTCACTGTTATTTATACCTGTTCACATTTTTTAGTTCTTATAGATATTCTTCTAAAATCTTAATAAAGTTTAGGTGGATGTGAAGAAAAGCTTGAGTAGTGTTGTTAAACATATTTTACGTCATATTATAATAAAACCAAATATTTGACTAACATAATTAGTAGTTTTATACTAATACAATTTAAACTGTTGTAAGAAAATATAGAAAGTAGAAGGGCTATGATGAGAATTTAGATTTGTCATGCACCACAGTTAATTGTGACTGATAAACTTCTTTCTAACCCATACTTTTTTCTGAGCCCTTATATTTGTAACTAGTTAAACTAAGTGTATTTTCTTAAATACTTTTGAACTTCATGCTTAAAACTTAAAAGTTATTAAAACTCAAGAGAAAGCAACGTTAGTTAAATAATCAATTAACTATACATAAATAAAATTAACATATCTGTAAAAATCTTGATAATGTTTTTGTCTGACAAAGTGATTAAAATCTCTAAATATTAAAGTTTAACAACTTGCGTTATTGATGAACTTTGTGAATACAATTGTGTGATTTTGTTTTTAAATTAAGAAAACACATTTACATGTATTCTGAAAACTTATTAGTGGTTAAATATCTTTAACTATTTTTAACAGTCTGATATCTGTGTTTTGTAGCGGTATGGTGTATCATGAAACTGCTAAACTACTACCATTTCATAAATTAAAACTGGTAAACTGAAATATTAAAATATAGCTGTTAAAATAAAAAAACTATTGTCTTTAAAAACCATATTATATGAAACATAATCTATATCGTATGAAACTACTAAATTACTAAGAGTAACTTTTTGTTCTAACAATGAATGTAGAATCTGAAATCCTTTTCATTCTTCATCTTTATAGTTCTTCGCTCTCTTCTAGGTCCCTAACTTTTTTGCTTTCATCTTGTACTACTCTTCTAATCTATTATCATACCTTGTGTTTCATTATAACACAATGGTGGTGACACGGGTGGATTCTATCAGAGGTTCATCAAGTAATTTTGTCAAGGATAATTTGGTGTTCTAGAGTTATTAAAGAGCCTTCTCATGTGAATTAAGAGGATGATGAGTTTAATCCTATTCTTGTTATTAATCAATACTATGTTGAGGTTGATCAAGAGCATATGGAGGATAATCAAAACATTGATGAAGATGATTAGAAAGAAGGATAACATTAACAAGGATGAGGAAGATAGGATGCAGGATGATAACATGTTTGAGGCCAACGTTGTTGACATGAATTCATTCAAAGCTAATATTGAAAAAAACCTTAATGATCATGAAGTTCAAGAATGACATCAAAATACAAGTCATAGTACAGTATATTGTTGCATATAAGTAGCAAAATACAAGTGAGCTCAAGATATTGTTAACTAGACAGTTTACCTGTACAATAATAATAATAATTTGTGATGACCAAAGTTAACAAATCCATATCGTTACATCAACATGGTAGTACAGTGTCCTAAATGCCATTCGATTGTTAATTTCTTAGACATCAAAATACAAGTCATAGTACAGTATATTGAAGCATGTTTTCAACACCATCATTCTTCAAAACTCTTTTAGATTGTTTATGGTCCTTTTTAACTCGGGTATGATTTCTTTAGGCCTTGCACACCTAGAAGGATGAGATAATTATTAGTCCTTGAGGTGAAAGTTGTAGATACCCACAACACCATATAACCATGGTGATTTAAAGTTTGTGTGATAGGTCACATGTCAAAGAAGTAGTTGAAGTTTTATGAAGCGCCTGATGGAAAAAATTGCTTCCTTTTGGTTTTTAAGTAACTTAGAAATAAAAAAGGACTAAAATGTCCCTCATGTGAGGGGCACGTGAGTAATAGTTAACGCCTAAATTGCCTTTCAAAAAAAAAATATATAGTTAACGCCTTAATTGGATTATGTTAGTTTCAAGGGCTAAGATCATTATAACATGAAACGATGTTGATATGTCAAAGAAAAAAAATGAAATTTGGTCTGAAAGTATTAAATTAACTAATACTATTTAAAAAAAATACTAAGTAATTATTTTTGTAAAGGCTCCTAATTTACTTCATTATTTGCTACATATTGCATTTGAACCCTTACCACTCTTGTTGTCTCTTTGAAACATTGAAAAGGTATTGAACAAATTACTACCATAAATTTTTAACATAACTACTTAACTTGAACGAGAAGAGCACTCTAAAACACACCTATGCCTAAGGGTACCAAGGGCACAATTCAAGATACCCAAACTACCCGAACTGTTTTAACCAATAATTAATTGTTACCTTATTTTACCTAAATCTACCCAAAATTATCCATATTTTGTAGGATACAACCAAAACTACTTTTTTAATTATTAATTTTAACTAAATAAATAATATTCAAAAACACAATAAACAACAAATAAAAATTAAATAAAAATTACAAAAGATTAAAAAATCATTAATTGTAGCTAAAAAGTACATAAATACTAATTTTAACTTCTCCTCGTCCGATTCCAGTAGCTTTAGACTTGCAATATCCATCACAAGATCAAATCAAGGTTTAAAATGTAGTTTAGAATCGTGCATCTCCGAAAGAACATTATCATGAGCAACTAGATTTGTCGAATGATTTATTATGTAAACTGGTGATATTACATTGTCATTGTCTTTTAAGATTATATTGTACAATATCATGCATACATTATGTTTCTAATCTTTTCCCCCTTATAAGATCAGGGTTGCCTATGTATTCCCCATTCAGCTTTCAAAACTCCAAAAGCCACTTGACATTCTTTCTCTTTGAATTTTGCATTTTCTTGAACTTCTTTTCTTTCAGATCGGTTCGATATGGAAACAATTTTACAAACGTAGACCAAATAGGGTCAGGGATGGCATTGGGGTGGGTTTAGACAGGTTTAGATAATCCTAACCCCCCACACCTTATTAGATAAATGTGTCCCATACCCGACCCCGTCAAATATGTATTAGGTATTTACCCGGCAGGGTGTCGGGCACACGCGTGTGTAGTCGGGTATGTCTTCGACATTTTGGTTAAATCTCTTTGTCGTTTATTTTGAACCAAATCTATTTGTTGTTGTCTTGCTGACTTTCTTCCTATAGTGGTTAAGGTCCGAAGAAAAATTAAAAGTCTATTTGTCGAGTCACTCAAATGCGATATTAGAAAAATGATCAAATGAGAAGGAAATTTGAACTACTGAACTGGGATGCACAATAAAATAAATAAAATAAATAAATGGATGTAATACAATTAAAATAACCAAAAAAAATATTCCGGTCATATAATCGGATAAATGGATATGCTTAATCGGGTAAATGGGCCAGGTAACACGGGTATATGATGTATTCCCATACCCCGTCATATATGCGAAAATAATAAAAAGTTATCCTATACTCGCGTACCCAACCCCATACTCGTCCTAAATATCTCGTGATTATTCTTATCGGGTTCAGTTTTAACTATCATCCTAAATCGGGTAGATATTACTGATAAGATAGTAACCATATTGGTCTTGACATGAAATGGATAATTAGACGTCATTCCATATTTGTCGGTATATAATGTAGATTGTTAGAGAATAATGATGTCCTTGTTTAAATAGGTGACCCTAGATAAACCCTGTCAAAACCACAAATCATTTCAAGATACCATTTAGAGCATGATCATCAGGTATTGGTGATCACCTCGTATGTATATTAGCCTAGAAAACAGCCTGACACATCTCCAAACCCAATGTGTACAGTTTATGCTTCCTAGCATCCTGAAAGGCCATGATTGTCCTTATGAGCGTTATATAACAATGCAATGTCGCTCGACATCTGTCTATGTAGACACTCATCACCATATAAAATAATTACTACATTACAAAAATATGCTAGGCATTCCCGTAAAGTACTATCGGCCATAGATATATATTCATCAATTTCTCATGCCTATTGTTGGTTGTTTGACTACTAATGTGCCCTTTTTTTTAACACCGTGAAATTCTTGTTCATCCTATTGTCTAAAACCTCTTGAAATCATTCAAAATTTGTTTCAACACCTGCAACAATTTTTAAAAAGAATGCCTTCGACGACCAAAATCGGGATTGCAACGTAGCTTCATCATATTTTAGATACTCCACAAAATAATCTTCCATCAACAAAATAATCTTCCATCAGGTCCTTTAGAGCTTTTTCACGATCACGAGATATGTACTTCTTTGATGAAATTGTTGTGTCTTCAACTTCGACTTTGGCAACAACATCAGTGAGAAATTTAAGATTACTTGAAACACACTCGTTTAATCCGAACTCATTCAATGAATCTAGGTGAAAGAAGTAATATATGATTCATCGTGTCAAAAAGATTGTGTGAAAATGAGTTATAGAGTAGAGGATATGAGTCACTTTTGATACAAAAGATAAACATGTAAATCTTAATTACCCTATATATTAAAAAGCAAAGGAAAGAAGCAGGATACTTACCTTCGTTTGTAGTTTGGCAACCATAGTTTGTTGGCTTTGTAATTTGGCCCCTCCTCAAAGATATTTATACAGAGAAAAGGGAAAGGAGAGAGAGATAAGAGGGACTCTCTGGTTCATTTGTAAGGAGAGAAAACAACCGCTCACCGCCACCGCCTTCACTGCCTACGGCTGCCGGATACCGTCTCCGCAACGGAAGGAGAGTTTGGTGTAGCTGATTCGATTTTGTGACGATGACGATGGCGATGGGGGCGTGGGCGGTTTCCCTTCCATTTGTCACTAGATCAACGCGAAAAGGGCGGTGTCCAATGGTCGTCAGCGCGTGTGATGGCGGCGGTTGCCTTGGAGACAGTTGCAGCTCGCCGACTGTCTTCGGTGGCGTCTGGCGGCGGTGATCTTTTTGATCTGCTGATTTATGGCGTTGTCGATGGTCCAATGACCGCCTTCACGGCGGTGGCTCTACCCACTGGGCTTATGGTCGTGGTTGCCATGGCGCTGGCCTCGATGTGGTCGCCTGCATCACCGCTGCCCTTTCTCGGTTGAGATCTGGTTGGCTTTGTAACGGTGGCGGTGGTTTTGCAACTGGCGGGGGCTTTATGGTTGTTTCAGTGATGATTGGGCCTATGGTCGTGGTTGCCATGGCGTTGCCGCCGATATGCTCGATTGTTTGGAAACGTTGGCGGTTGCTTCGCAATCGATGGCAAGTTATGGTTATTCCTGTGATGGGTGGCCCTCTATTGTATTGTTTGGGTTGGTCATGATGGACGGTGGCGACGTGACCTCCTATTTCTGGCTACGGTTATCTCTTTTGTAATCGTCGAACGCCGCTGGTGGCCATCGCCGGTCTCTTTTGGTGGTGTCCACGCTACACATCGACAGAGGTATTGGTTTGGTGTTGTTGAATTTCACATTCACGATTTTGATTTACTATTTTTCACACTTATGTATGTTGTAGTGTTAGGGTTTTTGAGGCTTTTCTGATTTGAAATGTTGTTGTTGATGATGATGATGTTGGCTCATCTGAGACCAAAAAAATGTTCGTCTAACTTTCTTGAGCTGATTCTTACTTCTCATCTCTTAGATGTGTAGTATTCGATGACGATGAGCCTAACATCATCAGAGACCCTTACATGGTGTAGTAGTCGATGACGATGATCCTAACATCATCCGAGACCCTATGCAAGTTGTTCGTTGTTCATTGCGTGTTTAATGGCTAATCTTGGATGGTTTAGAGGTGATAATGATGAAAAATAAGGTTATGTTTGTTGTTACGGCGAGGTAAACCTAATGTTTGCAGCCGCAACGACCACCTGCTTCTGAGCTTCTAACATTTGTGTTCTTATACGTAAGGCATCGGGTGCTACAATTATCGTTGGAGATTATTTGCTATGATGACATGTAGTAACGTGTCTGAGCTTTGAGGTGGAGTATGGACGATTACTATTGATCGATGCACTTTAGTTGACACCAGCCATTAGTTTTTATAAAGGTTGTTCTGATTATGTTGGCTCTTGTCTTTGACTCATTGTTTGGTAAAAGTGTTAATTTGCGGTTATGATGACAAAGCTCCGAGCCTCCATTCCTCATAACGCGCAACACGCGTCAGGGTACCAAATTAGTTATAAGAAATTTAAATTATAATAAATGATTATATAAGCTGGCACTTGTCATTATCAAATTCACTCTCACATTCAATTTTTTCGCCTAAGAAGTCAAATTAACTAATTTTCTAGATTTCTCTCTTTTATTTTAAAAATTCAAAATTTTCTAAAATCAAAATTGTTTAAAAAAATAGTTTTTCATTAAATACAAACTAAATATTTTGAATAAAAAGTTATGAACTTTTTAAAACAAAAAACTTTTTTTAAAAATAAAATTATTTAAAAACTGTTTTTTATAAAAAAAAAAAGTTACACATTAAACAAATTTTATAAAAAAATTTAATGATTAAAACCAGAGGTTTTTAAACGAGATATTGTTAAAAATGAGATTTTTTCAAAGCAATATTTTTCGGATACGAAAAATTATTTAAATCAACAAGATTTTTATTAAAAAACGATATTTTTTTAATTTAAAACTTTTTAGGCGAAATTTTTTAAATTTATATTTAAAAAACGAAATGTTTGAAAAAAAAAGTTTTTTTACGGTTAAATTTAAAAATAATAAAATATTAAATTAACTAAACTACTTACTTGTAATAATTTCAATCATATCCTTATATTAAAATAACAGTTTATAACTCTTTATTAATAAATATTTAATATTTTATTTTATCTAACCCTTCTATTACACAAGCTTATTGTCCAGTGAGATATATTCTTTAATTTTTTTTTTGAACGGCTAAATTGAAATCATTCACAGATCACTGGATATCATCGTGTCACCAGTATTACCACGCAATGATATTCCGCAACACATATTCTTTAATTAAACCTTTTCTTTTAAGTAACAATCAAATGACCATTGTCGGTAAAAAATTGGATTTCACTTCCGAAACCCTAAATTAGACCATACATACGGCAACCCTACTCAGATCCCTATATAATCCCCTCATATTCATCGTCTACCACCACCATCATCAAAAATTCAGCATCATTGAAGCTATTAAGGTTACACATGTTACTGGTCTTCCTTCTGCTTCTCGTTGCAACTTCAATGCATTCGTCAGATCCCTTTGTTTATCTTTTGCTTTACATGTTTCAACTTTGTTGCTTTCAATCTCTGTATCCAAATCCTCTCTTTCAATTCGAATATGATGATAATTATTGTCGCCCCAGTCTTATGAGCTTTGTAACAATGCATCGCTCGGTGGTGATAGACATATTACTAATCTGATTCACTTCCATTAACGTTTAATTCTTTCAATTTCTGTAAACTGGAGTTGATTCGATTCGCAAATGATTGGCGTGATGATTTGTTTACCCAATTACATCTACACTGTTGAATGATGATCTATAATACATGCACTACCATCTGATCCTCTGTTAATTGAATTTTACCTTTGTTTACATGTTTTGCCATCGATGATGAAATTGTTAATTGACACTGATGTTTATCTGTGATTAACATAACTTTATCACCATCTTTCGGCTGAGATTGCTTAATGAATCTTTAATGTTTTAATTTGATTGTTTGTTTAATGCCTATGGTATCTGGTGCCTTGACCTAATTAATGTTTTGTGCATCTCGTTTTACGGGCAAATAGCGACGATAACAGTTTTTGCGACACAGTGTGCTGTTACTTTCTAAAGCTCACTGTTATTTATACCTGTTCACATACTCTTTTTTTAGCACGTTTCTGAGGTTTAGAAATATATTATCTGATTTTAGCGCATAGAAAATCATGAAAGTGAACGTTTAGTTGCTTAAATTTAACAAAATAAACAGTGATTTCTTTATCTTTATTAAATCTGATTGAAATAACCTGATAAAGTCTTTTTATCTTTTTAGTTCTAAACAATAAGATGTCCTTTTTGATGATTTTGTCAATCAAATTTATTCTACTCTTTCTTTCTCTATAGGTGGATCATTTTGAGGAGATCTACATTGAATCGAGGGATGTTACATTATTTCATTTCATTTATTTGAAGACAGACTTAAACACTGAAGTGTGTTTAAGTTCATCAATAACACCATGAATTTTTGTAGGTTCTACCCAAGTATAGGTGTCTGAAGAAAGATGTCGAATAAATCCTTTATATTATATTAAAGTTAAATGAGTAAAATAGTTGTAATATATAGTGGTGAAAGTTTATGAGTTATGACAATACAGAAAGTTAAAAGGCTATGATGATAGTTTAGGATTGTCATGCACCACTCTGATGTTCATTGTGAGTTTGTGACAGGATAAACCTTCTAATTACCCATATATTTTCCGTCTTTTATTTTCTACAGTTTTTGAAAAAAAAAAAGAATTTGCTGAAAGTTGTTATATTTTTCTACAACTATACATTTTTTATTTTCTAGTATGCTTTTTTTTTTAATTTTTTAGTATGCTTTCAGAAGTATCAAAAACAATAAGCACAAGTTAAAATATTTTTGCTTTGGAGATTGGTTATGTAGATTAACTTTGAGTCTGACATCTTACAAGTTAATAATACTTTAACCTTTGAATTATATTAGTATCAAAATATTGTCTGAAATTTTGAGATTGGTTGTTCTAATCAACAGAAACTCTTGAGGATGGTTGTTCCAAGGAGATTGCATTCAACAAGTAGATAGAAACCCCTGAAGATTGTTGTTAAAAAACTACTGATAGTGGTAGGCTTTTGTGAATACAAACTTAGAAAATTCAAATTCAATAAACCTTTGTATGTCCTTGTTGAACAATCAATGTTCAACATACATAAATGAGATGAAATCAATGATATTAAGGTTTAGATTTAAATGTAATTTTAGTGAATGTGTTGTTTTGTTGTTTAAAAGTAGACGATTACTTTTTTCTTGATTTGTCCTTCATGTCTCTTATACTCTTTAAATGTAATTTTAATGAGCCGGTTCGCATACTTACAAATTTTTACTGAGTTTGTAGTTTTTACACATAAAAATTGACATAGTAAACTAAAAATAACGTTTTACACATTTTAAGATATAACAACAAAAAAAGACTTGTTTTTTATTTATATCTTTACATATATTCAAATAATATTTTAACCCATATCTGAAAACCCTTCTAAAATAGCTACGTAAGTTGAACGAGTCAGCCAAGTGAGCACATATTGGCTCGAACATAACTTGATATTTATCCAATCGAACTTAGTACAGCTAAAAGTGATGCAGTTATACGAACTAATTTCAAACGAGGTTTTAACATACTTTTAAACAAGTTTCATATCACGAGCTACCAAAAGATATGATCATGTCTCTTTTAGTTTTATTTGAACGGTTTCTTATCTGCTTCAGTATCTATCATTTACAAGATGAACCATTGAACCCTAGTCTAAAGGCAAGATGCCTAACCACAAGGGTGGTAAACGATTGAACCAAACTAAGCTTTGTTCATGTTCGTTCATTCAGAATTGAAAATGTTCACGAACAATATCGGAACAAATAACCAAACATAATTAATGTTCGTGTACATGCATTAAAGAATTGAACTTGTTTACAAAGAGTCCCAAACATATAACCGAACAACTCACAAAAACAAATGAACACTAATTCAAAAGATAAAACTCATCATTCTTAATAACAAATTTAGACATAATGACCTAACAAATACAAACACTTGACATAGTATTCATACACATAATCAACGAACATATATAAACTAAAATAAACGAACATAAATAAATGAACATGCTACCTGACATTCACGAACATAACCAATTAAAAACATATATCTAAAACGTTAACAAAAAAAATTAATAAAGATTAGTCCGGTTAACTATGATTCAAAATTACAAAATATATAAATATTTAATAAATAAACACAAACAACATAAACAATCACTCAACCAAACGTTCACGAACATAAATAAACGAATGCGAGCTCTATTCATATTCGTTTGTTTAACTAAACGAACAAAAAAACAAGATTTATTATTCGTGTTCGTTTATTTATTAAACAAACAAACATAAAAAAAATCATTTGTCAGATGAAAGTTCGATTCGTTTACAACCTTATTCGCCACTAAAATGACAAAACACCACTTCTAGTTTAAGATGTTCTAGGGCATATGTAGGATAAGAACCAGAGGAACATATGATATAAATACATACAACGTTTCATTCATCGGCCGCAACATATATTCAACACATATCGTGCGTCGCAAGGCAAACACCAGTGATACTACGTGTATAAATCTTCTCCTCCTGTGTGTCAACCGTCAAATTCATCATCATCGGATACTTTCAGAGGAGGCCTATTTCGCGTTTGTGCGTGAATCTAAGTATCGTTAGTCTCATCGGATCATCACTAATCAGATCGATCGAAGTCCATGTATGTTGAATCATACTGTTGGAACCATCTGTTCCTTAGATTCACGCACAAACTCGTAATATGTCTTTTCGATTGCAACATGTTAAGAAGATATCGCTGCGGGATTCGTCAATTCTGGTTTGTTCTACGCGTTTTCTTAAATCTTTCTTTATATGAGTTGTTTGTACAGATCGGAATCTGATGCTATCAGATCTGGTTATGCGTTTGCAGTTTTCGATTTTGATTTGTGTCTGTAGGTTCTTGAATTTGAAGAAATTGTTGGATTTGTTGTATTTTTAGCGTATTTTGATTTGATGATTGAATTAGGGTTTTTTTAATCCATGCCTTCATGGTGCTAGAAAGCAGATAGCGATTTGGGGGGTGGGGGATCTGATTATTGGTGGATGAACGGTGATTATTGAGTTGTGATTGGGCGTGAATTGCTCATTGAAATCTTTTATCCAAATTATTGTGTTTTGAGGTAAAAGTAATCTTTTGGGGGTGTTTGGGATTGCTTGTCGAAACTCGAAACTGTAGATAAACGCAATCCCAAACACCTATGAAAACTCGATTAATGGTTGATGTGGAGCTGAATCACACACTGTTATTTGTGTGTAATAGTCATTATTAAGGGTCATATAAGAAGGTATATAACCATTCTGTAACTGTGTTTCATGTCCCTCATCTTTGTGTAATAGAGTCTTTATTGTGTGTAAGAAGATTGTTGCTAAGTGGTGACTGCCCTAAAGTGAATCAAGTATGTTCTTTTTTTCTATATCCAAGTACGAGGCTATTTGTCGCGCCTTCTATATGCCCCTAAACATGCTAACTTGGATCCTTTTTCTCTTATTTCAGCTAATACTAAACAGGTTTCTGATGCAGGACATGTTTACAGGAATTGTTGATGTTTCACCTCATTCAATGGTTAGCTTTACTGATACAAGTAGTTAGTGTTGTGAGATTGTGTCATATGTATATGGTAATTTGAGAGCTGCTGATATTCATATATTATTTGTGCCTTTGCAATATGAAGTTATTGTAGTTAAAAATTTGCTTCTGACTATTTATATCTTAAATACCTTTGATTTGGTTTCTTTTTTTGGTCATAGTAATATAACTTATTATCAGTCATGGTCATGAGGTTTATATACATCAGTTGGTCACGTGTGCTTTTGAAGTTTAATCATTGTATTGGTTTTGGTCTGCTTTGGTCAACGGCAATGGAAGCAAGCTTATAACTTGATGCCTTTGTTAAATGGGGAATCAGGTTTTGCATATGTTTTGTGGTTCTGAAAGTGTTTTCAGTTGACACCAGGTTTGGTGATGTAGTCATGTTCTGCCCATCTATGTTTTGAATTTGGTGTGACAACTAACAATCAGTATGTTTTGAATAACTCCAGTTAATGTTTGAAGTCACCAACAGCACGATAATGATTTTCAGTTACACTAACACTTAAATGAAACTTAGTATAAAGCATTTGGTTTAGATTTCAAGGTATATTCTTTAATTTGCATAGATATACACTTGAACATGGCATATGATGAAGGTATATTCTTTAACTGATATAGATATACTCATATAGTCATATACACTTTAAATATAACTTCCTTTAACAATATCAAGAAATTTGTTGAAGGAAACGTCAAGTGGGGGAATGTAGTGCTTGGCTTGGCTTTCACTTTGCGTATGGGAAGGAAAGAGGCTGGATCTCCTCGTGATATGATATACACAACCTTACCGTATAAATTTGTGTAGGATCATGTTTCTCATAGCTTGACCACATTACCTCAAGATCACAAAGCAACTTTACATTTGAAAATGGATCTTAATAATCCAAATTATAACCGGTCAATAATAATATATACTTGTAATTTAGTCAATGATATTTCTAACTTTTGTTTTGTTGCCAATAACAAATCTTACTGGCAAAATTATCAAAAATATACACTTGATTTCTATTTTTTCATAATAGTGATGATTATGAGTGAAAATGAGAAAACATATCTTCCATGTAAGCAAAATTAAATACAAGTGAAGTGTAGATCTATTGTGACTATGTGAGTAGGATGGTCCCTAATATGACTATTCAAATAGCTTGATCTTGTTGGGAAAAAACATGATCAAATTAGCTTGGTTTCGGTACAAGCCGAGCTAAGCATACTTGGTTATAAACGAGCCAAGTCCGAGCTAATAGTGTCTTGCTCGCTGGATTGGTTAAATTAGCCATAACTTTTAACATTGCATAGCCTACGAACAAGACATTCAACATTTTAAGTCCAACACCACATAAATATTCGATCCAATTCACATCAAGATCATTTCTTTCTTTTAAGTTCTAACAATCTAACCAAGCTAAAACCAAGTTGAGCTGGATTTTTATAAAATTGAGTTGAGGCAAGCTCAAGCTTAAGTTTTCAACTCGGTTTCAAATTCGAGTCGTAAGCTGTCCTAGTCCTTGATGAAAAAAATGAAGCCTAAGAATGTCATTGGTTAAATTATCAGAATGAAATACTATCATTATCAATCAATGATTTATAGTTTAGACTAAGAAAACCACTTTGGCTAACACATACAAACATTGTGCATAACTTTTTGAACCAGCTACATCTACCTATATATATATATATATATATATATATATATATATATATATATATATATATATATATATATATATATATATATATATATATATATATATATATATATATATATATATATATATATATATATATATATATATATATATATAGGGTTAGGATCATTACAGAACCGCTTTTTATTTTCAAAACTACAAAACCATTGATTTACATAAATGTATATTAAGTCTGGTAATACTTGACCTGTTTTACATATGTGTATATCAGACTTGAACAATAAACTATAAAAAAACAACTAAAAATCACCCGGTTTAACTTACATCTATGTAAACCAATGGTTTATAATTTACATTTATGTAAGTCAATGGTTCTTTTGGTTCTGAAAATAAAAAATGGTTCTGTAATGATCCTGATCCTATATATATATATATATATATATATATATATATATATACACACATATATATATATGTATGTATGTATGTATGTATGTATATATAAAGGAATGTATCTTTATAAAACTTAAACCTACAACCTTTTGGTTAACTAGTCTCACCTCTACCGCTAATCCTGAAAATAGGGTTCCGATATTTAAGTCGAAACCCCCACCCTATACGTGTCGTATAACAATATACAACGCGTATAGGGCTAAAAACATTCACTAACACTCTATGACATACTAGGTGTCAAATCACATGGCGGCTAAAACTATACGTGGCGTATGAAACTATACGACACGTATGGTTTATTTTTTTTTCCAAAACAACCAACATTTTGGGTGAACTTGACACCTATACGTGGCGTATAGTACCATCCACCACGTATAGGTGTCAATGGTCCTACCCAATCCAGCTTTTTTTTTTGAACGACAAATTTTATTAAAACAGAAGGGGACGATAGCAAGATGCTACGGCCCAACAAAACCATACAACTTACACCTTACATTAAATCAAACTTTCGCCATTTATCCCATTCTAGATCCCTCCATACACCCCTATTCCTAACCCATGAAAAAGAGTTAATTAAAATGTCGCCAAACACCTTATCCACCGCCAATCTCTTCGCTTCAAAAACAACGTCATTACGAGCACGCCATAAATACCATAAGGTTGCCCCGAAGACGATTTGAGTTGCCTGCTTCACCTTGCTTGAACCCGCCCTGTTTGCCGCACATTTCAGCATGTTTCTTACCGATGTAGCGTGGGCTGAGTGAATCTGGCACCAGGTCCTCACCTTACTCCAAACCGCGTCTGCAAAAGGACACGAGATTAAAAGGTGGTCTGCATCTTCCTCGTTACCGAAACATAAAGAGCATTCTGAATCCGGCAATTGTAACCCTCTTGAGCATAAACCCACCTTGGTTGCAATCCTATTGATACTTGCCCTCCAAATAAAGCAATTAACTCTTAGCGGAATCCATGGATGCCAATCAAAAGGATCAAAATCCGAAGGAACTCTATTGGCCTCGAGAAGTTCCCTAGTGTTTTTGACAGAGAACCCATTTATGTCATCCCCCCTCCATGACCATGAATCATCGTCGGGTCGAAAATTATGTTTTCCTATAAGCTCTTGTAGTTGTTGAAGTAGATTGGATTGCCCGCTACAGCTCCGTTTCCATTTCCATGTGAACTCGACTGAGTCTTCCACCAAGCATATTCTATCCACAATCTTGCATTCTTTGTCAACTTCCAGATCAAATAGTTGAGGGAAAGTTTCGTTGAGTGGAATTTCACCCAACCATTTGTCAAGCCAGAACATGATTTTGTCGCCTTTACCAACAACCCCTCTCATCAAGTTATTTAAGTATATGTTTTCTTTGTTCAATTCTCTATCTGCAGCTATTATGTTCTTCCAAATACCGGCACAGATATTTTAAGGGGGACAGCGGAAGGTTTGCGGCAGTTGTGATGAACTGCATTTATCACTCGAGACCAAATGGCTCCGTGATCCACCTTAAACTTCCACCTCCATTTAGCTAATAAGGCAAGGTTGGCATCCCTCAGACTACCAATGCCCAACCCACCCATGGACTTTGGGACAGTAAGCTTATCCCATGCAACCCATGAGATTTTATTGTCCCCTCCCCACAGAAACTTTCTTCTTATACTCTCCAACGTGTGTATTACTTTCTTAGGCGCCTTAAATAGTGAGAAGTAGTAGAGAGGAATTCCACCAAGAACCGCCTTTATTAACGTAAGCTGACCGCCAAAAGATAAGGTGTTTCGTTTCCAAATAGATAGCTTGTTTTTGAATTTATTAATAATGGGAGACCAAAATCTTTCACGGTGCATACTAGCACCAATCGGAATACCAAGATGTATAAATGGGAATGATCCCGAGCTGTATTTTAAATTTTGAGAAATGTAATCTACATCTTCCTGAGGAACACCCACGCCAAATAATTTACTCTTCTGAAAGTTGACTTTTAATCCGGAGGAAAGACAGAAGCATGTGAGAATCCTTTGGAGGTTTTTTACCGTTCGAACAAGACCAATCCCCCATAATTAACGCATCATCTGCGTAAAATAAGTGAGAAACAACTTGATGAGACTTAGGCAGGGAAATTCCATGAAAAATCCCCAACTCTGATGCCTTGTTTAATGAAACATGTAAGGCCTCCATAACTATTATAAAAAGAAAAGGAGCAATAGGATCTCCTTGGCGAATGCCCCTGGTGAATTGAAACTCAGAAGTGGGAGAACCATTAACTAGAACCGAAGCTCTTGAGGAGGATAATAAGTTGGTGATCCACAATCTCCACCTAGCCGGAAAACCCATTTGATGTAAAACTGAATCTAAGAAACACCAATTGACCGAATCGTAAGCCTTCTTAAAATCTATTTTAAAAAACATAGCAGCTTTTCTGACCAACTTAAGCCATGCAAAAATCTCCCCTGTAATCAACGGCCCTTCCAGGATGCTTCTTCCCGAACTGAATGCAGTCTGCTCGGGACTAATAAGCTTACGGATGATAAGTTTCAATCTAGTTGATAACATCTTAGATATAATTTTACTAAGACATCCCACCAAACTGATCGGCCGATAATCATTAATGGATAACGGGTCATCTTTTTTTGGAATCAAAGCGATAAAGGAGGAATTACACCCATAAGAAATCGGATTACCTTCTTGAAAGTACTCCATGGCCGCTTTCAGGTCTGATGCAATAAGATCCCAGAACGTTTTGAAGAAATTGAAATTAAAGCCGTCTGGGCCGGGGGCTTTGTCACCACCGCATTCGAAAACCGCCAACCTTATTTCCTCCATACTAAACGGTCTAATCAGATTCTCCTTATCAAAATCGGATAGCCTTTTGAAATCTTCAGAAGAAAACCTCGGCCGGGTCAAGTCTCGCTCCATGAACCGATCTTTAAAATGGTCCAGAATCGCCATTTTAACACTATACGGGTCGGTACACCATTCACCATTAATGGACAATCCATTAATCCTTGAATTTTTTATGTTGGAGTTAATAAAGCCATGATACAATTTCGAGTTTTCATCTCCCTCCGTTTCCCATTTAATTCTCGATTTTTGTTTGAGATCTTTAAGCATTGCCTCTTCCATGGATCTAGCTTCTTTTATATAACTAATTCTGGATTCGTACTCAGCAGGGGTAAGCAACCCCGAATCCATCTTTGTTTCAAGTGCTTCTATCTCTTTATGGAGTTTCTTCAGAGATTCAACTTCCTTCAGTAGCACCTCCTTCTTCCATGTTTTAATTGCATTCTTAACCGCTACTAACTTCAACATGAATCGTCAGTCCGGAGGACCACTCACCTCCACTGTTGAATAAGCTGTCTCGACGATGTTCATAAATTCAGGTTTGTTTAACCATGAGTCAAAGAACCTAAAAGGGATCGGCCCATAGTCAATAGCAGAAGTGATAAGAGTAATTGGACAGTGGTTCGAGTGATGACGCGGTAGTGCTGTGAGTGTAGCTAATGGCCATTTTTTCAAAATTCCAAACATACCAATATTCTATCAAGCTTACTCATCTTTGAACCATCCGATGATATATAAGTGTAATTGAATCCACCCAGTTTATACTCATGCAGATCTGCCAGCCCGATGAACTCGTTGAATGCATTGGCACTAGACGGGCAAAACGTGGAATTAATCCTTTCTGTCTGGGACCTTACCACGTTAAAATCACCAAGCACAATCCATAAGGCAAGAGTGGAGTTTTTTAATTCCGCAATTCTATTCCATAATCTCATCTTGCTACCCCGATCGTGGGGAGCATACACATTTAAGATTGCCAAATCCTCCGTACAACCTTTTAAGATACTAATCGTCAACAAGAAGTGGTGATCTTTCACCACCTGTTTAATTTTGAACACAAAGGGATCCCATATAGAGACAATACCCCCCGACCTGCCATTAGCAGGAAAGCATTTGAATTCAAATGCAGATTTACCCCAAAAGCCTTTTACCTCACTAAATGTCAATTCCTCCTTCTGGAATTCTTGTAAAGCTATGAAATTTATATTGTGCTCCTTTTTCAAACCTTGGACCCATGTTCTTTTGATATTCCCCCTGCCCCTCGAATATTCAATGACAACCAATTCATTTGAACTGACTTTGTCGCCCATCCCCTTTCAACATAGTGTTGATCTTAGGTACCTGGTCAGTAAGATTGAAACCCAATTGTTCACCAATACGACATACCTCATTAGCATCTTCATCTATACTGTTCGAATTTTCGAACTCCTTCGAAGGTGGGGGATTGGAACTGCCCGCTTCTCTAGCAATCTTGATCTTTTGCTTCGCTATAACACGGTTCCTGCTTCGCCAAATCGAATCTTTCATCTTGAGAGATCCACCAGTTCCCAGTTTCTTTCTGATTTTACCCGCACCACCCGACTTGGAAGAAAGATTCCACTGAGGTGAGTGCGATGAGGATGTTGAACCACACGAGGCAAGATCTTTATTTAGATCCAGGGAAGAATTCTGACACTGGCCCAAATTATCCTGCTGGGCCAACTCATTTTGGCCCAGATCAATATTAGTGGGCCCGAATAATACCAATACATTTGGGTTATCAACCAGATTAGAATAGTTAGCTTCGTGAGGATCACGCGCGTTCAATTCCCCAGCAGAGGATGGGCAACCAAGTACAACCGCATGCGCCGACATCATCTCCTTGTAGCTAATGTTCCCCATGCAACCACCTTTTTGCAATCGATCCATCTCTTCGTTAGTTTCCCCCACAACTGACGTTTCATTAACCGTCACCCTTTTAGTTCCAGGTTCCCCAGCGTCGTCAACGGTACCAATCGGGACACCATCCTTTTGTGGCGGACTTTCTGAAACTCCATCTTCTTTGTAGACCGGATTTCCGGGGACACCCTTTTCCGGAGAGACATGCCATCGATCTCCCAGGACTTCATTCGCGCTAATTTGAATATCGTTGTAGCTGTATTCCGATTCACCAAACTCCGATGAGGCCATACTAGAAAATGATATTGTGGGATTCCAATTGTGACTTTCTTCTTCAATCCAAATAGGAAAACTTTAATTGTTCCATATGATAGACCGATGTTCTGATAAGCGATCGCCAGAAGAGCGTAGCAGACCAATTTTTACCAAAGATAAGTTAGAATCGTTGATCGAGATATCCTCAGGAATGACAATTTTTCTAAGACCGGAGGCAATTTCCTCAACCACTTCATTATCCCATAGATGGGGTGGAATTCCCCGAATGGATATCCAAGCAATACGCTGAAAATCAATGGCTTGTCCCTTCCATAGCCGAAGGGATGAGAACCACTTTTCCCATGAAGCTTTTTGTTCCTCTAAAAACTTTTTTGCAAGAATGGAGCATTGAAATAGAATCAAAATCCTGAGACCTCCCAAGTACTTTAAGACCACGTCCGATTGCCCAATAACATCAAGATTCCTCCTCATGTTTTCAAGACTTGACCAGTTCTTTGCCTCCCCAATTAGGGATGTTGATCTCCAATGTACAAGCGCGGTATTTTGTCTTGGAGTAAGATGGATCACTCTGGTATTATCCTTGCTTTCCTGGTTCATCACCGCCTCATTGTATGATACACCGTGTCTCTTCTGTGACTGTATCTGAATCCTGTTCGTACTGTCACCTTTGAAGGCCTTCTACCAACTCCCTTTTTCATTGGAGCTGGGCCTATTGTGCCTAGCAATGTTAACCTTCACCTTCAACCCTTCAATGGATACCATGTTCAGACTTTCCAGGAATGTCTGCATGTTGGACACCCCCGCAAATCTGATGAACCCGAACGGTTTATTTTTTTTGTCTATCTTCCGGGGCACGAAAGCGTCCTTGATTCTCCCACGATCTTGAAAGCTTTTCCATAGCCTGTAGCTCGAGATACCGTTCGGTATATTTGAAACGAAGAAAGTAGTCACGTCCTCTGGGGCATTGATGATCTTCTGGTTTCTTCTTCTTCGGTTCGAGACTTCCTGCCATCCTTCCTGCCTTCCTTCGTCCATCCCCTTAGTCGCGTCACTTAACTATAAGACGATCACTTAACTTTACAATTCACCCTACGAACTCACCTAGAGCTCCAACAGGTATGGTTAGATACTTCCCTACCCAATCCAGCTATACGTGTCAGTTCTATACGTGGCATATGGTATATGCCACGTATAGGTCACCTGAGTAACTGATTTGAGAAGACCTAGTTTTGCCATTTGAAAAAAAGCGAACGCTATGTATGGTTTCTCGTATTGGTTTTCGGAAATAGACTGATTTGACTTGGAATGCCAGGTATTAATTACCGGACCCTATACGTCACGTACAGACTAAAACACAGCGTATAGTTAAGTGGGGTGTCTGATCCCGAAAATATGCATAAATGGGCCTAAAATATAGGTATTCTTACAGCAAAGCCTACTCTCTCATCACCAACTTCGATAAGGCCCAACTTCAACCACCCCTTTCCGCCATGGCTATCACTGCTTCAATTTCATTACTTCACTTCAACGTTTTCCGCTTCTCTGCATATTTTCTTCTCTAAAACACCATCAATATGGCGTTTTGTTCACAACCCCATTACATTCACACCCAACTACAATCGTTTCACCAATCAATCGTTTCACCTCTTTCAAACTTTCAATTCAAAACCCTTAATTTCACTCCCTCAATTTCTCTTTTTGCCGCCAAAAAAACGAGGGTTGTTTCCCATCTTGATGCCAAGGTTAATGGAGCTCTTTCATCTGACCCTGATTCCATTTTTCTTGATAGGGTATTGTCTCTAAACCCTTTTTGGCGTTTGTGTTTTTATGCTTGTTTGATTAATCGAATTGTGAATTTTTGCTTCGTTCTAGTTTTTGATGATTTAGGGTTATCGAATTTCAAATAGTTAACCCACTGATTGTAGTATGATAACAAACAAACGTACTCGGTATATCCCACCCTGTTACGTATAAATAGGAAATAACAAGTAGAAGGACTACTTTTGACATTAGTTCTTAGTTGAATAAGCAGGGACCTGTTTTGTAATTGTGTAATAGTTCAGGACTTACAATGTACTTAGTATGTTAGGTTGTTAAAATGCCGTTGTAACCATGAAATCAGTATTCCGATAATGAATTGAAGTTTTTCCCTCTCTTACGATTCTCTTTCAATTGTTATCGTAACATTGGTATCAGAGCACCGATCCTCGTCGGAGCTCTTCCATTCAAAACTCTGTAACACCAATTCCGATTCATCGGCTGTCGTTGAATCAATCGTCCGTCAATTCTTTTCGAATTGATCATTGTTCGATCAATTTTCCATTCAATTGTCCGTCAATTCTTGTTCATTGAAACTGATTGATTCTAGTTTCACTATTATTCGATTTCGTTTTTCCCAATTCTATTCTAATTCGATTGTAATGACTACTAGACAGCAAGAAATGGAGAAATTGGAGAAATTAGCGCATTCAAATGCAGTTTTGATCGAAGGACAACAAGCAACTTTGGATCAAAACTCAGAGGCAATCAAGATGTTGCAAGTTAGTATGACGACTTTAGTGACTCAATTGGCAGAAATTAACCAAAAAATTGGGAATGAAAGAGTTCATAATCATCAAGAGCAGAAAATGGTGCGAATAGGAAAATTGGATTTCCCAAAATTCAATGGTGAAGGTGTTGAAGGTTGGATCATCAAGTGCAATCACTTCTTTGCAGTAGACAAAACTCCTGAGATTGCCAAGGTGTATTATGCGGTGGTTAATTTGGAAGGAGCAGCTCTCGAATGGCATCAAGGGTATGTTGACAGCCAAAATAGAGACATTGAAGAGATCACTTGGGATGAGTACTCAAGATCTGCTGTAGCAAGATTCTCTGACAGATTAAGATTATGTGAAGATGCTATGGAGGAATTAAAGAATCTTGTTCAAACAGGTTGTCTTCTTGAATATACTAAACAATTTGACTCATTATTAAATAGAGTCAGGTTGAATGATGGTTATGCAGCCAGCTTATATGTGGGTGGGTTAAAACCTGAAATTAGGTGTTTGGTCAAAATCTTTAAACCCAAAACAATGAGGGAGGCTATTTCCATGGCTAAACAGCAAAGTGTGGTGTATTCTACCCTATTTGGAGAAAAAGATAAGGATCTTAAAAAACACAGTTCCTCACAAACATGGAATGCTGCAAATAGTAGTAAAGGTGGTTCTAGTAGCAATGCCAGCAATAAAGTTTTTACTAGTTCTAGTAATAACTTAGCACTATTACCCACACCCTCCATCAATAAAATGTCCAAAAATGTCAAGAAAGTGCCTGCTAAAGTGGCAGAGGAGAAAAGAGCCAAGGGGGAATGTTTTTGGTGTAGTGAAAAGTATACTCCAACCCATAACTGCAAATTCAAGCATTTGTATGTTTTGGAGATTTATGATGATGAAATAACTTTAGAAGAAGGGAATGAGGAACAATTTGTAGAACAAGAATGCAGTGATCCGCAAATTTCTATGTTTGCTATGACTGGTGTGAGTTCCTTTTCCACAATGAGAGTTGTGGGTACCATAGGAACTAGGCAGATACAGATCTTGATTGACTCAGGATCCACTCATAACTTTGTCAGTTCATGGTTAGCTGAAAAGTTAAATTGCCCAACTAAGAAGGTGTCATTAATGAAGGTGGCTGTGGCTAATGGAAAAGAGCTGAATTGTGAGCTGTTATGTCAAGATTTCCAATGGTTAATGCAAGGGGTATGGTTCAAGACTGATGTGCTACTATTACCTTTAGACAACTATGACATGGTTTTGGGCATTCAGTGGTTACAATCCTTGGATGATATTGTGTGGAATTTTAAGAAGTTAACCATGCAATTTAAAGTTGATTTCAAGATAGTGGAATTAAAAGGGGTTAACAGGGGGAATGTTTCCCTTTGTTCTATAGAAAAATTGGATGGTTATTTGATTAAAGACACCCCAATTACCCAGTTGCAACTGTTTAGTTTACAAGAGAAAGAAAATGGGTCATTCCAACATCAAGCCCAAGTGTCTGGTTCAGTAGCAACAGTTGCAGTGGAAGCATTGTTGCTTGAATTTGATGATGTCTTTAAAAATCCGGATAGCTTACCTCCAAAACGAAGTTGTGATCACAAGATACAATTGATTGATGAATCTATGACCATCAACCAGAGGGCTTACAGATATCCAGTGGGGCAGAAGGATATCATTGAAAAGATGGTTCAACTGTTCAAGAAATGTTGGATATGGGAATAATTCGACACAGTGTAAGCTCTTTTGCTTCTCCTGTAGTCTTAGTTAAAAAGAAGGATGGTTCTTGGAGATTATGCATAGACTACAGGAAACTTAATGATCAAACTATTAAGAACAGATTCCCTATTCCATTGATAGAGGAACTGTTAGAAGAATTGGGGGGAGCAAGAGTGTTTTCTAAATTGGATCTCAGGTCTGGGTACCATCAAATAAGAATGTATGAACCTGACATTCATAAAACTGCATTTAGAACTCATCAGGGTTTATTTGAGTTCTTGGTACTCCCTTTTGGTCTAAGTAATGCTCCAGCTACGTTTCAAGGCCTTATGAATGCAGTTTTTCAGAAGTTGTTGAGAAGGACTGTCTTAATTTTCTTTGATGATGTATTAGTATACAGTAAAGACATACAGCAGCACCTTCTAGATTTGAGAGAGGTTCTGCAATTGTTTAGAGACAATCAACTCTATGCTAAGAGATCAAAGTGCTCTTTTGCTGGTTCTCAGATAGAATACCTTGGCCATGTGATTTCCAAAGATGGAGTTTCAACTGATCCATCAAAAATTGAGGCTGTACAACAATGGCCAGTCCCTACCACTATTAAACAACTTAGAGGATTCTTGGGTCTTACTGGATATTATCGAAGATTTGTTTCTTCTTATGGGTCTATTGCTAAACCTTTGACCAATTTACTACGGAAGGATGCTTTCAAGTGGTCCATTGAGGCTCAACAAGCATTTGAGACACTCAAGGCTGCCATGATTCAAGCTCCAGTCCTAGCCCTCCCTGATTGGTCTCAGGAATTTGTTGTGGAAACTGATGCTAGTTCCAAAGGCCTTGGGGCTGTTTTGATGCAGGCCAACCACCCAATTGCTTTTGTAAGTAAAGCCTTATCCCCTAAACAATGTGCTCTTTCTGTTTATGAGAAAGAACTGCTAGCTATTCTTCTAGCAGTCAAACATTGGCACCAATATTTGATCTTAAAACATTTCACTATTAGAACTGATCAAAAGAGCTTAAAGCATCTGTTAGAACAAAAGATTACTACCCCATTGCAACATACTTGGCTAAGTAAATTGATGGGGTATGACTATGACATTGTCTACAAAAGAGGGGCAGAGAACAATGCTGCTGATGCTCTTTCAAGGGTGCACAGTTCTACATTGTTTACCCTAGCAATCTCTTCTTATGATCCTGTTTTATTGTGTCGGATTAAAGCTCATTGGGCTACTGATGTTCAAGCTCAAGAATTGATTGCTAGATTAGCAAAAGGGGACACCATTAAACATATCAAGTGGGATGGACAACTGCTAACCAGGAAGTCCAAACTGTGGATTGGCAAAGATGAGGACTTAAGAAGGGACATATTACTCATCTGTCACTCATCTGGGTTGGGTGGCCACTCTGGTATTCAACCTACATTACAGAGATTTAGGAATCTATTCTATTGGAAGGGTGCTCATAAAGACATTAAATTGTGGGTTAAAAGGTGTGATGTTTGTATGAAAGCAAAATATGAGACTATTGCCTCACCTGGATTGCTTAATCCTCTACCCATTCCTCAATCTATTTTCACTGATATTTCAATGGATTTTATTAGTGGATTACCTAAATCTGGGGGCAAAGATGTCATTTTAGTAGTCATTGATCGTTTATCCAAGTATGGTCATTTTATACCTTTGAAGCATCCTTTCTCTGCAGTTCAAGTGGCCCAAGTAATGTTAGATAATGTCTTCAAATTACATGGGTGTCCCATGACCATTGTCTCGGATAGAGACCCAATCTTCATGAGTCTTTTCTGGCAAGAATTCCTTAAATTGCAAGGAGTTGATCAAGCTTTATCCACAGCCTACCATCCACAATCGGATGGACAAACTGAAGTCCTCAACAGGTGTTTGGAATCATATTTGCGATGCATGACCATGGCTAATCCTTCTTCATGGCTGCAATGGCTATCATTGGCTGAGTGGTGGTATAATACTACTTGGCACTCCTCTATCAAAATGCCTCCTTTTAAAGCTTTGTATAGGTTGGAACCCCCTATCCAGTTACCCTATATTCCAGGTACTACTACTATAGCCTCGTTAGATTCTTGGCTCATTGAGCGAGATAATGTCATTGCCACTCTAAAACACTCATTAGAAAGTGCTCGAAATCGAATGAAGCAATTTGCAGATCTAAAGAGGGCTGACCGCAGTTTTGCTGTTGGTGATTGGGTGTATCTTAAACTACAACCATATGTTCAGACATCCTTAAGAGTCCACAAGTATTCTAAACTTTCTCAAAAGTATTTTGGTCCCTTTCAAATAGTTAAGAAAGTTGGCAGTGTGGCCTACACATTGAAGTTACCAGCTGGGTCTCAACTGCACCCCACATTTCATGTCTCACTGTTGAAGAAGGCTTTTGGACCACCAACCACCCAAGACTTAATTCCTGTTGGTCCAGTTTCTACTGTCCAACCATTGGCTATTTTGGACAGGAAATTAACCAGGAGTGGCACTAAACCGGTGATCAAGTTTTTAATACAATGGAAGGACTTACCTAATCATGATGCCACATGGGAGGAAGCTGAAAGTTTTATTGCTCGATTTCCCAAATTCAAACTTGATTCTTGAGGTCAAGAATGTTATAAGGGGGGAGTTTTGTTACGTATAAATAGGAAATAACAAGTAGAAGGACTACTTTTGACATTAGTTCTTAGTTGAATAAGCAGGGACCTGTTTTGTAATTGTGTAATAGTTCAGGACTTACAATGTACTTAGTATGTTAGGTTGTTAAAATGCCGTTGTAACCATGAAATCAGTATTCCGATAATGAATTGAAGTTTTTCCCTCTCTTACGATTCTCTTTCAATTGTTATCGTAACACACCCTTTTGAGTGCATGTGAGGGTAGGTGGTGTCTTTCCACTATCTTGAGTGATGGGGTGACTGCTTTCAAAGTGACCCTTGACTCGAGAACGATAGCAAGCAGATTATATAATTATATAACATATAACCCATAGATATATGTCACATAAAGGTTTAGAATAAACATAGATAATATTCTTAAGTATATTCATAAGCATAACATACATCACATAAGCGAAGGCATATCCATAAGCATAACAACTCGAAGATAGTGCATACATCAAACAGGGCAAATATTGATTACCTATACATCACACGGGGAGTCACGCATCAGGTCTTCCTTTACTCTTCTTACCCACAGATCCCGCTGGAAGTCCTTAATTTTAATTCTACGCCTTCACGCACTCCTATCCTCGATCATGTGCTCAGAGAGGTGCAACTCTACCATACCTCGCCTAATTATCTCGTCCCAAGTCAACTTAGGTCTTCCTCTACTCCTCCTACCCTCTAAATAATGTTCTCTACTTGAAATTCTCTACTTAAAATTCTCTACTTAAAATTCTCTACTGATGGTAGTATGATACTGACCCAAATAGTGATTCAATTTTATGAATTAGAGCTGCAACTTTTGGGACTTAAAATTCTTGAAAAAAACTTTAGTTTTTTCTTGCTATTTGGTGTAGTAATAATCTTGTAACAAGATATTGAAGGGGTCCTAGAGTACATACACCACTTGACCCGAACAAGCAGCTGTAAACTGCGGTTTACCTTGTTGTGAACTAGTTTACAGTGTCCTCGGTGATGTTAAATGACTAATTAGTGGTGTATGAATCAGTGAACTATTGAAGCTATCAATGTGATTGATCAGACAACCCCATATAGAATAAGTTCGTGTGGCTTTCCTCACTTGCCATGATAGAGAAGATTACCATGAAGAGTCTTGAATGATGGTCATGAGAATTTTGTGTGTCTTTTCTGGAAGTTCAGAATCACAGTGTCATTTGATTAAAGTTAGGGTTAGTGTGGAAAGTTAGTGATAGTCTTATCATTTTAAGTTTGATGGCGGTGATTGGTGTTTTTTGGCTGCAACTTTTATAAGCGTTGCTTTGAATCTGAATGTGTTGCAGCATATCCAAACATCCCCTAAATTGTACCGGCATCGATATGGATGTTTATAAAGGCAGTGTGTCAGTGTGTGAATGGAGAGGGTGATCTACATGAAAAATCAGCATGCATTTTAGCTGAACTTGGTAGCATAGATAACTTAAATTGAGTGTGCTCAATGTTGGCCTTCGTTTGACATTTATTGTATATTTTTGCTTCTAGTGGCTGTAGGATGCATGAACTACCAAAGGCAGTTCTTTATTTGGTCCATTAGTTTACAATAAATTCTATTTTATGTTTGGGTAATGAATATTTGGTTCTATATTTTGAAAATATGAATAGTTGGGTTGCAGGCTAGGTTACTGATATCATATGTTTATATAGCACTCGTGCAAGAATTTTCAAAAGCTAGTCAATATGAATTTATGCAGGACTCTGTTTTTCCAAGTGTTGTTAACTTAGTATAGAGTGCATCCTTTATTCCTTTTATAAGCAGTAGAGGTGGCAAAATGACAGAATGAGCGGGCTGGGCACTTGGGCAGGTTGTATAACCGGGACAAAACGGGTTGGATTGACCCGTAATACATTTTATCTTAAATTCTAGGTTTTTATAAATAAAGTGTTGTCAAATTTACTAAAGTTATTATACCTGCCTTTTGGTCCAATTTTTCTTTTTTCATTTATTGATAACTTGTTTTTATCTTACTCGGGATCCATTGGAGACAAATAAGCAACCAGAGGGCACATCATGTCTTACAAGACCTGTTCCTCATTAAAATTTCAATGTACTCTACTCTTCTGAATTTAACTTACAAATGACTCTTAATTAACACGTTGCTATTACAGCAAAAAGCATTGGAAGCTGCAATGAATGATATTAACAACTCATTCGGGAAAGGTAGTGTGACAAGGCTTGGAAGTCTTGGTGGAGCTCTTGTGTAAGTTCCATTTTTATCATGATTTCAGAGACATATGGTTCCATTCTATAAATGGATAGAATCTTTCTTTCATTCAATCTCTAAGAGAGCAAAAACTTATGCTTTTAAGGAGTAGAATATGTTTAAAATATTTTAAAATGAAAATAAGAACACTGTATACTAATAATCTCGTGGATTAACTCTAGTTAGAATTACAAATAACTTAATGAATCACTTCTTCGTTGTTGCAGTGAAACATTTCCAAGTGGCTGTTTGTCCTTAGACCTTGCATTAGGTGGTGGCTTGCCTAAAGGGAGAATTGTTGAAGTATTGACTTTCATTTCTACTTGTGCACTTTTTATTTAATATTTCATGGTACTCACCGTTGAAATTTTAGCCCATATACTTATGAAGTAGGCGATTCATGCTATGTTTATTTTTGAAAGGGCAAAATTTAATATAAAAAAATTAAGCATAAATACCAACCAGGTCAAAATGGTCAAAATTTGCTCGAAGTGTATTATTAATTCATACAATCCACTAAATTGCTTTTTAAAGAATTTAGATTTAAAAATTATTCTTTCTACAATTATAATTAAGACGCATTAGCTATAATTAAAAATGGACTAAAAGTGTTTCGGGTCAACCTAACCCACCTGATATGTTAGTATTGAAACAACACACATAAGTGAAGTGGATGGAACTAATTTGACCCTTAAATATTTGTACTGTGCTTTGTTCCCAGAAAAGCTAAATGTTTGAGTTTTTAGGCATTATTTACATTAAGATTCTGATAAAGTTGAGTGTTTTTTGTTTTAGATTTATGGACCCGAAAGTAGTGGAAAGACTACCTTGGCACTACATGCCATTGCAGAAGTGCAGGTTGACATTGACTCCTTATATGCTTTGCCAAGTCACTTCTTGCCAAATTGTTTTCTTATTGCAGTTTGATATATTATATTTTTTAACGGATCATGCAGAAGCTGGGAGGCAATGCGATGCTTGTTGATGCAGAGCATGCATTTGATCCATCATATTCTAAAGCATTAGGAGTTGATGTTGAAAACTTAATTGTTTGCCAACCGGATAATGGAGAAATGGCACTTGAGAGTACTAATAATTTTTTTTCTTATGTAATTCTTATGCATGATAAATTATGAATTGCAACATGACATAATTATGTTTTAACTTATTGAGGTTATCAAGATGGTGTGTTGTGTTAACACTAAAACCTCTTTTTCCCTCCAGTTGCGGATCGTATGTGTAGATCTGGTGCTGTTGATCTCATTTGCATCGACTCTGTTTCAGCTCTCACTCCACGTGCTGAAATTGAGGTATGTTGTATTAAATTGAAGGCGGGTTCGGTAGCAGGTTAAAATGTGTTCGCATTTGAATTTTGCAAGTAATTTATTCTCAGTATAATTGCAAAACTATAACTTTAAAATGATAACCAATTATTTTTTGTTTATGATGTGTTAAACATTTGACCCATGTCAGCTTCAGCAAGTTTACAAAAATGTTACCCATCGACTCATTGGAGATTTTATGTTAACCCAATTTGACTAATTTCTCGGTCAAAACCAGCACTTATTTTTTCTAATAAATAGATTTTATAAATTTTCCAAGTTTTTTATTAGTTAATTTGTTATACAGGGAGAAATTGGAATGCAGCAAATGGGTTTGCAAGCGCGACTTATGAGTCAAGCGCTGCGTAAGATGTCAGGGAATGCATCTAAGGCTGGATGTACGCTCATCTTTCTTAACCAAATTCGATACAAGGTTTCCACTTTATCTTTTTCAATCTTTCTTGGAACGATAAAGACCAGTTTTTTGTATGTCAAATTTTTAATGTTAGTATGATCTATGAAACATCTTTCCAAATATATATGTTTTTTGTGTTGAAATCAGATAGGAGTATATTATGGAAACCCAGAAGTTACAAGTGGAGGTATTGCTTTGAAGTTTTTTGCATCTGTTCGACTTGAAATACGGCCTATTGGGAAGATAAAGTCTGTAAGCACATGAAATTCTGAGATTCTAATCTCTCACTATATATACACATGCATACATATCAATATGTAAAATTTGGTTTAAAGTTAAGTTTATGAGGTGGTTATTTGTTGGTTGTGTCACAGGTCAAAGGTGATGAGGACATTGGGCTTAAGGTTCGAGTAAGAGTTCAAAAGAGTAAGGTGCATAACTTCTTTTTCAATAAAAAAAATTATATCCTGCCAAAAGGAAGTTCTTTTGAGAACAAAAGTATTAATTTTGGCAACTTTGTAATGTTTTATAGGTTTCTAGACCATACAGGCAAGCAGAGTTTGAAATTATATTTGGAGAGGGGGCAAGCAAATTGGTTTGTTTCTCTAGCATTTTTTGTTTGTATATATAATATGCATCTATGTCTTTTGGATAGCTTGTTTAAATTCTAATTCATATGTAGGGATGTATATTGGATTGTGCTGAAATGATGGACATTGTTTTGAAGAGGGGCTCATGGTATAGCTATAGAGATCAAAGGTTCGTCCTTTATTCTTTGCTATTTTGCGTGAGTTAATTTGGGCTTTGTTTATATCTAACGGGTCAAATAGATAAGATTGAAAAAAGAAAGTAACTTAAAAGGAAACGGGTCGAAAGTCATCATAAGTGTAATTAAGTTGCCTAACAGCTTCTAAATATTTTAAAAGAAAGTTTAATTATTGTTGAAAATAAATTGTTTTTGTTATTATATTTGACACAATAGTTATTTTAAACACTTGAAGTTTTTGTACAAAAATAGTGTTTACACAATTTTACCCTATCCCGACCCACCTCTAGGCAGAACATATATATATCCACACGGCATGAAAGCATTTTGCAAACCCATTATTTTTAGTGCTTTAATATTTCTTTTTCTTTTTCCCTATTTTTTGTGTTCTAGTAGGATGGGATATTGATTATAACGTGTAAAAACAATGGAACACAAAACATTTTATTTACTTGATTAGCGGAAAAAAGTTGTAAATATATAGTCGTAATAAAGCGCATCTCATAAGCCATCTATTATACCAAATTTAAACTTATTGAACCATAATTTAATTATAAAAACTTAACTAATTTTTATCTAGAAATTTAGTACTAGACCAGCAGTTATCTAGAATTTGAGATTATTATGTAAAAGTACAGATTTTTGGAAAGTATACACTGACATGATAGCTAGGAAACTTCTAGCTAAATGGCAAGAACTCCTTAGTCCTTAAAGAAAGAAGTCATATATCTAGCTTTTTTGGCGGTCAATATTATTATTACTATTATCATTCTTGGTTTTAATAACCACAAGGCGCCCCTATACGTTTAGGTTCTGAAAACCGAGGCGTGAGGCTAGCGCTTCACGAATGCAAGACATTTTCCATGTAAAACCAAATAAGTTTTTGTGCAACCAAAGGCTATGTCTTTATCACTCTTTTAAACATCAACATTCTCCGTCAAATAAACCATTCATAATCTCTTCATCCTTTTAGTTGCTTACCTTGATTTTGATCCACACGGGCTAGAACCTTAGGTGTTGTTTCAATCCCCTCGCGCCTTTTGAAACCAACTTATCATCATCTTCATTATTATTATTATTATTAGTATTATTATTATAATACATTTTTTTACTCTCTCTTTATGCCTATTCCAAATGTTTTAGTACTTGTTTGATTATGATTTAGGTTGGGGCAAGGAAGAGACAGAGCATTGCAGTACTTGAGAGAGAACCTTCCACTTTGTGATGAAATAGAAAAGGTATGTTGATTGATTGTATGTTATTTGGCAGCATTATCAATTTCTTTTTTAAATTCAAGACGCATTATTTGAAAAGAAAGTAAAAAGTATGTAGCTATATTCCAAATTTGTCTTATTAATTACTGCATTCTTTAATCTTTAGCTTGTGAGATCAGCAATGATGGATGGAAATGGGCAAGCAATTACTTCCTATGCACGGCAGTCAACACCATTTCAAGAAGAGGATGAATTACTTGAAGAATTGAGATGAAAAAAACTGTAGAAACATGAAGAACTACTCTAGTTGTTCACTTTTGATTTCGGTTTTATAAACCGAATCTGTTGTATTCTTCGTTACTGTGTTATATAATTTGGTCTATAAACTATCTTTGTACAAGGGTGGTTCATTTTAAGGGGATGTGTTAGTGGTAAGGTGTTTTTCCTCTATTTAAAAGGATCTATGGTTCAAATCCTTTAAAATGTAACTATAAGCAGTTAATAGGATTAAATTACAAGCCTAAAGTCGTTTGAGATTTTATACATAAGATATTTTTGTATACTATGTCACAAACTTACATAATATCACATTATAGTAATTTGTGATTCATATATTGCCAAAAGAGTGATAAAAGTTATCCATCCCATCACTAAAGAGTCTAGAGACATGGAAGAAAGCCATTAGTTCCGGTCCTCATTCAACATTTCAAAGAAATGGGTCTAGTCATATGGGTCCACAAGGTTAGGTCACTTTGGCTTGATATGGATGACATGTGAACCACATAACTACAAAGTGCCAAATCAAATGGTCTAGTTAGAATTTGTTAGAGTTGTTAAGGTTCTTTGATTCTATTTTGGTCATTTCCATGTCAATTATCTTAATAAGTGTGAGAAACTGAGTGTTTTATAAGCGTATGAACAGTTGTGTGTAGGTAGGATACATAGAAAGAAAAGTCCATGGACATAAATTGTCCTTTTTTTTTGCAAACTGTTTGCTGAACCGTCTGTTAAATCATAATAAAAGTACACTTGATAGTAAGAACGTCAATTCATAAACACAACACGAGAATGGTCAAGCTGATGTAAGAAAATTCCACATTTCTTTTTTAGTTTGTGAGAAAACAACTCGATAGCGCTATAGAAAACATATAACAATAACATGTGAAATATTCATTAAATATATTACTTATATATACAATTATTTGTATTTGCAAAAATATTTTCAACTAATTTTTCTGCATCTAAATCATCTATTAAACAAGTTTCGTTTAAATTGGCATGTCTAACTCGTTTAATAGAGAAGTCGCGTTTGGCGGCAAGTCGACTCGATGATTTATATAAAATCAGAATAAAATATATAATTTATAAGTTCATGACACAACAACTTGTTTAATTTATTTATAACTCACTTACACACCGTCAAGTTTAACCTGTTTATGTTATTAGTTTACACGGTTAGTATCCGAGTTACAAATATTAAATGTGTCCCGATTAGAATTAATATTTTTTACGCTGATTACATGAAATTTAACTTGCCAAGATAATACCGTTACCATACTCTTTACCCCTATTGAATATCATCTTCTTGTACCCAAAAGGACACACTGGATGCTACTATGCATTATATATTTATATGTCATCACACAACTTTTTATCTTATTATATTTCATCAAATGATAAAGCATAACTTTTTTTTAACTACAACTATATTTATAGCTAATTGTTGTGTCAACAATCATTATGTAAATGTTATAAATAAACCTTCAAATAATGAAATAATTAAGGAATGTAATATAATATATGGGGTATTGTGTAGTCTACCCATATTTTGAACATTAATAACACTAGTGTAGGTCAGGGGTTCGAACCCCACTAACCACTAACTTGGTAAATGATTTTACAATTAAGAAATTAATCTTTCAAAAATAAAAAATAAATAAATAAATAACACTAGTGTAGGAAGAAGAGACGAAGGAGGAACCCATATTGTAACGTCAACATTCATGTTTCTTGTAACCACCTTTTAAGTCTTTAACTATAACTAGGAGTTTCTCCCGCGCGTTGCCGCGGGGAGATCAAAGGGAATGAATGAGTTTATGAAGCCTTACTGAGAGGGTGGTCTGCAGCAACCGGCTTCAATGGGAGTTAAGTGTGACAATTTGTATTGTTTGAGAGTCTGCAATAAGGACACCATAGTAAACTTTTAATTTGATTAAATGGTTGATTTTCACAAAACATGTCATATTAATTTGAATTGGAATATAGATAGAACTGGAACACATACTCTGTATCTTCTAGGCAGGCTGTTGCAAACCTCGGTTTTCACAAAACAACTTCGAAGGTGTTTCTAGTTATGGGTGTCGTTCAACTGAAAAGAGAAACAGGAAACAAATGCGGACAGTTATTATATAAAGTGGATAACTTTTGGACTCATGTTTAATGGAATTACACTTACTTTTTTTATAAACCAAGAACCATAATCTTGGAGTTGATACTCCTTGTATCTAATCACAGGAATAGGGATTAATGGATAACAAAATTTGTTCTTTGTATTAGTTCAAACTTATAATGGTATGTAAAGAGCAAAATACAAGAACATACAGAATCATCACTTTGATCTTACCTCAAACCTGCAACATTCACTGTAATAACACCAAAAATCACAGCAATTGTTCCAACAATAGCCTGCACCATTACATTATAAGTATTATAAATACATGAGCTCAATCTTGCATATAAATATGGCCATTTTGTAACACGGCCACACGAGATGTAATACATAACTAAAACACAATTACTAAACATAAGAAATAACCATGCAGTCGGTAGTTCCTAAATTCATAAAAATATACAACAATCCCATATATAATTATGAATTTCAAAGTAAATCCAACAATTTCTGATCAGCAATGATGGAAAATGTCCTTTTACCTCTAGAATTTGCAAAATAGCCTCCACATATTAAATTAATAAGAGTGAAGATATTAAATTAATAACAACTTTTATTAAATCCAACAGTTTAGAGGCCACTACGTACAAACTGATTTATTAATAAGAGTGAAGATATTAAATTAATAACAACTTTTTGTAACCACATTCAATATTCTAATCATTTTTTGAATTAGTGAAAAAAAGGACCAAAGAATAACAGTTACCTGTTTGGGCTGACCATTTCTTCCTCCAATAGTAGTAACAATAATGTGACCAGTTTCAGTGCCATTTCCATCCACGACAGTTGCCTCCATTTCCTACAAGAGTCTAGTTTTTTTTGAAAAGTGCAGTAGAGATGTACCCAATGAACGTAAAAGTAAAATACAGAAAGATATCATGTTGAAGATACCAAGAGGCAACAACCTTTTCCGCCTTTTCATCCCTAATTTTCATTTCATTGATTTCCTCAGGCAGTTTGTCAACAAACATTGTATCACCATCAACCTTTTCAACTGTTGGTGGAGCCATTCCACCAGAAGCCGGAGAAAAATAAATAATCAATTTATATAAGGAACCTGATAAAATGTTATCTTTCGGAAACCTTCTGCTTCACATTGTGTGCAGAAATTACCAGAAGACTTGTAAAGACCCTGCATCAAAAAGGCAACTTTATAACATATGTCTAAGAAAAGGCAACAACTAAGAAGAAAATTTTATACAATAACCTTTTTACCTCTAATGATGTGTTCTTATGTGGTAAAATCTCAGTGACTGTTTCCAAAATAAAATTTCCACTTGGAGGTGAAGTGAGAATAAGATGTCGTGGATTCAAGTGAAAATCTCCCTCCTGAAAGAAAGAGTAAACTTTTACAGTTAATTTTATCTGAGTTCAGAATGAACTTTGGGGGTCCATATTACAAACCTTCAGTTCATTGCCATTAATCTTGACTGAAATCAGCTTGAGATCAACCCCATCCAAGACCAATGGAGAGCCAGCACCTGCAAACAAAATCCATTCCAAAAATATTAAGGAACCAACGCATGTTAACTCAAGGAGTGTTTGGATGTGTGTTTTGAAATGATTATGTGGTTCTGAATAATAAGAATCGGGTAATCAGCAGTAATAGAACAGGGTATAGACAAAGCGTAGATATGTTTTTTGTTGTTTTGAGGTAGTGATAACCAAACAATCAGTTGTTTATGTGTTTGGCATATAAAATCCATCAAATAAATTAAAACATCAAATGACTAAAAAGGGCTCACAATTTAATTTAAAGAAGGATATCAAATAATATTATTTCACAATAGTAAAATGCAAATCGTACCATCAATTCTAGGAATGACACTGATTTTTGCAGAAACGGTTGTTTTTTCTTCACCCAACAAAAAGGATAAATCCACCTGATCAACAACTCATTAGCGTGCATCATTAAATACAAATCCCAAGAAACACAATGCATATTCTAATTAAACCAAATACAAACCGTATCAAAGTAGTAATCAGGTAATTTGTAATCTTTTAGAAAGATTTCTTTTGGACCATCCATATATGATTCTTCAACCGACTTTAGCACAGATTTTGTTGCACTTAACAAATGAGTATCCTACTTGGTTGACTTGTTCTCTGAAGGTCAAACACGTATCCTTTGTCAAAAAAAAATTATGTTAAGCTCAAAAAACACTAGAGATATAATTAATCATATCTGCAAACTATGATAATGTATAAACTTAGAGGGAGTATTTGCACATTTAACCAAGGAAGACGGCAAGTACCTAGAAGCTGCAATATTTTTCCTCATAAATGTAAAAACCTTATGCAATAAGTTTTACCAGTACACGAAGAAAGTCATTAAAATAACAGATTAACAGTCATGTGAATAAGAAACAATCAGTTAAACATTTTATTACACAGTCTGTGGAAACATTCGTTCATGTATACACGTTCTGAAATGCACATCCAACCCTTTATATGTCCTTCCCCAACAAAAACCAAAAAGAACAAAAATTCAAATTATCATCAACATATCTAATATTTATAAAGAGTAAACTATCCAAAAAACATGTTTCATTTGACTTCTTGATTCTTTAGGTAGCGCAACCTATGAAACCAATGCCATATCAGGAAAGGCACCCAGTGAACCAAGACTTTTTCCCTTTCCAAAATAAGTATTTCAATCACTTTTTGCAAGAACACCGTTTTTGATTATTAAAAACCCTTATAAAAGAAACCTCAACATTTCCAAAAAGATCAAAGTAATGTAAATTAACACGATGCGACACTTTTCACCACTAACAGGGTAACAGCAACATATATCATTAATCTTTACAATAGAAATCAAAACCCTAGTTATAAATTCTTTGATAAGTTAAACAATCAATAACACAGATATATACAAAGATCAAGATTAATAGATGGTATTAGAATAATCAGTCGCGTCTTCATCGACTGATCAAGAATCGAAAGATTCACAAAAAGGGTATAAATTACAATAAATTAAAAGACACCCAGATGATCAAACCTCATAGAGTTCATCAATATAAGACCCTAAATTTTGAAATCGACAGTGAACAGAGCTACCATTTGAGTGTTTCTTATACGGCATGTATGCAGATTATAGTGTTAATTCGAACTTATGGGCAAGAAAGATCAGATTAATAACACATGAATTGAAATAAAATAGAACTGAAAATCAAGATTACCCTTTTATGATCTGAGTGATGGTTGTGGGGAATCTGATAGGCTTCAGAAAACCTAAGATGAAACAAAGGTATAAAGAAACGGCAGAAAGAGTGAATATTTAGAAGTGTTGATGTTGATCTTGATAGCGTATAAATGGATACAAGATATACACCCCTTAATTTTTTTAAAACTTTCTATGGTCTACATAAGTTGGTTATCTAAATAGAAATCAGAGCAAATTTGGTTATCTTTTTATACAATCATCTCTTCAAAGATTTACCAATAATCTCCACAAGAGCATTTGCCATCCTTAAAATGATGAAACCTCTTGTTGTCCCTTACAATGAGCTCCCTCCCAACAATCTTAGACATAACCTTGATAGCATTATGGCAATCACCACATATCCTAAGATTCTTGATGACCCTAAGAGTCGATCGTGCAGGAGTACTAATCAAACCATACGCAATAGCTAACCGCTCGCTATGGTACATCAACGCTTGCTCTTTAGCTTCTTGATCAATGTCATGAAGCACATAACGCGTGTCGGGCACATACCCATAATCCCTCATTTGACCGTTTAATCCCCTTAGTTTCTCATATGCATCTTCCTTGTACAAATCTGTGTTTCTGTACTCATTCACCTTGTTCTTCCCTTCAAGCATATTAACCAAAGATTGTTTCCCATTTGGTAATGGAAGTTTATCATCAAGTGACACCATTGATGGTGCCATAATCGCTTCAATACGATCTTCAAGCTCAATATCACCATGAATTCGAGCATAACTCATCAAAGATTGCCACATCTCGACCGTGGGTTCAAAGGGTACTTCTTCAACAAACTCCATAGCTTCATTTAGATGCCCGGCTTTCCCCAAAACATCGATCACCACTAAATAATGCTCGATTCCTGGAACTACATTATACTCGCGCCTCATCGATTTGAAGTGTTTTAAACATTCTTGAACCGAATCACCACAAGCTAATAACACCAATCTAAAAGTCTCCCCATTTGGAGTCAATCTCAAATCTTTCATTTGGTTGTATAACAACAAACCCACATCGAAATCACCATCATCTACATACCCTTGAATCATCAAATGCCATAATGTTAGATCTTCTCGTTCACGCATTCTGTCGAACACCCTGCGTGCATCCCTCATACTCTTGCATTTCACATACATATTCACTAACTTACAGTTCAATTTCACATTACCATAGAAGGGAGATCGAATCAGAAGCTGTTGCACCTTCTTCCCCATTTCAATTTCATCACACGAATCCAATAAACTCTCAAACACATCGTACCCTGCGGGAACACCTTGGGTCATTAACTCGATTGTTTCTTGAATTGAGCCGTTGTTGCATAGGGTTGTTAGGTCTACATCCTTTGGTGGAGATGGGGTTGTGGGGTTTCGGGTTATGGTGGTGGTTTTGTGGAGAGATGGTGGTTTGGGTGGTGGGATGCGGCGGCGATTGGTGGTGCGTGTGGTGGCGTTGTTTCGTGATGCGGTGCAGAGGGGTGTGGGACATGGGGATTTGGGTTGTTTTGGTGTGTGAAATTTGAATTTGAATTGGATTGAAGAAGGAGATGACGCCATTGATGAACAACCAGAGCTCTGGTTCGTTGATGTAGGAGATTACTAGATAAGCGTTATATCTTTAATATATATATAATTTAACTATAATATACATTGTATGCATTGACTAAAAACAATTATTACAACTTTCTATTCAACAAAAAGCTTCATAGTGAACTTCAACTTTTTGTGTTAATTATCAATGTTTTCATATTTAAGCCATTTGTTTTTCTTGCTTTTTCTCGTGTGCCATCAACGTCACATCAGCTTTTCTTATTATCTCTAGTTTTTTTGGTTTTACATGATGTGTTATCCCAATTTTTTTTTCTGTTTTCCAGTTTCCTCCTTTTCTTAAAAAAAGTTTAAAAGATTTGTGGTGGTATTGATGAATCCCGGTGAAAATTCACCGGGCAGGGTCTCCCCAGGTCCGTGGTCACTGTGTTTCAGAACGGCCCCGGTTTTCCTGGGCCCTCCCAACCTTTCACCGTCGCCACTCTGTGTTGCCTTAGATGTATCGTTTAATTTAAACTTTATCCCCGTTGGGTCAAATGTATGAATAGACTTATTTTAAGGTAAAATGAAAGCGAGTTGAATGTTTTGTATGTCAAACATCGCTTCATAAAAAACTTAATATATAAATAAAAACATAGTTTTGTAATCATATTTGAGATTACTAATCTTTTATACAAGAGACAATCATACATTAATTCGATTAAGTAAGAAATGTTAACAATTCAAGTTGCTCGTAAACTACTAGATCGGTTCACTAAAAATTCCAACTGAATCAAGCTACGAGTCTAAACTTAAGGTCATTTATTAAACAAGCTCAAGACTAAACTGAAGCTCATTAACTAAACAAACTCAAGCTTAAACTTCATAAACCAAGCTTATATGGATTCTCGCCTCTTGAGCCTGAATGATTCTATTATTTATATAAATACATTAATTTTTGTAATATAATAAATATAAATTTACATAATAAATGTTATACATACATACATATATACACATATGTATGTATGTATGATTATGAAATGAAATATAAGTAAACTGTAAATAGTTAAATTATGTTGTAGGTATACAAACTTACAAATTAATAAGTAATAAACGAGTCAATTCCAAACCAAACTCAAGTCTGTTACTCACGATCGAGCTTGAGGATTAAAATTAAAACGTGATACGAGTCAAGCTCGAGCATAGACAAATACAATATCGTCTCGACTCGTCTACATGCGTGATCAAACCAAATCTATTATTAAGTTTTCAAAAAGATACGCGCATTGTAATCTTTATTTAATATATAGTCAACTTTGATATGATTAAATAATATGATTTGTAGAATACAAATAATAATAAAAACTCAACTATAAACGATCTTAAACGAGGGGCAAGGGTGAACGCAACAAATTAAAATATATTAAAGAATATGTGTTCACATGCATGCATGTTGACCAGACAAACATATTTGACTTTTGACGACCTTCAATTGAATTGAATCGCAAAGTGATCGAACACGAGGCTCGTTCTTCTACGTGTCCCCACGTAATGAAGCCAACGCCGCAAATTTCAACCAAAACGAAGAGACTAAGCATACTTGCATTTATTATCTCAACAATATTGTTTTTTATTTGTTTCTATGTTTGACGTGTGTCCGATGAGATGTAATGTTAACCAATGTTATCACGACCGGATCGGACCGGGTGGTCCGACCGTTTCGATCGGGGATCGGTCAGGTGTCCGGTCCGGTCTACTATGATTCGTTTTTGTCTGGTCGAATTGGCCGGTTCGTTCCGAACCGGTGGTCGGACCGGGAAACCAGACCGGTTCGGACCGGATTTTGGTTTTTTTATTTTTTATTTTTTATTTTTTATTTTTATGGATAAAAACGGGATGTTGAACCATAAATTAGTGTGTTAGATATACAAATATAGTTAATTTTTATATATAACTATAAAATACATATATAAATCATATATAAATTACTTATATTTGATTATATATATAACTATATATATAACTATATATATAATATACTACATATATATATATAATTATGCCGTCATCCGGTTCTTAAATCCGGTCCGACCGGTCCGACCACCAAAGCAGTAAGGTGTTCGGTTCGACGTCCGATCTTTCTGAAACATTGATGTTAACACTCTCTCATACTATGTTAGAGGGTTTATGGTAAACGAGTGGTGTTATGACAAATTACATGATGTTGATGTTTTTGAAATTTGTAAGATTTGATTTCGGAAACAAAATATTAGTTTTTGTTTTGGAGAATAAAGTTTGGGTTGAAATATTGATAGAAATAAGCATGATGATTTGTACGTTTGTGTTTTAATAGTTTGAACGTGATTAGGTGCAACTTGGTTTTCAATGAAATTCACACAGAAATAAATATAAAAATAAACATGTCGTTACAGTAAATTCAAAATTTTATGAAATGTCATAATTTCATGAGTAAGTCATTTTCATGATTTGGTTTGAAAAAAGAAGAGGCATATATAACTTTCACTGTGACATGCGCAACAACTTTAATATACATCCATGTAAGTTTTATTTAAGCAGGCATCCGTCTCGTTTTTCTCTGTGTGACATATCAACGTCACATCAGTTTTTCATATTTTCTCCAGTATTTTCTAATTTTTTTTATTTTACATTGCGTTGTTCTCAATTATTCTCTGTTTTTCTCTTTCTTCGCGAATTAAAACATGTTCAAAAGGTGGGTTGTGCCCCAGTGAATCCAGATGAATATTCACGGAGTTGTAGCTCCATAGACCCTAGAGCGCAATATTCTCGGCTAGCCCTGGTTTTTCCTGCGATGACCTCAACCTCCCCCCCTTAGTAAGTCATTTTCATGATTTGGTTTGAAAAAAGAAGAGAGACATATATAACTTTCAATATGACATGAGCAACAACTTTAATATACATCCCTGTAAGTTTTATTTAAGCAGGCATCCGTCTCGTTTTTTTCAGTGTAACATATCAACGTCACATCAGTTTTTCATATTTTCTCCAGTATTTTCTAAATTTTTTTTATTTTACATTGCGTTGTTCTCAGTTATTCCCTGTTTTTCCCTTTCTTCGCGAATTAAAACATGTTCAAAAGGTGGGTTGTGCCCCAGTGAATCCAGATGAATATTCACGGAGTTGTAGCTCCATAAACTTTAGAGCGCAATATTCTCGGCTAGCCCTGTTTTTTCCTGCGATAACCTCAGCCTCCCCCCCCAACCCCCAACCCCCAACCCAATGTTTATGAAAATAAGAACTAGAGACATCCTTAGCTTTTTCACTCTAGTTTCGTTCTCTAAAATATTAAGAAATTTATTGGAATGCTATTATTCATTTATATTGAAATTCAAAAGATAATATTTTAACAAATCTACACGTGCAAGTAATGTATAGATTATATTACATATGCATCACTTAAATATGTGTAAGTAATGTAAAAAAACATACAAAAATGTTTATGGATCGAAACACAAAAGCTAAATCGAAACAAATTTAAGTAGTTTATAACCAAACCATATACCGAATTTAGGGGGTTCCAACTGAAAGAATTGAATTCGAATTCAGTTTGGATTTTTTGGTTTTAGTGAATAATATCTTTTGTTATTAGATTGTGTTCGACTAACCTATGTTTTTAGCTCAAATGATTGAGATAAGATACCTAAGACAACTAAAAGTAAGAAGGTTTTGGTTTCAAGTCTCGCTCAGAGTAAAAATGCTCCGGTTGAGCCAGGAGGTTAGACTAGTTGTGGGTTTCCTCATGACGGTTTTGATGTGCGATGCTGAATGAGAAACGTATATACGGGTCTAAGTAAATTAACATATATCAATTCGTATATTTGTCATATATTAACATATTATTTGTTACATTTGTTTTATTCGATTTCTGAACTCTAAAATTCAATTATTGAATCTAAGGGGAATATGTAATTACTTTTGGGTTTGGTTTCTACTTCGTGCTTTTAGTGTAATATTGTTTAACGTCATCGGTATTTCCGCATTTTGGTATTATAAGTTATCATTAAAGAAATTAGAAATGTTAAAAACAAACTAGAATAAAAGGCGTGTATCTAATACTTGATTTAGTTCATGTTTTACGTAAACTTCGGAGGGATCAGGTCACTTTACGATCTGATATAGGAGGTTGTTTCATGGGCTTGAACCTATAACGTAAAGAATCACTAAAATAAAAAAATTACCAGATGATTGAAGGCACTCCCTCTAATAACAAACCAGAATAAATAACTTTTTAAATGTGGACCAAAATAGGTTGGGGTGGATTTATATAAGAAATTTGTTATTCTTTTAAACTATATAATAATAGTTGTGTTAATGATTAGAAATATGCATTATTACAATGCTATTCCAGCCTTTTCAATCTAAACAATTTGCAACATGGTACAAGTTTACACTTTAAGCACAAACTTTGATTAGTAAAGTTACTTTTTTATAGCTAGTTATGTATGTGTTCAATGATTAACGTGTCAATTAAAAACACAATCCAAGCTACAACATGATTCTTTTATAATCTTATGGAATCAATTATATTATTTAATTAACATTTATACAAAGTCATAAAAAATATAAACGAATATGATCCTAGATCTAACAAGTGTTAATAATATATGTTTGTAGTTAGGACTGACAACTGATCCTGACGTGAACCTAAACCCGACATAAAGAAGAACAAATTTTGGGTTGGTAAATACAACCTGTTTAAAAAGCAGGTCGGGTTCAGGTTGACCCGTTTAAAAGATATGTCAGGTTCGGGTTCAACCGCTGAAAATGAGTTGACATGTTAATTCGTTTTAATGATATATGCATTAAAAAATCATTATAGGTCTTTTTATATATGCATTATAAATTATATTTAGGTCTTTTTCTTGGCTAATTAATTTAAAACTTAAGTTCCAAACTTCACTTTAAAGTTTTTGTAAAAAAAATTATCACTAAAAACGTATATTTTAAACTTCAAAACCCTAACATCTGACACGTTTTGTTGTATATGCAATTCTAAAGTAATAATTCGTTATTAAATTATTATTGATTATTTTGATCTTTATAGAAAAATAAGATAAACAGGTCAGGTTCAGTTATATGATTTTATATAGGTCAGGTTCAGGTTTGATAATCTGACCCACCAACGCACCAACCCGAAACCCAACAACCCGACATAATTGACACTCTTATTAGTATTATACATTTAGAAATTGATGCACTCACTCAGTTTTTTCTTTGAACGGCAAATCTATCCTACTCCGAAATTACCCCAAATTACCTCATTGCTTGAGATTGAACCCAAGACCTCCTTTCTAAGAGACAAAACATCTAACAAGTGGGCTATCCTCACATTGGCCACCCGCTCAGATTAAAAAGCTAATAATGTATTTTTCACTATGAAATGCAAGTTTTATTTAAACTAAATTTTAACTTTAGTTTTGAATTCCTTGTTTTTAAATTTTCAAATATCTCGATTCAAATATTGAATTTCAATATATATAAGTAGCTTTAATAACCCTGTATACTATATGAATAAAAAATATTAAATAGAATGTAAATTTATTAATTATAAAATGATATTTTAAGATAATATGTGATTCAAATCTTCCTTATTATAAATAAAATAAAATATCTATTTGAAAAACAAATGTTTTTAAAAAATATATACATCATTTTTAAAAACTTTCTTTGTAACACCCCCGCCCCAACGTGGAACAAGAGGTCACTTCAAATGTTAACAGAACATTATAAGTCCAGAATAATACTTAAATTACGAACGTCAAATTAAAACATCAACTTATGAAGTCTAAAACATCCACCAAAATAAATAATAAACAAAAAAAACTTCAAGTCTTATGAAATAAAAGAAATAAATCTCCAATCATGTGTTCCAAACTCCTACTAGCTCTCATCACACTGCCCCGATCAACCCTGAGTACCTGCCGCGAAAACAAGAAAGCGGCTGAGCTACAAGCTCAGTGCGCGGATGTAGATCGCAAAAGATAAAATAATATATATATCGAAGCATGATGTCAGAGAATTAGAAAGTAAACCAGAATCTTTAGTTTAAAACATCTCCATCGAATACCACCCTTTACACCAGAATAAACAAAGAATAAAGGCTGAAGCAACGAAGGGTTAGGGTTATTGATACCGAGTAGCCTACAAACAAATATTCAAAAATGCACATCCATAGTGCCAACATGTCATATATCATATCATATATCATAATCACAATGGTACACTGGTCGCGACTCCAATGCACCCCTAAATCGGAAGGTATGTATGGCACTACACAACTCAACCGCGAACTAATCATATCATCAAATTCCTAGGATGCATCCATACGCCTCCCAAAATAATCCAAAAGCTCTTCCATGAGCAAAATCATATAAATAAACCGGAGACGCCGTGAACTAATCACACCGTCACGGGTAGTGTCAAGTCGTCGGTAGCCACAACGACAAGCCTATGGTACCTCCATAGGTAGTTGACTCGGTATCCCTATCTCCTGTCTACAAATCTAAGGTTCTATGGCCGCATGAGTGAACAATAATCCAACCACCATCAAATATATTCATCATGCGCAAAGATCCTAATTTGAATGAAATCAAGCAGTGGCACACAAACGATACGTTCACAAGCATATCATAAAAATATATTTTTCTCAATAGTGTTAAAAATAGCTCAATATCACACATCAGAGTAGCTCAACAAAAGAAAGCAGATCATATAGCGAGTCATAGATTAGCGAAGTGATTTCAAAAGTAGCATGATTTATAGTAAGGCACATAAAAATAATAAAGAACATCGGTACCTCAATAAGTGTCTAATTCTCTCAATGTCTCAAAGTTCCACCGACGTGTTCAACGAACCTACAACGAGTAATTTGTGCTCTAAATTAGAATCAAGTCGTATGATCTTGCTTGTCATCCTCTAAATCTCAACCCCGCCTATAATTATTATAATTTGGTGTTATAATCATTTTATTTTTATTATTATCGTGATTAATATTATTATTCTTATAATCGTTAACTCTTATTTCTTAATAAACAGGTTAGTGATTATAAGGTAAGTTAATAATCCTTAATTTAAGGTATTTATAGGTTGGTTAAACTAACCCAAAGACAAATAAACTTCAGCTATTTGATCCATTAGTAAATAAATATCCACACAAGGTGATTCCCAAATGATAGGCTAATGGAGAAGGACCAACAGAAGTTCGAAATTCATAACACAACTTTAGTGATCCATATGAGACCTTAGTTTGGTGTGTGTTTACAATAAATAAAAAAAAATGGTGGCTGAAAACAGGTAGCAAAAGACCCAAACCGACCCAGTAGCGAAAATTAAGAACACGCTCGGGACCAACCCGAGCTCGACCCAACATGCGAACAGGAAACAGAAGCTACTCTGGATTTGACATTATGAAATTTCATTGATACATTTTAATCCTTTTAAGGGTGTCTTGAACGAATTGTACTTAAGTGGTGGCTGCAGCTTATGGATCAGTATGGAACAAACAGTAGCAACGCATAACATGATTTTGACCCAACCTAGATTATTAGGAACCAAGCAGTAGCAGCCAACATCAAGCAACGGGGGTTGACTGAACAGGGATGGATTAAACAATAAATGACTAAATAAACAAGACTTGACCAAATGCACGAGCAACAAAACCCCATTAAGCCTTAACTAGTCATTTGACCCATTATGTGTCTTTATGAGAATACATGTAAAATTGACTGGTCAACATAATCCTATCAAGTCTTTTTTGTTATGCAATGAGTATTAGTTCTTGATTTAAACTATTTATGTGAACCTGCATATTAGTGTTGTCTAAATCAAACAAAAATTTAAGAATAATGCAAGGGGAGGTCATACAACCAAAGAGATGAAAGTAATCAGTAGGAATCCTTTGACTTATTTGCATATTATCAAGTATGATTACTAGTTTTAACTACTTCAAAATTTAGAACATACACCAGGCTATTATGTTAATTATTACTACATGATATGCCTTTAAAAGGAACTTGATCCCTATCTACATTAATTGTGCAGGAGTTTTATGCGTTGTTTTTTTTGAGTGAGATGTAAAGGCTAAGAACACAATAACAAGGGCAGGTTCCGGGTGCTTACCTTTGGTGTTCGCGAGCGTTTAGTTCAAATTGATGACCTGCTATCAGGTTCTTCAAACCAAGGGTTGTAACACAATTGCGAGAACCCTATTTGTGATGAGATTTGGGAGTAATCAGAGTGGAACCAAAACAGAAAACATCACAGGACGAACAAGGGTATCGGTTTACCTTAGTTGCAAACACGATTTCTAGATGTAATGGACTTCAACTCGAAGATCAAGAGCCTGCGATTTTTGGTAACACCAAACAGGGAGATCGAACAAGATGAGAGGAAACTGTTGGTGATGTTTACGTGAGTATGGATTAGGGTTGGGTTCCATATATAATAGTCATAGTTGTATGGAGATGAGACTTGAAATCCCCTGATCATCAGGTTGTTTGTTGTTGCAGATAAGGGGGGAGGAAGAAGAGGTTGAAGATGAGCACGTTAGGTCAAAACAACTCATGTTTCCCTTTTCCTTTGTGTAGTATTACTTTATTATTATTATTTTATATATTCCATCTATTATTTTAAGTTTTCTTATTTATTGTTTATTTATTTTTGGGTTATTATAACACATACACCTAAAAATGATTTCATCCCCGAAATCAACAAAATATAAAGCGTACCTTTACTAAAAAGATGCGGGTACCGCTCCCGAATAGAGTCCTCAAGTTCCCATGTTGCTTCTCTTTCTGAATGATTCTTCCACAAGACTTTCACAAACGGTATGGTTTTCTTTCGCATGATCCTTTCCTCACGCCCTAAGATTGCCTCTGCTTCTTCTTCACATGTAAGGTCTTCTTGAATCTTATGAAACGGGTATTGCACGACATGAAGCGGGTGATAATTGTAACCTCGTAGTGTTGACACGTGAAACACATTATGCACATGAGATAGTGCTGGAGGTAAAGCTATGCGGTACGCCACTTCTCCTACTCTTTCCAACACCTCAAAAGGACCGATGAATCTAGGATCAAGCTTTCCTTTAAGACCAAAGCGACGAACACCCTTCCATGGAGAGACTTTAATAAAAACATGTTCACCTGGTACAAATTCTACTTCCCTTCGATGTTAGTCAGCGTAGCTTTTCTGACGAGAGCGGGCCTCTTTCAATTTCTGCTTTGCTAGTTCCACCTTCTCATTAGTAATTCTGACCAACTTAGGTCCTTCAATAACTTGCTTGCCTACCTCATTCCAACAAATCGGAGCTCGACATTTCCTCCCATATAACAACTCAAATGGTGCCATATCAATACTTGCATGCCAGCTATTGTTGTATGCAAACTCCACCAAGCAAATATAATCATCCCAATTCCCATTCCATTCCAAAGCACAAGCCCTCAACATGTCTTCTAATGTTTGGATGGTCCTTTCAGACTGACCATCCGTCTGAGGGTGAAAGGCAGTGCTATACTTCAACTTTGTACCAAAAGCTCTCTGAAATCCTTTCCAAAACTGTGACGTGAATCGTGGGTCCCGATCTGAAACAATTGACACGGGTGTGCCATGAAGTCTAACAATCTCTTTCTGAAATATTTCTGCCAATCGACTAGCGGAGAACTTCTCTTGAATAGGTAGAAAATGAGCTGATTTTGTAAGTCGATCAACTACTACCCATACTGCATCATTCTTCCTCAACGTCTTAGGGAGTCCAGTAACTAGATCCATAGTAATATCGTCCCACTTCCAAACAGGAATTTCAAGTTGTTGTAGAAGACCACTAGCCCTTTGATGTTCTATTTTTACCTGTTGGCAAGTAAGACACTTTGCCACAAATTCAGCAATATCTTTCTTCATTCCACCCCACCAGAAGTTTTTCTTCAAATCGTTATACATCTTCGTTGAACCCGGGTGAATAGAGAATTGGGAGCTATGAGCCTCTTTCATTAATGTTTCTCGAATATTAGGATCTGCTGGAACACACGATCTACCACATTGCCACACCACATCGTCGTCATCGAGTCGAAATTCTTGTTGTTTGCCTTCTGTCATATTTTGTATAATAGCCCATAATTCACCATCTTCCTGTTGAGCTTCTTTAATACGTGTTATCAAGGTAGGTTCAACTCTTAGGTGAGCTATGCTACCATCTGCTTCTTTGGTGTGAACTTCCACCTCAAGATGAGCCAAATCTGAAATAATTTCAGGTTGAGTAGTAAGACATGATAGACTACCTGAACTTTTTCTACTAAGAGCATCCGCAACCACGTTTGCTTTCCCCGGATGGTATTGAATCTTAGCATCATAGTCTTTTAGAAGCTCTAACCATCTTCTTTGTCTCATGTTAAGTTCTTTTTGTGTAAAAATGTACTTTAGACTCTTGTGATCGGTAAAGATATCACAAGTCTCACCATACAAATAATGACGCCATATTTTTAGAGCGAACACAACTGCTGCAAGTTCTAGGTCGTGTGTGGGGTAATTTACCTCATAAGGTTTAAGTTGTCGAGAAGCATAGGCGATCACCTTCCCATGTTGCATAAGGACGCATCCTAAACCCATTTTTGAAGCATCACTATAAATCTGAAATCCCCCAGTTCCTTCTGGTACAGCAAGAATAGGAGCCGTCACCAATCGTTTCTTTAACTCCTCAAAGCACTTTTCACGTTCATCGTTCCATTCAAATTTAACACCTTTCCTTACCAATTGAGTTAAAGGTAATGCCAAAGACGAGAAACCTTCCACGAAACGCCTGTAATACCCGGCCAAACCCAAGAAACTTCTTACTTCAGAAACCGTGTTAGGTCTTGGCCAATTAGTGACAGCCTCGACCTTAGCTGGGTCTACTTCAATTCCTTTCGCCGACACCACATGACCAAGGAATGTGACTCGTTCCAACCAAAACTCACATTTAGAAAGTTTAGCAAATAACTTCTTTTCACGCAAGATTTCCAATACAACTCGTAAATCCTTTTCATGCTGTTCTTTGGATTTGGAGTATACCAAAATATCATCTATGAAGACCACCACACATTTGTCGAGGTAATCATGGAAAACACGATTCATTAAATCCATAAAGACTGCCGGAGCATTCGTTAACCCAAATGGCATAACGAGGAACTCGTAGTGGCCATATCGGGTGCGAAATGCAGTCTTAGGAATGTCTTCAGATCTCACACGCAACTGATGGTATCCAGACCGCAAGTCGATCTTTGAAAAATATTTTGCTCCATGGAGCTGGTCGAATAGGTCGTCGATTCGGGGCAAAGGATATTTGTTTCTGATGGTGACACGATTGAGCTCCCTATAGTCGATGCATAACCTCATGGATCCATCCTTCTTTTTCACGAATAATACTGGCGCACCCCATGGAGATACGCTTGGTCTAATAAATCCACGATCAATTAACTCTTGCAATTGCTCCTTTAGTTCTTGTAATTCTAACGGTGCCATTCGGTATGGTGCTTTAGAAATGGGTTCTGCACCCGGAACAAGTTCAATAGTAAATTCCACTTCTCTTTCGGGTGGTAAACCTGGAAGTTCTTCTGGAAAAACATCTGGAAAGTCTTTCACAATTGAAATTTCCCCAAGATGATGCTCTTCCTTTGAGGTATCCCGTATAGCTGCCAAATATCCCTCGCACCCACTGCTGATTAATTTTCTAGCCTTCAACGCTGAAATCACTTTAACTAGCCCGTTAGGAGAAGATCCTTGATACACGCACTTTGGTTTTTTAGCATCTCCAAAAGTAACTCGTCTAGCTTGGCAATCAATGGTGGCTTGGTGTGAGATCAGCCAGTCCATTCCCAAAATAATATCAAAGTCGTGCATGGTCATAGGAAGTAGGTCGGCCATAAAAACATCATCTCCGATCGATATTGGGCATTCGCAAAACACATCAGTAATAGTTATCGAGTTCCCCATTGGTGTAGCAATAGACATAGGCGGGTGTAGTAAGGAAGGAGATAGGCCAACACGTTGCGCAAAAGATAGAGAAATAATTGAATGCGTAGAGCCCGTATCAAATAATGTGGATGCCTTAGTAGCATTTAAAATAAGAGTTCCTGATACAGTACCTAAAGTATAAAACAAAATAATTGATTGCTAGGGCACATAGGAAATAAATAAAAAATCAATTGAAATCACTGAATTTTTATATTACTATTTAAATTAAGAGTTTCTTATACGCTACCTGGAGCCTCAGTCGCCTAATGAGCAGTCATAGCAAACACCCTACCTCCGGTGGTACGTTGATTATTACCACCATTATGCTGATTCGTATTACCCTTCACAGCGCAATCCTTAGCTTTATGACATGTCTGACCACTAGTGAAACATGCTCAAGTCTCTCGATAACATGGCCTACCCGGATGATTACCTCCACATTTAGCGCATGGTGTGATAGGAATTCTGTTTGGGTTACCTCCTCCATTCCTTCCTTGATTCCCATAATTTTTGCCTCTATTCTGGTACGTTCTTTGGCCCTGCCACTGACCGTGACCATTATTACCCCCATTACGATATGACCCCTGACCTTGCCATCCTCTCGATTGAGTGCCACGAGAATGATCGCCAAAACCACGTTGATTGCCAGAATGAAATTTTCCCCGACGATCTGAGTTTGCCCTATCTTCATCATCTCTGCCTCTTTTCCTGCTACCATCAGACCTGAAAGAGTTAAAGTCAGCTCTTTCCAATTCCAGATTTCTTGCTGCATTCGCGACCTCAGCTACAGTGGAAAATTTATCATTAATGAGAGGTCGCCTGTACTCGAATAACAATCCCCACTTGAATCGTTCGGCCTGGTCAGCTGCTGACCCTACCACAGCACCAGCAATTCCAGCTACTCGAATAAAACGAATCATGTAGGCAGTGATAGTCTCATTAGGCTTCTGTCGCATACTAAAATACTCCCGACGATATGCATCTCTTTCGAATTCAGGGAAATACTGCTCATAAAACACATCCAAAAGTCACGCCATGCGAGAGCCTCAACATATCCATATCCCTGAGCATTTTTCAGAGCCTTCCACCACCTTTGAGCATCTCCTTCCATCTTATAAGCTGCTAAACGTACTTTCTGATTATCAGTAGTCTCCAGAACATCAAAGATTTTCTCCAGATGTGCAATCCAATTTTCTGCCTCTATAGGTGTTGGAGCATCACGAAAAGAATCTGGTTTCTGCTTTTGGAATCTTTCAAGTAACACCGGAGTAAGAGCAGCATTAGCATTGGCACCACCATCCCCATCGCCATCATTATTACCATCAGCATTACCATTACCATTATTCTAAGCCGGATTATTCTGGAGGGCAGTAGTAACAGCTTGAGGAACACTTTGAGCAACAGCGTTTGCAACGGCCTGATTAACTGCTGCTAGGAGAACTGGATCGATATTTCCCGCATTTTCATTGTTGTTAGTCGTACGTCTGCCCTGGGTGCCCCTAGTCGAAGGTCGTGCCATCTAAATAAAGTGAATTTAGACAAGTAATAGAGAGTTAGAATCGAAAGAAATACGGGAGAGTATAAAATAAAAATAAAAGATGAAGAATCCTATTGGATGTTCTACCCAATCCTATTTATGTTCTACCCAAACTCACAGGTCAAGCCTATGCTTTCTACAGAATCGAGCCTAAGCTCTGATACCATTCTTTGTAACACCCCCGCCCCAACGTGGAACAAGAGGTCACTTCAAATGTTAACAGAACATTATAAGTCCAGAATAATACTTAAATTACGAACGTCAAATTAAAACATCAACTTATGAAGTCTAAAACATCCACCAAAATAAATAATAAATAAAAAAAACTTCAAGTCTTATGAAATAAAAGAAATAAATCTCTAATCATGTGTTCCAAACTCCTACTAGCTCTCATCACACTGCCCCGATCAACCCTGAGTACCTGCCGCGAAAAACAAGAAAGCGGCTGAGCTACAAGCTCAGTGCGCGGATGTAGATCGCAAAAGATAAAATAATATATATATCGAAGCATGATGTCAGAGAATTAGAAAGTAAACCAGAATCTTTAGTTTAAAACATCTTCATCGAATACCACCCTTTACACCAGAATAAACAAAGAATAAAGGCTGAAGCAACGAAGGGTTAGGGTTATTGATACCGAGTAGCCTACAAACAAATATTCAAAAATGCACATCCATAGTGCCAACATGTCATATATCATATCATATATCATAATCACAATGGTACACTGGTCGCGACTCCAATGCACCCCTAAATTGGAAGGTATGTATGGCACTACACAACTCAACCGCGAACTAATCATATCATCAAAATCCTAGGATGCATCCATACGCCTCCCAAAATAATCCAAAAGCTCTTCCATGAGCAAAATCATATAAATAAACCGGAGACGCCGTGAACTAATCACACCGTCACGGGTAGTGTCAAGTCGTCGGTAGCCACAACGACAAGCCTATGGTACCTCCATAGGTAGTTGACTCGGTATCCCTATCTCCTGTCTACAAATCTAAGGTTCTATGGCCGCATGAGTGAACAATAATCCAACCACCATCAAATATATTCATCATGCGCAAAGATCCTAATTTGAATGAAATCAAGCAGTGGCACACAAACGATACGTTCACAAGCATATCATAAAAATATATTTTTCTCAATAGTGTTAAAAATAGCTCAATATCACACATCAGAGTAGCTCGACAAAAGGAAGCAGATCATATAGCGAGTCATAGATTAGCGAAGTGATTTCAAAAGTAGCATGATTTATAGTAAGGCACATAAAAATAATAAAGAACATCCGTACCTCAATAAGTGTCTAATTCTCTCAATGTCTCAAAGTTCCACCGACGTGTTCAACGAACCTACAACGAGTAATTTGTGCTCTAAATTAGAATCAAGTCGTATGATCTTGCTTGTCATCCTCTAAATCTCAACCCCGCCTATAATTATTATAATTTGGTGTTATAATCATTTTATTTTTATTATTATCGTGATTAATATTATTATTCTTATAATCGTTAACTCTTATTTCTTAATAAACAGGTTAGTATCATCACCTATTATAAGGTAAGTTAATAATCCTTAATTTAAGGTATTTATAGGTTGGTTAAACTAACCCAAAGACAAATAAACTTCAGCTATTTGATCCATTAGTAAATAAATATCCACACAAGGTGATTCCCAAATGATAGGCTAATGGAGAAGGACCAACAGAAGTTCGAAATTCATAACACAACTTTAGTGATCCATATGAGACCTTAGTTTGGTGTGTGTTTACAATAAATAAAAAAAATGGTGGCTGAAAACAGGTAGCAAAAGACCCAAACCGACCCAGCAGCGAAAATTAAGAACACGCTCGGGACCAACCCGAGCTCGACCCAACATGCGAACAGGAAACAGAAGCTACTCTGGATTTGACATTATGAAATTTCATTGATACATTTTAATCCTTTTAAGGGTGTCTTGAACGAATTGTACTTAAGTGGTGGCTGCAGCTTATGGATCAGTATGGAACAAACAGTAGCAACGCATAACATGATTTTGACCCAACCTAGATTATTAGGAACCAAGCAGTAGCAGCCAACATCAAGCAACGGGGGTTGACTGAACAAGGATGGATTAAACAATAAATGACTAAATAAACAAGACTTGACCAAATGCACGAGCAACAAAACCCCATTAAGCCTTAACTAGTCATTTGACCCATTATGTGTCTTTATGAGAATACATGTAAAATTGACTAGTCAACATAATCCTATCAAGTCTTTTTTGTTATGCAATGAGTATTAGTTCTTGATTTAAACTATTTATGTGAACCTGCATATTAGTGTTGTCTAAATCAAACAAAAATTTAAGAATAATGCAAGGGGAGGTCATACAACCAAAGAGATGAAAGTAATCAGTAGGAATCCTTTGACTTATTTGCATATTATCAAGTATGATTACTAGTTTTAACTACTTCAAAATTTAGAACATACACCAGGCTATTATGTTAATTATTACTACATGATATGCCTTTAAAAGGAACTTGATCCCTATCTACATTAATTGTGCAGGAGTTTTATGCGTTGTTTTTTTTTGAGTGAGATGTAAAGGCTAAGAACACAATAACAAGGGCAGGTTCCGGGTGCTTACCTTTGGTGTTTGCGAGCGTTTAGTTCAAATTGATGACCTGCTATCAGGTTCTTCAAACCAAGGGCTGTAACACAATTGCGAGAACCCTATTTGTGATGATTTGGGAGTAATCAGAGTGGAACCAAAACAGAAAACATCACAGGACGAACAAGGGTATCGGTTTACCTTAGTTGCGAACACGATTTCTAGATGTAATGGACTTCAACTCGAAGATCAAGAGCCTGCGATTTTTGGTAACACCAAACAGGGAGATCGAACAAGATGAGAGGAAACTGTTGGTGATGTTTACGTGAGTATGGATTAGGGTTGGGTTCCATATATAATAGTCATAGTTGTATGGAGATGAGACTTGAAATCCCCTGATCATCGGGTTGTTTGTTGTTGCAGATAAGGGGGGAGGAAGAAGAGGTTGAAGATGAGCACGTTAGGTCAAAACAACTCATGTTTCCCTTTTCCTTTGTGTAGTATTACTTTATTATTATTATTTTATATATTCCATCTATTATTTTAAGTTTTCTTATTTATTGTTTATTTATTTTTGGGTTATTATATTCTTATTAAAACTCTCACAATTTTTGCTTATAAAAACTTTACTTTTTAAAAGCACCAATTTAAAGTATTTTGTATTTTTTAAAAGATTTTGATGTTTTAGAACATTTATTATTTTATCAAAATTTATTTCCTTAGAAATAACAATAATAATAAATTTTCTTAATTTATTAAAAAACTATTTTAATCTAAAAAATTAAATAACACATTATTAGTAATTAATATAATTATTTAATAAAAGAGTGAAGTGGGAAAATTTTGATGATGAGAAATGTGATGACGCTACGTATCCCTCATAGTTACCCTTTCATTAGAGTACGAATATTTTGTTTTCATCATATATATTATACGGTAAAAAACTGAATCCTCGGTGTTACAAAATAATAAATATGTATTATTTTAGATATACTTTATAAAGACAAAATAAGAATGAGGTGGAAACGAGAGTATATAGAATTTATAAGGGAGTAACTTGTAAATAGAATTTAGGAGGAAAAAGACGTAAGTGATTTAGAATTTATTGAAGGCAAAAGAAGAATAAATGTGTGAGAATTTACTGGATTTCGTTGTGCCAATCAGTAGATCAGTGATTTAATACAACTATGTAACGTAATTTTCGGGACGAAAATTCTTTCAACATGGGATAATGTGACATCCCTTAATTTTCATTTACCAAATTCCGTTAGTTCCGTTAGGTCTTGCACATACGTTTCGTGAGTACACACTAGTTATCGTTGAACATTGTTTAACTTAATAATAATTAACTATGATAATCATATAATAATTTAATCAAGAATTTTGATTATTAATTTGTGGTTATGTGATTCATGAATTTTAAATATGATTTGTCGGAAATTTTACTTTGTAACGTGACATCGTGTTATATTTGATTCATGTGTTTTGTTATTAGTTGAAATATATAATTATTATTATTGAATAATAATATATGAGTTTTGTAGTTAAAACTTATTTGAAAAGTATTAAAAATAACTTTTACAAAAGGTGATCAAGCAGGGGTTAATTTGTAAAAACTATAAAACTTAACTTTAGTAAAAACCCAACCCTAGCCCCCTAACCCCCAAACTCGGCCGAACACCCTTCCCCTCCCCTACCTTTGCGATTTTGAGCTTAAACAAGCAATTCATTCGATCTCTACTTAGCTTTGATCTTTCCATCATTGTAGCAAGCATAATTCTTGATCTATTACACGATTTAATGTGAGTTTTAGCAAGTTTTTCAATGTTTTTATTCAAGAACACCCTTAGTTCAATTAACATGATGAATGTCAAAATTGATGTTGTCTGATGATGTTTTGATATTAGTTGTATTGCATTGATTTAAGTTTACGTGGATTATGCAAGAATTTCATACAATTGATGTGTTGTTCATATCTAACTATAAGTAGTAACTTTTATGCATGAGATTTGGGAATTTTGATGAATTGATGATTTTATCATGTCTAGATGATTGCTATGAACTTGATTAGGTATAAAGTTTATGATTTATGAATGTATTGGATGATAGATTGATATTGGGTGTAACTTTTTCGAAAGGGAAACTTTATTGATGAGAATCATTGGATATTGTGAATTGAGCATGTTTATAATGTTAGGATCATGCTAAAATTCATGTTGATGATGTCTAATTTGTTGGAATGCGTTAATTGGATCATGAAGTTACTTGATGGATTATTTGGGAAATTTAGATTTTATGGAATATTGTAAGATGTTGAGTTATGTTAGGAGATTATAGAATCATGTTTGGGATTATAATTGATCATTGTTGTGTATGTTAGTTGGTATGAATCTTGTTGAGTAATGTGATAATAATTGTCATACAAGCGTGCGAATCTGAGGCCCCTACTTAGTAGGATTGGCAGGGTTTAGGGTGTGAAGTCGTGAGTGGCTTCACATGGCATGTAGTGCATGATTAAACTCAATGTATGATTTATTAGTTGTGATGTAATTATAATTGTGTTGAGCATGTTAATTATTTGAGATTCGCATGAGTTGTATGATAATCTATGTTGGTATGATGATCTTGATAGAACTTAAGATTGATGATGTGACATACATGAATAACTTGTATGATAATCATGTGTAATGAGTTGCTATATTTGATCAAACAAGATTTCAATTAACATGTCATCAACGGGTCAAATGGGTCAACTAGGTCAAATGAGTCTTTGTTTTCCAAAACCCTTGGGTCAACATGTTTATTGGGCACTTAGGATTGTTAAACTTTCTAGTTACACGTACTTATGTACTTGCATGTTCTAGGTAACCTTAGACGGGTTGTCTTTCCATTCACTGTTAGCTCTCTAGTATTGTTCGGTTACGCACCAGGCGAGTTCAATGCCCTACTTTTACTTACTCTCTTTTCGGAAGAGAAATCATACTTTGTTTTAAAACGCTTTAAAATTATAACATGTGTTTAGTATGACATACTATGTATACCATTGAAAGCCCTTACTTTTGAATCGTTAATTAAGGAATCTAGCGGGAAATATTGGGTAGTACTACTGGATCTGACAAGCCCCACCTGTACGACTGGAGGTCAAGCGGGTGCAATATTGTCCTAAAGACTAACAGCGTCACGACTTGGTATGTCGTGGTGGAAGGAAAACAGACAAACATAGTCAGCTTCGATCGCGAAATCACTATTGTTTATTACTAATGAAATTAGACTGATATCTATTTCAATACACTTGTTTATATTTTACAAACATTACTGTTTATGATGATTACAAGCTCTTGAACTCATCAACCGTCATGTTAACACTTTTAGTATGTTTTTCTCAAGTCGTTACTAGCAGTTGCCCATAGGAGCACGCGCGTGTCGAGCATGCTTTCAACAAACATTGATTTAACTTTGACTTCTTGCATACTTACGTTCATTGGTTTTGGCGTATGTTTTGCCCATTTTACATTTATCATTTGGGTTTGAAATATTTACTAAACGCTTCCGCAAATGTTTTAAAGTTTTAAACTATGATTTGTCTTAGATGTCGCATAGAGTGTCGTTCTGAGTAACTAATGACTTGGGTCCTGGTTTGTTCACTTGTCTCGTGGTAAAACTCCGCATGTGGATTTTAAAGATGTGACAAAATGTAACGTTGTGAAGAAATTTACAGAAGCTCAGTTAAGATTTAAGTTTGAGTATGATTATAATAAAGATGAAATTTATATTATTAAATCTAAGCTCGTCACATACGATACCACAACCCCCCATCCCCCTCATCTCCCCTTATTATTTTCGAACAATAAGAGGGAGAGTAAAGGAGAACAGATCAGAGATATAAAAAAAAGATGGTGAAAGTCTAGAAACAACGACATTGCAGCAGTCACGATAGTGATCAAGACATAGTGGTTCGGCAATGAATTGGGCGACAACAAATTTAGACGTGGGTCTTAGCCCGGGTCGAATTAGCAATCAGTTTAGGACGATCCATGCGTTTGTTGAGTATCATTACAAACAAGTTAACCATTTCAAGAGAAAATTAAAAATAAATTCCTCATGAGATTTAAAGCTTTGCTTTATTGAAGTTTCAAGTCGAATAATAAGCAAAGTTGGGATTTTCAAGTGTTAAGCGTGCTAGTTAAATTCCATGTTGAATTAAATGTTTGGAGGCGTGCATAAAAGCCACTCCGATTATACGCTCTGAGGTTAAAAATGATGCTACAACCACTTAAAAGTTAATATAAATAATAAACTAAGGTGATGTGTTATCTGAAAAAATATATATATAAAAGTAAGAAACAAATACCAGTAAAATAAAAAAAAAATTAAAAACTGTTAGTTATTAATACAACATCCAAAGAAAACACATCACCTTATTTTATTCAGGGGGTGTCAGAGAGCTATACGCTCCATATAGTCCCAAGTTAATATAAAACTGTTAGTTATTAATATAACATCCAAAGAAATTTTGGGGCGTATAACTCTCTGACACCCCCCCTATACGACGCGTATGAGGCTATACAACCCGTATAGAAATTTTGAGGTGTTGATTTAAAATAATGGGGTGTCTTTAAACGATTAAAAAAAACAAGATGACTATAAATGATCTTAGAAAAACAGTAGACAGAACAATCAAATCAGCTTAAATTCAAATCAGTTCGTTGTATCAAAAAGTAAACTCAAATAAAAAAGAAAGGGGCCTGCTAAAGGGACGCCCTCCAGGATATCTGGACGCCCTGCTTACGGGCCGTAAGGCCCTTCACGGGCCGTATGGTCTGTCGTAAGTCAAATCGGTCATTCAGAAACGTAATTCAAAAACGTAACGGCCCGTGAATACGATCACGGTCGTATTTATTTACGGCCCGTGAATTTCTTCACGGCCCGTATGGAATTCGTCTTACGGGCCGTGAACTTACTTACGGGTCCTAGTTTCACTTTTAATAATTTGACGAGATATATTATTCCTCGTTTTTCGTGTAATTTTGTATTTATTACGTTATTTGATATGACGTAATATTCCTCGATAGTCGTGTAAATTTGTATTTATTACATTATTTGATATGACGTAATATTCCTCGATATTCGTGTTAATTATGTGACGAGATGCAATATTCCATTTCAACTACTATATAAACGTTAGTTTATAAATTCATTTCATAATTCAACGATATAAATTTATTTCATTTCAACTACTACATAAACGCAATATTCCATTTCAAGTACTATATAAACGTTAATATCTAACGTTACGATGTCTTTCTGGGATAGCAACTATTTATTCGGTTCGGAATCTAACTATTACCCTCAGGAGGGTTACGGTTATTACGATGAGGCTGCTTCAAACTATTTAGGGCAGTTCGCGTCCAATTACGGCGGGAATGACGGCGGCGATGACGGGGGTGATAACGGTGGCGATAGCAGCGGGGATAGTGACGGTTCGGGTTCCGGTAAAAGAGGTTTATACGACACGAATCAGGTTATAAGATATACCATATTTAATTTTACTTTCATTTTACTTTCATTTAGTAATAACTAACTAAAAATATTAAATTGATTAGGTTTTCTCATCTCGTGAAGAATTAGTTGATTGGGCAACTAACGTGGGGCGAGAAAATGGGTTCGTTATTGTCACCAAACGTTCAAAAAGAAATTCGAATGGTTTGGTGGTTAAAATTTGGTTGAAATGTGATCGGGGTGGTGTATATAAGGGAGCACCCACTTTAAGAAAAAGTGGCACGAAAAAAACAAACTGTCAATTTGAATTGCAGGGTAAGTACCAGATGCAGAGAGATGGGTGGATTATAGTTGTTGTGGATGATACTCATAACCATGAACCTGCTGAACACCTGGAAGGACATGCATACGCAATGAGGCTCACCGAAAATGAGCTTTCTACTGTAAAGAATCTGTCCGAGCAAAATATTGACCCTCGAAAGATTCTAGGCACGTTGAGGGAACAAAATCCCAATAACGTGTCTGGGTTACAAACCGTATATAATGCTCGGGCAAAAATAAAAAAGTCCACCAGAATTGGTGAAACCCCAATGCAGGTTTTTTTTTCTATACTACAACAACATCAATATATTTACACCCCTCACATAGAAGAACCGACAAATACCGTCGACAGGGTTTTTTTTATACATCCCACATCTCACACATTATGGCGTGCGTACCTACACGTGCTGATGATTGACACAACATACAAAACTAACTTGTATAAAATGCCGTTTGTTCAAATGGTTGGTGTGACATCCACCCTGAAATCTTTTTCTATTGCTCACGCATTCATTGATTATGAGCGTGAAGCCAACTTCAGATGGGTGTTAGAGCAACTAAAAGCAACGCTGGAAGATAAGTGTATGGAGCCCCGTGTTATACTAACCGACCGAGACCTCGCTCTGATGAATGCGTCAGAAGAAGTTTTTCCGAGTGCTGTTCGATTACTTTGCAGATGGCATATTTCGGAAAATATTATTAAACATTGTAAGGCGAGCTTTTCAAATGAAGAGTGGGGTGCTTTTCAGCATGTGTGGTCGGTACTTATTAACTCTGAAACGGAGGACATATACGCTTATAATTACGACCGGCTTTATCACAGATTGGTGTCCAAACATTCAAGTAAGTTTTCTAGTTTTATTCTTAAAAATATATGTATATTTACATAAAAATAAGTACATTTTTTTAAATAGGAGTGCTGATGTACCTCAAAAATAACTGGTTGGACCCCTACAAAGAGAGATTTGTGTCGGCGTGGATAAATAGAAGTTATAACTTCGGTCAGCACACAACGAACCGAGTTGAGAGCCAACATTCGTTGTTGAAAAGTTACCTGAAAGCAACCAATAGCACCCTGGATAGATTTATTCCTTTCATTAATAATATCTTAGCTACCCAGGAAATTGCTATAAAAGAAAGTTTTACCAAAAGCAAAATCATGCTTATGGTGCAGCATAATCATGAAGCGATTAAATTGCTGCGAGGTAACGTTTCTATTGCGGCTTTGGATATGTTAGTCGGTGAGATTAACAGGATAAATCATCTAATTATATCCAAAGAATCATGTGGCTGCCATCTTTTTACCAGCTGTGGTCTTCCGTGTGCTTGTAAATTAAACAATTACTTTCAAACAGGTGAATGTTCTTTTACGTTTTTTTTTATGAAAACTTTTATTATATTTAATTTAATATATTATTTTATAGGTCAATGTATCCCGCTCGATGCCATTGATGTTTTTTGGAGGAAGCTAGATTTTTCACCCCGCGTATATTGTACGGGAGGTTCAAGTAGATGTACATAAAGAGATGGAGATGGTGACAAAACAATTACTTGTCCAACCCGAAAATGTGAAAAGATCTTTGATTAATATTTTCAAATCTTTCATTACTCCTTCAAAAACGGATAAAAAACCTCCTAAAGTCCAAACACATACACGGGGTCGTCCAAAAAAAGATAAGCAAAAAGAAACAATATTAGAACCCCCCAGACATAGTTCATATGTTCAACCTGGAGAAAAATTTGACGGTCCGCCAACATATTCAAGTTCGGTGGTGAAGTCCAAACAAGGGCCTTTGCAGCGCAGTCAATCCATGTCTTCAAAATCAAGAGCCAAAGATGGATTATCTCAACAGAGTTCCAAGTTTTCATATATCCCGGGCGACGAAGATAAAAACAATTTTTTCCGATTTAACCGCTGGATTCCATCATTCTTTTTCCCGTATATTTCAGGTGCGGATGATGTTTTAGCGGACGACAATTGTGGTTTTCGTGCTATAGCACTCGCATTGGGATATGGTGAAAATCACTGGCGTTTTATACGTACGGAACTTATATCTGAGTTGGATGAAAACAGACATAGGTACGCTGAGATGTTTCCTGATATAAACGAAATAAGGGAATCATTAAACTGGAACGGGTTAGGTGCGGCTCCATACAAAAATTGGATGACAGTGCCACCTGCTACAATCCTTATTGCTAACAGGTTTCGAGTGGTTATAATTTTTATATCGATCGGCAACTCCGCTACTTTTTTCCCGTTCTGGTTATCTCCTCGTGATATCAGTGAACATCATATAATTTCAATTGCTTATGTTCAAGATTGTCATTTCATTAGAATTCGATTAGTGGGTGACTATCCAATGCCTGTTCCGAGCAAATATTGGCATTTGTACAAAACAGAAAACGCCAATGATTGGGAGGCTATATACGGAAGTCGAATTCAAAAATATCTTGAACTAAGGCCCGTAGACCCGGTTGAACATGTAGATTTAGTATAGTTTACACATTTATCAATTCTTTCAATTCTTTATTTATTCAATTCTTTATTGTTGTTGAATTGTAAACATGTAATCTATTATTTATTCAATTCTTTATTGTTGTTGAATTGTAAACATGTAATCAATTCTTTCGTTTTCCAAAGAAAAATGCAATAAGAAGATTATCGAATTTTTCTTCAACCATTGAATTTTGTTTATATGAGCTGGGCATTTGGTTAGCATAAAAGGTGTGTAGGAATGTTAATGATATGAGATGCATAATATATGTTGAGATTCAAGTATGTTTTTCAGTGCAACTTTTCCGACTGAGATTCAAGTATGTTTATATAATTGCAGAGCCTGGCGTCGGATTTTCTGAAGGATTATATATTTCTTTATGTGGGATGAGTAGGTTCAAGTACTGATTTTATTTTCCAAAAGGTTGATTTAATATTATTCGTACAAACCACTTCCTCCACAAGCACAACCAATTGTAAACATATAATTAAACATTTAAACGTCATCCAAAATAACTCATAATATATAATGGCGCCCTAATGGCGCCCTCCCACGGCTGGTCGGAAATGGTCGGCCACCATCCGACCAAAGGAGCCGGCTCCGACTGGACCTCGTCAGAATAAAAACGAGGATCCTCCGCCTCCTCGTGGGTGTAAAACCCAAGAGTCACCGCCCACTGGGCGAGGGTGAACTCGTACCTACCGGTCCCCAGCATAAATCGAACCGCTATGTGCTCGCGGGGGTCCTGATCCTCAGAGGCGGGAGTGAACAGAAACGTACACAAAAACTGCAACGTCAGCTCCCGGTAGCCCCTCCTCGATCCCAAATCAAACATCCGCCTCCACGGCGTCTCTCCGTCCAGCCCGATGATATCCTGGGCACGTGCTATGTCTCCGACCTCCTCTAGCACGTCCCAGTCGATGGTGCGTGTCCCCTTCAGGGGACGTCCAATCAGCTTCCACAGCTTTTGCCGTGGCTGTGTCTCCCTCGGAAAACGAAGATCAGGGTGTGGGTCCAGAAAGTCACCCTGACCCTCGGGCTCAGTCTCCGGACGTGTACGTTTGCGGGGCGGCATAATCTGCAAAAAAAATAATAAATTCACCAGAAAAACAAATAGGTTACGGCCCGTGAAGGTCTCTCACGGCCCGTAACCCACTGAAGTTTCAAAGGGTTACGGCCCGTAAAGGAGGGTCACGGCCTGTAACCCTTTGAAAATTCAAAAGGTTACGGCCCGTGACGACCCTTCACGACCCGTAACCCCCAAAACATTTCAATTTTCCGGTTTTTTTAAATATAATTTTAATATATTTAAACGAAAAATACACAAAATAAAATACGAATTTGAATACGTACCGTAGTAAGGAGTCGGCTGTATGAAAATGATGAAAATACGGAGGTCGTGACGGAGTAAATCGTATGTGTGTTTTGGGGGCGTAAATGAACAAATGGGCCGTGAGGTCCTATATATTATCGGGCCTCACGGTCGTGAAGGGTCTCACGGCCCGTTACGTTTTTATCAAACGGCCCGTGACCGTGGTCACGGCCCGTGATTCTTTGTAGTTTTTAAAAACAGACCGTTTACACTACACGGCCGTATGTGGACATTGTCACGGCCCGTAAAGCCCCTCACGGGCCGTATAAAACTTTTTTAAGTCTATAAATTCAGCCGCTTGACACAAACAATTCACACAAATTTACTCAATACCCAAAACATGAGTGCTACAAGTGATCAAAATCCGTGGACGGATGAAGAGGATGTGACTTTAGTAAGATCTTGTATCGAAAATTCAGGTACTATCCCGCCCAATTCAATATTTTGGAACCGGTTTCAACTCGTTTTCATCAAATTCTCGAACGTGAAGAATATCGCACCACTCGTGAACTTAGCAACAAGTGGTCTGACTTGAGAAGGAAGGTCACGACATTTCACCAGCTCTACAAAGACGTTTACAACAATCGAAATATGTTATGGAATGATACGGATATTATGACAAGAACTCAAGAAAGATATCGGGAGAAATTTGGAATTTTCTTTAACCATTTTGCGGCTTGGATCTTTTATAAAGATCAAGAAGATTAAAAATTATGTGTTTTATTTTTGTGTGATAATAACGGTTTATCGTTTTTAAAAAAGTGTACTAATAAACGTTTATGTTTTAATAAAATATTTCATTACTGTTCTACATTACACGTCTAGAATACAGTTCGTCTGCCATAAATCTTCGGAATCTAAAGCAAGCATCCTGTAAGCTAACCTCTTGCCACTCTAAAGATCTATTTTGAACCAACCTACGCAATAACATACAAATTACAACTCCCGAATCTCGACCAATATGACCGGCGTTAGGGGGCCAAACGGTTTCACCCGATACCACCAGTTCTTCGATTTCTTCTTGTCCGGAGTGCTGCCAATATTGTATACGTGACGGAAAATGTAAAAAGTACGATTCGAATTGTACGAAAATCGTTCGCGCATTACGATGAATGCACCATGAATCATCACACGTATTTGGTCGGCATTCGTATGGAGAATATATACGAACTTGTAGTGAGTCCATAAAATCTTAAAAAGATACCAATTTTCTTCGTCATCAGTCATTGGTACGTAAACCTACAAAACAATTTAATTCACGGTTATAAATTTATGATTTTTATTGTAAAACATGAAAACAGTATTACCATATCAACTTCCCATAACGCGGGATATAGACAGTTACTCCCGTCTCCATATTCGTTACCATTAACGGACCCCGAGTATATTAAGTTAAACCACTCAAATGGGAGAATCGTCCAACGATCACTACCCGGCAACTCTTCGGTTCTACGTATTTCTTCGTATCTCCATATTGTGAGTCTATTTGTCCACGCCCGAACATGCTATAAAACAACAACTTTTTAATTGTTAGAATTTTAAAATAAAATAAAATATATAAAAAAACTTTAAATCATACCTCTGTACCTAAAGACACGTTTCCGAGTAATTCACGCCAAAATTGTAACGGAATATCGGAATGACCCATGTAATACACTCTACATGTTTGGGAGTCACCGTTACGTATAAAGTGAATAATATTCTGAGACCAGTTCCTCCCGTTCTGCCAATTATGGTTATCTATTGGATCAGGAATACTTTCCACAATATCTCGTGAGTTTGAAGATGACTCATTTTGACGTTTTCTCCTACCTCCACGAGAAGACATTTTAACTGTTTCGTTTCTCACTAACCATATAACAAGTCATATATATAACGGTTTATATAGAATCTTAAATCGAATCAAGGAATAATACGTCGCGTCACATAATTATAAAATTTAAAAGTGCACGCAAAACGAGGAAAGTAAATTCTCAGAGGGACAACTACGGCCCGTGAAGGATCTCACGGGCCGTTATTGAGGTAGTTAACGGGCCGTGTGCGCGGACGTTTACGGGCCGTTTGTTCCTACACGGGCCGTGATTAAATGCAGTTGTGAGAATTAAATTTCGAACCCCTCACGGCCCGTAAGACCCTTCACGGGCCGTGAAAAAAGTCAAAGGACGTTTCTTTAACACCTGACAGGGTTTCTGATTAGTTGGACCCAAAAGAAATCTAACTAAATCATTTCAAAACTAGAATAATTTGATTTAGCCAACAAATTCCTTATAATAAACAAAAATACAAGCTCAACTGCTCAAGCTTAAAATCAACAGTTAAACACACACGTTGACTTTCCACACAAAAGCCAAAAGGTAATCTTTAATTCTTTATACATTAATCTCTGTGTTCATAGTTTCATACTTCATACCCACAATCCATCGAGAAAGAAGACAATCGCTTGTTCGAGGAAGCAAGAACTCGCATTCCTTCGCTGACTCTTCTCACTTCAATTAATATCCCACCAAGGGGGCACAATTTCAATTGCCCCCACCATCTATTTCATCATCATCGTTATCACACCCACCGCCAATCGCCCCTTTTCAATTTACACATCAATCTTCAATTCAATCACCGATCGATTGCTCAGAAGGTAGTTTCCAGTACTGGGTTGTTCTTGATTTCGAATAATTTAATCGATTTTGCTTTGAATCACTCGTGTTTTTCAAATGGGTTTTGTGGGATTTTGATCTGTGGAGGTGGGATTTTGTGTGTATTTTGATCGAATTTCAAATGGGATTTTGTGGGTTTTTGATTTATGGATGTTGGGTAACGATTAGGGCTAATTTTATGTAAAACGTCGAATTCTACTGTACTATTTAAATTGATTATATTGAGCTTCTTTCTTCTAGTGAAGTAACAATGGCTGATTCTTGTTTGATTTTTTTTTATTTATACTCAATTACAGATACTGAATCTTGAAGCATCAACAAGTTTGTTAAAAGATTATGGGTTGTTTTTCTTTCTTCTTCAAATGGAGATCAGACCCACCAAAAGAGTTTCATGAATTTGAAGATGGTAAACCCTAATTGAATTATTGATCTATAAGTTGTTTATGTTGCTTATGCACATGTGTTTGTTGCTGATCTTTGTTAATTGGTTGATTAATTATGAACAGAGTTATCAGATGTTCAGAACCTTAAACTTTACTCCTACAAGGAACTAAGAGTCGCTACAGATGATTTCAGCCCAGCTAACAAAATTGGGGAGGGTGGATTTGGTCCTGTTTATTGGGTAAGTATCTATAATCTTGATATCTATAAGGTTCAAAACAAATAATACGTTGAGAACTGTGAATACATAAAAAAAGTGTATCACATTTAAAGCAACAATACAAATGTTATGCAGTTTGAAACATATTGTTGGTTCTGAAATGAACATACTTTTGTCTAATGATTGTTTCGTTTGTTATCATTCTTAATTTGTAACATTATTTGTGATATTTAGGGAAGATTAAGACATGGGAAATATGCTGCTATAAAGGTTCTCTCTGCTGAATCAAAACAAGGAGCAAGAGAATTCTTGACAGAAATCAAAGTGATTTATGATATTGAGCATGAGAACTTAGCAAAGCTTCGCGGATGTTGTGTTGAAGGAAACCACAGGATTTTGGTGTACGATTACATCGAGAATAACAGCTTGGCTCAGACCCTTCTTGGTAATTTCACAATCGCATATTCTTTCTTCTGTAAATGTCTTGTGTGTCCATTTTTGCTAAAAAGTTTTGACTTTTTATCTGAAGGGGGAGGCCATAGTTCTATCCAGTTTAGTTGGAGAACAAGAACTAAGATTTGCATTGGAATTGCAAGAGGGCTTGCTTACCTTCATGAGGAAGTACGCCCGCATATAATTCACAGGGATATTAAAGCAAGCAATATTCTTCTTGATAAAGATTTAGCACCAAAGATTTCAGATTTTGGTCTAGCAAAGTTAATACCCGCGAATATGACCCATGTCAGCACGCGAGTAGCTGGAACAATGTAAGACCGATGCCTTGAATTCCTCTTTTATGATTAAGTATTCACTTTCTATCGTTGAAGTTGTAATGGAAGTTTGCTGAATTTCTATATTTTTTCATTGTATCAGTGGTTATTTGGCACCAGAGTATGCAATTAGAGGCCAGTTGACACGTAGAGCTGATGTTTATAGCTTTGGTGTTCTTCTCATTGAAATTGTCAGTGGGAGATGCAACACGAACTCATTATTGCCTCTTGAAGAACAATACATTCTTGAGAGGGTATGTAGTTATCATTAAACATTGCTTATTTTTAAGCCTTTTTAACCTGTCTTATTCAATTTTGGTGACTACTAGTTTCTTGGGGTAAAACGTAATTTACTTATAATTATTGATTATCTCGGTATCATTTATCAAGATCAAATTTAAAATGCACAATCAAACACCAAATCTTGAACCAAAAGTCAGAATGCCTCATTTTTTGGACTAAAAAGATAAACCTTTACATACTTGTTGACTATCTTTTCTTTTTTAATGTAATTTTATTTGGTTTCAAACAGACATGGGATCTTTATGAAAAAAACAGATTGGTAGAGCTTGTAGACACTGCAATGCATGGCGATTTTGATCCAGAAGAAGCTTGTAAATACTTTAAAATCGGTCTTTTATGCACACAAGACGCCCCAAAGCTTCGACCCATGATGTCAACTATCGTCAAGATGTTATCAGGTCAAATAGAAGTCGATGACCACAAGATCACAAAACCGGGCCTCATTTCAGATTTCATGGATCTTAAGATCAGAAGCAACCCAAATAAAACTGCTTGTGCTAATCATAATCCAAAAAAGAACACATTCACCACCACTTCCTCAGGTTCTGATAATGCATCACCAGTATCATCATCCAACAACACAACACAATCCACCATGACATTTACAGATGCATGGGATCAGACTCGTTGATGCAGACGCCCCCCCCCCCCCCCCCCCCCCCCCCCCCCCCAAAACCCCCCCAAAACCCCCTCCAAAAAAAAGATTCCAGCCAGAAGGTATATAGATTATGGAATGTGTAAATTTTTGTTTTTTGTGATTTGCAGATATGGGGTTTTCTTGTAAAGATTCTTTATTCGTTAAAATGAAAAATTTGTGGAGATGTGGAGACTTGATCTGGTTTTTTTTATCAATTTTGGCTTAAATTTGGCGTTTTTGTGTGTGTTTCTTAAAAAATTTCAACGGTGTTGATGTAAATACCAAAGGATATGCTAATTGAAGATTAATTTGTCTTGATTGGATTAAAATACTTGGTGTTTAAGGCTAGTGGGATTAATGTATTGCAAGTTTAAAAGGGATGTTTTGTGGTTTGTTTTGTCTTTTGGATGTATTTGTGTGGTGGCTAAGGGAATATGTCACGTGATTGTCCACGTGATTGTCCACGTGATTAGGCATTATTGACTAGAATAATAGTATTCATAAATTTGGTTAGTTTGTATCATTGTTTTGGTTTCGTGTACGCCTGAATGTCTAATAATTTCATATGTCTAATCTTCTCAATTCTCCAACTGTTGAGTTGGAGGAGATTGGCTATGGACTTTGATGGGTTTTTAGTAGAATGGTGATAGAACTATTAAGGGTTTTTAAGATTAAAGTTTGTCCATACAGATAATTTTTTAAGATAGATGATATGAGGGCGGCGGAGACATGGGTAGCGTTTGTATAGGTTTTAGGGCACGTCAAAGTTTTTTTAACAAAATCTGACGTGGAGGCTCGTTAACTTAATCATATTGTAGGTATTGTTAGTTCTTTAGTCTTCTCTAATGATATGTTCGGCTGTTCTTAAATTATTTTTTCGTTTTTCCAACATTTTAGTAAATTTTGAAGTTTCAAAACATTTACATACTATTCATAAGTAATACTAATTATACATGTCAGTTAATTGTCATTTCAGCTACCACTGGATGGTAGAAAGTTAGAGATTTTTGTCTCTTGGACTTCAGGAGAGGATCGTGGTTCAAAACTTGTCATGTGTTATATTACGAATTGGTGTATCTTAGGAGTGAAGGTAGATGTGTGTGAGTCGCCGTATTATAAAAAATTAATTATCACTACTACAAAAATATTGTTCCATCACATGTCAGACATGTCATAATAGGCTAATAGAGAGAATACACAACCAAATTTAAATAGAGAAATACGGAGAAGCGCACAATCAATTGTACATCATGCCTGTAAAATAAAATGAAGAGGTAGTTAGATGATTATCCTTATCGACCTATATAAAGATCTATCCAACTAGTACCATATAATTTTCAACCAATATAAACTATAAACCGTCATATAACAACAACTATCAAGACTTTTGTATAAGTTTCTTGTGCTTAATTTCTCATAGTTTATTGTCACCCAAGCATGTTCCAAAATTGACTTTTATTAACTCACTTTACAATTTAATAGTACCAAATATAATTAAAATATTAAGAATGACATTGAAAATTCAAAAAGTGACGGAAGCATGATAATAGAAAAGGCGATCTACATTGTTTTCATTCTCCTATATATTTAAAAAGGAAATTAAAGAGATAGTTTGTTTTTAATGGTTTTGATATTGGCCACAAAAGAATTATGTATTTGCAATCTACCCCCTTGACTTTAAGGAGAAGAAAAGAGAAAACCTCCTTGACATCACATCTTACATTCGGTGCATTTAGAAAGAAAATGCTCTCTCTTTTGATCGTTGTTCATTAATGGTTTCTTTGTTTTCTTTTCAATTTGTTATTGATGTGTTGCTCGTCAAATGAGCTCTAAGGGCAGTGATGAGAAACCGAAGTGGTGTTCGTCGTTTAGGCGTGGCTGTTGATTATGGTTACCAGCCGTAACCGAGCACCGCATCTGAGCCCGAGCCTAAAATTTCAAAACGTTTCGAGTCAGTCATCATGCGCGCAATGCGCGCCAGTGAAAAATCCTAGTTAAATTTATATTGGTACTTTTAATTGGTTTTAAGTTTAATACTTAACATGAGGTTTATTACTCTTCGACTGTCACGATGAGGTTCAATAGATTGGACTCTCACCTCCCAAAAAAACTTCGGTATGTAATATAAAGACGTGTAACGTGTTTAATAGAGAATAATTTAAGTATAGAGTTGTGAGAATTAAATATCAACGAATATAACAAAAGTTTTTTTTTTAAAAAAAGAACAAGGGAGAGAGATAACCGTAACCAAAACCATTTATGTATTAAATGAGCTAGTGAAGTTATAGGTTAATTTCCTGGGGTTCAATTGATTTTTTATGATAAATTTGAGTATTTTGTTTTATTCAAATTTAATTAACTTTCTAGTTAAATAAGTAACAAGAAAGCTAAAAAACAAATTGTTCAAGCACATCAAAGTACATGTTATGTCACGGAAATATTTCATATTTTGTTGTTTCTACTTTTTAAATTTTATAGTTAACGTTTATTTTTCTGATATAAATTTTAAGATGATTTTTATCATAAATTCTGAATACGATGTTGTAACATGTTTGTTTTTATCACCATTCCATCAATGGACGAGGATGGATGGGTAGAATATGATGACTCACTTGTCTCTAATCATGTTCTCTTTAAGACTCTGATTTCTCAAGAAATTGAAGCTTTTAAAAATATGCATAAAGATGAGGTAGAAGTTAACATAATAACATATTATTTGCTATTTGTGCTTCAATTCATGTTGGAAATTCCATGGGCCTTTGTTTGGGCTCTATCACAAAATATGGTTGTGACTTGTTTGGGCAAACACAGGTTTTAAGAAAAACCGGTTCGATTTGTCAATGAAAAGTCAGAACCGGAGAGTTCAACAATTCGGGTTGAACCACTTTTGAGTAGCGTTGGCATTTTTGACCGGTTCAGTTAGTTTCAAACAACTTTTAATGAAGCGGAATGTAAACCGATCCCTAACCTATAGTTTTTATCAATTCCAACACGGTTTCTAGCATACTAGTTCCAGTTTTAGTTCAAAAACCGGTTTTTCTATGCGTCACTAGTGTAGAATAAGGTTAAGTAATGTCCCAAGTGTCTTTTGTTGGATTATGTACGGGTTCGGTTACATCACGTAGACAGTCAGCGGCGCTCTAGCTGCACATGGCTGCCCCCAACAAAGTATGACACTTTAAAGTCATTAATCAAACATCTTCTTCTAGTATCATTTTACTATAACAAGACAATAAACTTATGGTAATTATAGTCATTTATCCTTTCTGTAAAAGACATTAATTGAGTTATTTGAGATTAATTCTCATATAGGACTCAATTATTATAGTTCTCGATCTAGATTCAAAATGGTCCAATCAAACACACAGTCAGTTTGGGTGAGGCCTCACACTTCACCAGTTTGAATCAACGAGGGCGCCACGATGTCTAACTGTTACATATAATGTAAGAGTACAGAATCCCTTATTGACTACATACAACTCCCACTGAACTTCAGAATTATTCCCAACCAAAGCCTTGATGACTGGCAGTTACGCGACAGCGGTTGACAGTGATCAAAGAATAACCCTCGGTAAACGGAAGTTCTAGTATGCATCTCAGGTCATAGGATACTAAATGAGTATACCAATATCAAAGCATCTTATAATAAAGATGGTTTGTGGCGAGTTACATCCAACGTCATTCATAATGAGGTCTGTGAATTTAGAAGTCAACTCCTTGAGTCTAAATTCAGAATAGTCTTAATTCAGAATTGTTCCCACAAGTCTGATCGACTATGGATAATTTAGAATACGATATCCATGGATTAAACGTATTAAAATCAAACACAGTTATAGGATTCATAATTGTATCTATATCAGTAGATCAAAATGAATTCAAAAGTATAACTGTTTAAAAGTTCATACATCCAAATACTAAATCAAAACATATCACTAGCTAATCTAAGGCCGATCGCATTTCTATGCAGATCATGCTTGTTCTGAGTCATGGGCTTAGTAAACGGGTCTGCTAGGTTTTGATCTGTGTCGATTTTTCTTATCACGATGTCTCCCTGTTTCATTATGTCCCGTATATAATGAAACTTCCTCTGAATGCCCTGTGATGAGATCTGGGCTCTTTGGCTTGAGCAATAGCACCTGTGTTATCACAAAATATCTCGATTGGTTGCTGAATACTTGGAACCACATCGAGATCGGCTATGAACTTCTTCATCCAAGCAGCTTCCTTTGCAGCATCAGATGCTGCAATGTATTCAGATTCAGTGGTAGAATCTGCCACCACACTTTGCTTGGAACTTTTCCAAGAGATGGCTCCACCATTGAGTGTGAATACAAAACCAGATTGTGAGCGAGAGTCATCTCGGTCAGTTTGAAAACTAGCATCAGTGTAACATCTTACAGTGAGCTGTTCTTCAACTCCTCCATATATTAAAAACATGTCTTTAGTCCTTCTCAAGTACTTCAGAATGTTCTTAACTGCAGTCCAATGGGCAAATCCAGGGTTTTGCTGATAACGGCTAGTAATGCTCAAGGCATACGAGACGTCAGGTCTAGTGCACAGCATAGCATACATGATAGAACCAATCGCTGAAGCATATGGAACCTTTTCCATTCGCTTAATATCAATGTCCGTTGAAGGAGATTACGATTTGTTCAACACGGTACCTTTAGTCATTGGAACACCTCCTTTCTTGGAGTTTTCCATCTTAAAGCGCGTCATCATTTTGTCTATGTATGTGCTTTGACTAAGCCCTAGAAGCCGCTTAGATCTATCCCTATAGATCTTTATTCCTAGAATGTAAGCAGCTTCTCCAAGATCTTTCATTGCGAAACAAGCTCCCAACCATTTTTTAACTTCGTTAAGCATTGAGATATTGTTTCCAATGATCAGTATATCATCCACATACAATATGAGGAACGATATAGTGCTCCCACTAGCCTTTCTGTAAACACAAGGCTCATCTTCACTTTTGACAAAACCGAATTCGACGAGTCTGTGATCAAAATGAAGATTCCAGCTACGGGATGCCTGTTTAAGTCCATAAATGGACTTATTCAGTTTGCACACCTTATTTGGATATTGTGGATCGACAAAACCATCAGGCTGAACCATATAGACATCCTCAGAGAGATGTCCATTTAGAAAAGCGGTTTTGACATCCATTTGCCATATCTCGTAATCATAGTACGCGGCTATAGCAAGCAATATCCTAATCGATTTTATCATAGCAACGGGTGAGAAAGTTTCATCATAGTCAACACCTTGAGTTTGAGTGAAACCTTTCGCAACTAGCCGTGCTTTATAGGTGTGTACATTTCCATGCATGTCGGTTTTTCTCTTGAAAAGCCAATTGCTCCCTACAGCCCGTGAACCGGGAGGTAGCTCAACCAAGTCCCAGACTTGATTGTCTCGCATGGATTGCATCTCGACGTTCATGGCATCTAGCCATTTCACAGATTCCGGATCTGAGATAGCAGATTTGTAGTTAGTAGGTTCATCACCAGAATCAGCTACTACCAGAACCTCAGGACCCTCTAGATTCCAAAGATATCTATCAGGTTCTTTGCGAGTTCTGCTACTTCTGTGAACGCTTGTGTTTATGTCTGAATCAGTAACAATTTCTTGTTGCTCAGACGCACCGACTACATCAGCGTTTGTTTGTGGTTCTCGAATTTATTCAAGATCCACAATATTACTTCCAGTTCCTCGATCAAGAAACTCTTTCTCAAGGAAATGTGCCTTCCTTTTGATGGAAATCATATTTGCATCAGGATGGTAAAAGTAATACCCGCTTCTATTGTAGTATCCAACGAAAATAGTTTTTTCGCCTCGAGGATCTAGCTTGTCATTAGACTCGCTAGTGACATAAGCATCACATCCCCACACTCTAAGGTAAGACAAATTTGGTTTAGACCCATACCATATCTCATATGGAGTTTTATCTACCTTCTTAGTCGGTGCCAGATTGACAAGGCGGGCGACGATCATAAGAGCATAACTCCAAAAGGAGTGAGGTAAGTGCACACCCCCGCTGATAGCGGAAACACGGGGGATGTGAGCTAGACGGGATCGTTATAACACATGGTATGCAATAGAGTAGCAATAGTAATAATATGATGACAAGCATGTCATGACGACACCCGAACACAATTGGAGACTTGTGTCGTGTATAATCAATGTTCACGACAGCATAGTCATAAGCATAGACATAAGATGATCACATAAACATTGATAATAACTTATAACGTAAATTCCCACAACTCGGGAATAAGTATACAAAAAATCATGTTCAAGCTTTACAAGGGTAATAATTACAATATGCATCCTAGGGTCTCCTCTATAAGGCAACACTCCTAGTTCTTCAATTACCCTGATCACCTGAAAAGAAATGCTCAAAACGGTCAACATAGTTGTTGGTGAGCTTCGCAGGTTTTAAGTAATAAAAGATATTAATGATGAAAACAGCAAGTTCAATAAGCGTTACCGCGACTACACTTATGTATAGGTGGTTTACCAGTTTTAAATAGCTACAGCCAAACCTAAACATCGGTTCCAAATGGGAATTGATGGCTGAAAGGAAACATTCCCAAAGTTTAAATAGTTTATTAAGACGTAGCAAGATCCACACAGCGCGTACCTATAGTTTATAACCAAGCCAATCCTTAGGTCCCATTATCGGGATTAATGGTTATATGAAAGAGTTTTCCATAGCATAATAAGTTTAATATGACGTAGCAAGATCCACACAGCGCATACGTTTAGGTTACAACCAAACCAATCCTTAGGTCCCAATTACCGGGATTAATGGTTGTAGTGGATGATCGGCCTAGAAGAACCACACAGAAGAACCACACAGAAGAGCCACACAGCCGGGAGCATCCAAGGTCAATGGCATCCACAAGTAACATCAATCAACACATAACATCAAGTAGTAGTGCATAGTAGGGTGATACCACTAAATCATACGTAGGGGTAACATAGCACATAGTTTAAGTTCACATGGCAGCAATCACAAGATAAGCAAGTTAAGATACTTATAGAAGTAGTAGCCAACTTCCACTAGGGAAGGTGCCTGAAATCAAGTTATATAGGTGAGCATTCTTTTCCCCCAAGTTGAAAATATTTAAAAAGGTTTTATAAGAGTAAAAAGGGGCCACGAAACTCACTGAACAGACGATAGGCACGTGTGATGAATATTCCCAATGGTAGGATGCTATGAACAGTCAAACACCTATTGACAGTTACTGACAAGCATTAATAACGAGCATAAAGCATAAGATGATGTCAATAGATTCGGGCAGTTTCGGTTCGGTCGTGGGTAGTACACACACAAGCAGGCATACACGTATCAGACTAGGTTATTTTAAATAGTATGTGCCTGTTGATAGTGTTGACTTTAATCTTTGTGGTCAAGCTATGACACTTTATTAATGTTACCTTATCGTCGTAAGATCTCCGAAAAGGAGATCCACACACACACACACCGTCATCAGTCACACAACAGGACCGAACGCACGACTCAACCCTTCCCTCGTACGAATGGACCTTCAGTCGTACGAATCAGCTTCATTCGTACGATTGAACCTTCATTCATGCGACTAAGCATTCAGTCGTACCATGCAAGACCCAGTCATACGACTCACCCTCCATACACATGATTGGACCTTCATTCGCACGAATCAGCTTCATTCGTGCGATTGAACATTCATTCGTGCGACTGGTCTTTCAGTCGTACGACTCACACACAATCGCACACAATTTCATTCGCACTGACTCAATCGCATGCACACTCATTCGCATGGACTCATTCGCGCACACATTCAATCGCACACACCCATACGCATGACTCAGTCGTACGATTTGCCCAATCGCACGGCTCGGTCGCGTGACACACTCATACGCCTAACCCAGTCGCACGACTCACCCCAGTCGCACGGCTCAGTCGGCCGGAAGGCCCAGTCGCCCTGCACAGCAGATCGCGACTGCTGAGACTTCGAGCAGCGTCCAGCTGCTCCGGGCGTGGGTTTCACACACCAAGAACCTCCAGAACGCTTATCCTAACATGTCTAAACAAGAAGCACACTCAAAAATACAACATGCAAGCCCACACGACCTCATGTGCTCGGATGAACCCGAGCACCCGAAACCCTAGAAAACGCAGCAGCTAAATCGAGCTAAAAACGAGGTAAGCGAGGTTATCTACCTGCTAGGAACGAGTATACACGATGACACTCAAGATTTAACGGTGGAAACGCGAGAAAACGAGCGGTTTTGGTGCTAGAGGGGTGAAGAAAGTGAAGAGGAGAAGATGAAGAAATGAAGAAGAAGATGTTGAAAATGGCTGGGAATGGGGTTTTTATACCCATCCCAAGTTTGCAAAATGTCACTTTTAGTCCCTACACTTTGCCCCAAGTTCCTAAATTTTGTTTCGGTTGAAAACGTTATTTATTAGTCTTGTTTTTATTAATGATAAAATGTTGTTAATGATATTTATAATTTAAAAATGGTTTCGTACGTGACAATAGTTTTTATATAAAAATGGTGCGTTTAGTGTTAACGGGGCAAATCTTGGAAAACGTTTTAGGTTGATAACAATTCAGGCAATGATAGCACACGCATAAGGTTAACCAAGCAAGCAAACAGGCATAATATCCACATAGATAGGCTATAAAGGTGAAGAATGACCGACTACAGAAGTTAAATCAAACGCGTTAAATAACAGACCTTCGGTGACGGATGTCACAGTAAGTTAGTTCTACACATCATCGATCGAACCATATTAAGTAGGGTTCGATTTCTCCTCTCACTCACGCCATTAAGTTGGGGTGTGCCGGGTGGAGTGAACTGTGAAACAATTCCACATTCCTTTAGATGATCAATGAACTCTTGGCTTAGGTATTCTCCACCTCGATCTGATCGAAGTACTTTGATAGTCTTATCAAGTTGGTTTTCTACTTCGTTCTGAAACTCTTTAAACTTTTCAAAGGTTTCATGTCTATGCTTCATAAGGTAGACATAGGCGTATCGACTATAATCGTCAATAAACGTAACAAAAGTATCTTTCGTGATTTCTAGACATGGTTCTGAAAGGACCACATACATCAGAATGTATAAGTGCTAACAGATCCTTAGCCCGTTCACCAACATGGGTGAAAGGATCCTTTGTGAGTTTACCAGCTAAGCAAGATTCGCATTCATCAAAAGATTCATGTCCTGTGGATTCAAGAATCCCTTCGGACTAAAGCCTTTTCACACGGGCCTTGCTTATGTGGCCAAGTCTACAATGCCATAGAAACGTATCGTTAATTCCAGATTTGATACGTTTAGAAAGATTATATACATTATTGTTTGTTTGAATATCAATCTCATAAATACCACTTCGAGGTTTAGCCTCAAAATAAAAGATATCATTCAAGTAGGCAGAAATAACAGCATCATTAAAAACATACTTGAATCCTTGTTCAAACAATAAAGAAACTAAAATAATATTTCTGGTTAAACCAGGAGCAAACAAACAATTATTTAAAGTAATTACAAGACCAGATGGACAAGAAAGATGATATGTTCCAGTTGCTAGAACCAGTACTCTTTTCCCATCACCAACGATGAGCTCCATGTCGCCTTGTTTCAGTTTCTTCCACTTTTCAGGCTCCTACAAGACATTAATGATATGGTAACCACATCCAGTACCAAATACCCATGTGTTGCTGAAAACAGTGAAAAGTTCAATAACATAAATCAGAATACCTGAAGAAGAGCCTTCACCATTGGCCTTCTTCACCTTCAGCTTGGCTAGATAGTCAGGACAGTTACGTCTCCAGTGTCCCATCTTATTGCATTCAAAACAGTGTTGCTCCTCAGGAGGGGGCGCTGCTTTGTTTTTAGCCAGCTATTTGTTGTTGGTGGCAGGCTTGGCAGCAACAACTTTACCTTTACCCTTATTGTTATAAGTTTTTTTCTTGGGGTTTGGTTTCCTAACACCAGTAGATCGGACCATCAACATTTGACTGGCTTTACCTGGTATGTTTTGCTCAGCAGTTTTGAGCATACCATGTAGTTCAGCTACGCTCTTAACCCACGCATTCATATTAAAGTTCATTATGAACTGGTCGTAAGAACTAGGCAAGGAGTTCAAAATGAAGTCTACTGCCATTTCATCTTGCATAGGATAACCAAGTTTGGTCATTTGGTCGATGTACCCTTTCATTTTAAGCACATGGGTACTAACAGGCGAGCCTACTTGCATTTTGCAGGATATAAGCTGCTTCATGGTATCATAGCGCTCTTGTCGGGCTTGTTTCTGAAACATGCCCTTAAGTTGCTCAATCATGTCAAATGCAGTCATGTCCTCCATGTTCTTCTGGAGATCATGAGACATGGTGGCTAGCATAAGGCAGGCTACCTCATCGACATCCTCCTTAAATTTTTCCCAGGTTCTACGGGCTGCGGCCGTATTGTTTTCAGGCTCGTTGGGAACAGCGCTATCTATAACATAGAGCTTTTTCGCCATCTTGAGAACCAATCTCAGATTGCGGTGCCATGCGAGAAAGTTGGTGTTATCAAGTTTCTCTTTCTCAAGAATAGACTTGAGAATGAAGGAGTTGTTGGTTTCTGAAGACATCTATAAGCAAAATAAATTAATTACTATTTTCGATGTATTGTTTCCTTATTTTAACTAATGACCCATTTACAGTAATTTTAAATAAGGAATGAGAATCTGGCTTGGTCAGTCACTAAAGGAAGCTAGGGCACGCAACATTAGTAAGTGATTAGGCAGACTGACAATGTTTATCAATTGTGAAAATTGCACAACTCTCGTGTATGAGGCCGCAACGACAACATTTGTCAATGCATTGATACGTTTAGCCTCATCTATGCCCACTTTTCTCTCTAGACAGTTGTGGCACGTAACATGAGAGAAAAGTAATAGTCATCCTAAAACAGTTACTTGTGAAAGGGCCGGATGTGTCAACAAAACCCTTGCACCTTGGAAGAATAAACTACACATCAAGTGCGGTGTTGTGGCTCCAAACACTGATGTTTCGCTTAATGTTCCAAGTGTTCTTTATAGTAGGGTGGCATAGACTATTGATTTTTATCTATGGGATCCAATTTTAGTGTTTACCGAATAGGGTCAAACACAACGTATAATTAAGTTATACGTGCGTCGTAAAAGTTAGTTTTACAATATATAGTTCGTGATAATAAATGACGAACCCTTTCAGCTCTCGGAACACCAGATTTTAATACCCTATTAAAACTAGGTTCATCGCGAGATAGACAACCGATTTTTAAGTTGATAATTTTAAATTATTAAGATTTAAGTTTTAAAATTTAAACTAATTTTAAATTTGAAAACTTATCTAGTTATCCTTTTAAATGGATAATTAATTTTAATTTAAAAATTATCAAGTTTTAAGTTTTGAAATTCAAACTAATTTTGAATTTGAAAACTTATCCGATTATCCCATTTAAAACAAATTCGGACAGTCGAACAGTTACAAACAGTCGAACAGTTACAGGTGATATAAAATAAAGCAACCATAATAGCAAAATAATATGTAAATCTAATGGCTATGATTGTTTGATCTCGCTAGAGCCAAATAGCGAGATCAAGCTAGGTCATGGGTGAAAACACAAAACAACCACAAGGATGGACCTAAGTGCATCTAGTTGTCTTGATGGGCTCCCACTGACTCCTTGATTCGTCTTGTCTCCAGTTTTGACTTCGGGTGTTCAAATATTACAATATTTACAAAAGAAATACAAAATAAAAGAAAACTCTAATCTATTACAACTTTGAGCCATCAAATGGGCCAAAAATCATAAAACCAAAAACTTTAACAATAACAAATCACATCACAATCATTTAACCACAGGGTCTAGCCAGATTTACATATTAAAACACAATCAAAATAATACCAAGTTTTAAACTTATTTTTACAACTTGTTAAATTATTAAAACAAGTGTCTTTTGTTGGATTATGTAATGTCCCAAGTGTAGAATAAGGTTAAGTAATGTCCCAAGTGTCTTTTGTTGGATTATGTACGGGTTCGGTTACATCACGTTGCCAACCGAGCTATGACCCGTAAGAGTTACACCTTGGGCAACAAATATTAAGTCCACTTAATTTGATTAACTGGCGCTTACGAACTATATCGGGTTTTATAATTTATAATTGTTATAAATTATTTAGTATTAATGTTTATTTAAAATAAATAAAGAAAAGCAAGATTCCTTTCAATATATTATACATTCTTTTTGAAAAGCAAAAGAAATATGGTGGTCTGTAAAGCATGTAAAAGTGATTGAAGGAATCTAGAAAACAATCAACGGAGAGAAGATTTCATTTAAAACATCTTCAACCTGTGTCTTCTTCATTTTTCTTCTGGGAATGAGAGCCATTTATCTCATCTCTCTAAGAAACAAGATGGAGAGTTGAATTTTTCTTCCTATCACAAACAATCGATATATTTGATTGCAACCATGGATCACGCCTCTTAGAGCCGCAACCACTGTGTTCCAATTTAGTGTTCGTTGATTCTAGCGTTCATTCGTCCCTCGGTGTCTCAAACGGTTAATTATTAACCACAAAGGTATATTATATCTCATCAGTAGGATATTTATATTATGTATTTGCATTGTTTGTAACCCAGATCCTGTCGGGTTCATTCTGGTATTTTATTATTACTCCGCTGCGTTACATATTATTAATCTGATTAATAATTATCAAAAACTGTTTTAATAAATAAATAAACCTAACGAAGATACCACTGAACCCAACATCTTTCACCCCATTCACCTAGTTATTTTATATATAATACTAATTACCAATTTTTTTATGCATAATAACGTTGTACGTATAGTTACTGGTATTGTACATATGCTTTGTTTCTTAGTTTTTATTTATTTATTTATTTATATTTTTATGCGTAATAGCATTGTACGTATACTTATTGGTGTTGTACATATGTTTTGTTTCTTAGTTTTTTTTTTCATTTATTTATTTACATGTTTCTGTTTCTATTTCTATTTCTATCTTTCAAATAAATAATATAACATAATGCATTGCTATTAATCTAATCATATATACGACCCTTATCTCGACGTTAGAGTTTTGTTTTTCATTAATAAACATACGTTATCAGTGGCTTCAGCGTCCTCTTCAACGCATGAATATCCAACAACATTTTGATGTTTGTTTTTTTAATTGTTTCTTGCCCCTCCAACTCGCGGGTTTGCAACTACGTTTTAAATTAGTTTTACGCCATTTACACCCCAGCCGCAATACGGGAGTCATAATACTAGTGTTTCCTAATTTTAATCCGTTTAGAATGAGCACAACACATATCAACCATTCATAACTAAATGAATCAAGGTGTCATCTCTACTTCTAACAACTGTTCATGTTAACATAGTTGGAATGAAAAGAATTCAGAGTCATGAAAAACAGTTAACATCTATGGATTTAGATGCCAAAATGTTAGATGAAGATGATGAACTTGACCTACGGGTCAGATGGACTACCCGAGATTTTGGTTGAGAACCCCAAATTGGAATCACTTGGGACGTGGGGATTGGGATCATATGGCAATGCAGATGGTATGATGCTTAAAGGAAGAAAAAGAATCAAATATAAGCATTCTGGCACTAATGTTAAATGTTACAAGTTTCAACACTTCATGATCTGATCCCAGTTACAAAACGCTGGATGCCAGCAAAATCTGGTATGATCTTGAGATCGTAGAAGCTGTTCTTATGAACGGATTCCATATGATGTACGAGAAACCTGCATTGATCTTCACCGTTCGTCTGCAGCCAAGAAACACATATAAGATGGTAAAATTAGTGTTAAAAGCATCAGATGGACAATCTTGATTGCTGGTTTATGAGCAGGGCAGGTAACGGGTCAAATTGGGCCTTTTGCGGGTCGAAACAAGTCAAGTTATATTAGGTTAAAATAAATGCATTAGATTACAAATATAAAATTATTACATGAACACAAAAATTATTAGAATATGTATGAATTTAAAGCGTACACTATATACACTTGAGCGGTGAAAATAAAAATCTGTAAAAAAATATCAGTAAGCTATTGTGATAAAAATATGAAAAACAAAATATTTGTGACCAAATTTAATAATATCATAACTAAAAATACATAATGGAATTGCTGGCAAGATCTTAGTAAAACACATAGCATGCATCATCCCATTGAACATTATGCTTCTATATATGTAAAATGAGCAGCAAAATCAGTGAATTCTAAAATGAGTAGCACAGTCGATGAATTCTCCTGACGGTATATTCAAAAACCAACGGATGAAAATGGTCAAAACACTATTCCTTGGCTTCTCTTTTAAAGGCTAGTGTAATAAGTAATTAAATCTTCGAAAAAACGATTTTTGAGGTTGTATGCTTTATAAAAGTGGAAAATTTTTGAACATTTGACCCGTTCCACTTTCAGCTAAATTTTTGGATTCGAAAATTTACAAGTTTGACTAAAAACACAAACCAAACTGAAATTTCATAAGTAAACAGGTCAAAACTGATACATCTTGACATGGCGTTAAAATTAGTGACTATAGCATTACCTCAAAGGCGAAAAATCCACCAGGTTTTAGCATAGAAGCAGCACCATTGCAAAGATGCAGAAGGTCAGACATGCCATCTTCGCCACCATCTAGTGCCAGTATTGGTTCATGTCTACCGACTTCGGCTTGGAGCCCACTAATGTGTCCACTTGGTATGTAGGGTGGATTGCTTACAAGGCCTGCAACTTGGACTTCAAACTCGGTCAACGGATCAAACCATGATCCTTGCTTTACAGAGATTTTATCCTGATTTTGAATAATGAGTCTTTCATTAATTTGCATTTGACCAAAGGTACAATCAATGAAAAGCAGTGAACAAAATCCTACAGCGTTACAAATCTAACTGTTGTGAAAAAAATATGCTAAAATCATAATCCATGAATCACTTAAATTCTGGTATAATTAATAACAAACAAATAAACATATTAGTAAAATCTCACTCACCCAGTAGGGTCCGCAGAGGGTAAGATGAAGGCAAAGTCTTACCTCTATCTCATGGGATAAAAAACCTGCTCCCAGCAAGACCCTTGCCTCAAAAAAAGCTCTCCTCATTTTTATTTTTTTTTGTTTTTAAATAACGAAACATACCAGAGCGAAACAATTATCATAACAGAATTTATTAATAACAGAAGATAAGAGAACATGAAGGCATAGAAGTCTGTAAAACTGAAGTAGCTAAGGTGCTATTTGTATTTTTTTTTTTGCAGCAAAATGGCTGCAGTCTGCAAGCACAGGACTAACGTCTAACAACATACCTCATGTTAAAGCAAATCTAGGACTAAAGTATGCCAGATTAAAGGCACCCTAAGACTAAAGACTTCTACTATAACTGGTATAATCTTAAATTTAGAATCCAAACGAATACAATATGGCAAATAACCAAAGAATCAAAACCAACTTGGTTCAAAAAAGCATGCGCCTAAGGCGTTTGGCAAATGGAAGCGGCAACCAAAGCGCCTAAGAAGCCACAAGCCGGTCAAAACTAGGCCCCCTGCTCCGGAAATGTAAAAGTAACAACCTTTGGAAGCTTATATGGAAAAAAGACCAAAACGATGAAGTTTTGGTTGTACATAAGTTATATTTGATTGTATATAGAACAAAGCCGCATGTAGAGCCCCCGCCTCGCGCCCCAGAACCTAAACACCTCAGAATCACACTTTTAACACCAAGAAAACCAATACATCTACTTTCTACTTAAAACAAACATAAGCTAACACATCAGAGCATCAGAAGCACCCAAATTACCTGCAAATTATACCTTTTCACATTAAAAGAAGCAACTTGAACAGCAACAGAGCTAACATCAACAGCAACAACTCTCCCAAACTCCCCCAAAATTCTCCCAATCCCAATAGCAATTGCACCACTACCAGTCCCCAAATCAACCCACAAACCCCTCTTCAAATCCCCATTCTCCTTCACCACACCATCAACCAAATCCACTATCATCTCAGTCTCAGGCCTAGGGATCAACACCCCCTCTTCAACACTCAACACCAAATCTCTCCAATGCTCACACCCAACCACATACTGAAAGGGTCTTCTCTGCTCAATCCTCTGCTTCCACAACACATAAAGATCCCCCAATTCAGCCCTAAGTTTCAAAACAGTATCAATTTCACAATTGCTTCGAGTTAGTAACGATTTGGGGCTTTCTACAGCGTCTTCGATGAGCCAATTGAGTTCTCTGTGAAGGGTATCTGAATCTGGGCCGTTGTCGGAATCTTTGAAGGATGAACCGACTGATGAGGCTAGGGTTTTGCCCCAATTTTGGAACTTTTGGAGGTCGGTGAGGGTTGTGGTGAAGATTGGTGGCCGGAGGAACAATGGGGTTTTGGGGTTTGGTGAAGTGGGTGTATGGGAGAGTGAAGAAGATGATGAAATGGGTTTTCTGCAGGTGATGGATCGACGAAGTGTTGTTGATGATAGTGAGGTTGAGAGAGATGAGGCTCGTGACAATGTTGAAAGATTCATCTCATCTGGTTAATCTGTCACTATGAAGTATGAACAAGAAGTGTGTTTTTATTGTTTTTGTTCGTGTCATGAAAACCCAATACCCGGTGATTCTATAAATATACAGATATAGAGTAGGAGGTGCTCGCGCGATGCGGCAGGCGTAATGTGATATGATGATATTTTTCATCCAACATGGGTTTATGATATTTTGTTTTTATTGTATTATTTACAAAAAATATATTAAGTATTTTATAAGCTCTTACGTGAGTATAATTATTGTGGTTGATATACGTGATACGCAATACGCAGATCTAGCAAGTAATATATATGCATTGAACTATCAATTAGTTCAAGAAAATCATTTTTGCAATAAAGTAATACACGAATAAACAAATATAATTTTTAAACATAAAAGTTGAAGTAAAATTATCCGGTACTCATTTTTATTCAATGATGAAGTGATCTCATCATGATGATATCATTTTAATCGAAAGGCTCAAACATTTAAATGATCTAAAGTATGTTGGGCAATCACCATTTCTTATCAAGAGCAAGCCCATAAACATCTGTTATATCTTATTGATTCACCGCTACATCTAATGGAGGGTATTTTTTGGAATATCAGGTATTTGTTTTTGATTCTATGCCACATCTTATGAAGCTTGGTTATTAGAAATATTCTTCACTTTGACAGAGTCGTTCTTCGCTATAACATGTTTCGTAACTGAAAAATAAGTAAATGTTTAGGTTTTTACATATGAATTTATCATAGCTCACAATATTAAATAGCATAGGTAAGGAAATAAAATTAGAGTTTCAGAATTTAAAATGACACCCGACACATCTTTCAAATTATTCTGTTCATATTAGATTCTATATTATGCAAAAGAAAATATAATAAGTTAGTATGTAGTAAATTGATTGTATTTTTTATCAGAAATATCACGTGTTTCCTTTGATTATAAATTTTATCCATAAAAAAACAAAAATTACTAATGAAAAACAACATCACGAACATAAAACATAAGCCGTTTAATTTAATAAACCATAGTGTTAGGTTTTGGCACACGTACATTTCACCTATCACGTAACACTTCCAGATATACAACATTTGAGATGTACACTCTGGCTCGTTTGAATTTTTTGGAAGGGTATACTAACACATTTTTGTACTTTCCCGTGATATACCTTTTCATAAAGCAACATAAAGTTGTCTATATGAAAAAACAGATTCTGACAGATAAACACCAACATGCTATTTGACCTTAAGCTTTGTTAATTGTCATGGAAAAGCTAAGTCGAATGGGGAACTATTTTTTTAGTTTTTATTTTTAAAAAACTAATCTTTCTTAGTTTTTATTTTTAGAAAACTAATATAATGCAAGTACATTTTAGAGTACATAACAGGATTTACTGCAACACAAAAATCTATAACAACAGATTTTTAATAATTAATATCTCAAAAAAAATAATATCATCAAAGATCTATACCACTTTAATAATTAATTTTGTTCAAAATTGAGGTACACAGAAGATTAAACAGACGACTTTGAAAATTAATTGCAGGTACACACAGCAGGTATACTGATCGTAGATGAGTTTTTAGTTTAATTGGTTGAGATGTAAAATCTAAAAAATGTATTATTTCAGGCTACCTTTTTCGTCACTGTAATTAGTTGAGCTAATTTAATTTTCTTAAAGTAGAAAAAAAATTATTGCATAGTTGAATTTTAAATATGAATTTTTCTTTACCTTTTTTTATTTTTTAGGTGGTTGAGATGTTTGTGGAGGATATATGCATTTTTTATGTATGTTGAGATATTTATGGAGGATATAATATATGAATAAAGTTAATAGTTGTAATGTGTAGGGATATTATGGAAATTAACATAGGGGTTATTTTGTAAATAAGATTTTAAATACCATTTTACCCTTATAAATGTTTGTATTCTATGCATTGAATATTATGCATGTTCTTAATTTTAGGGTATCTTAAAATACCCCTCTCATATATTTATATATAGTATAGATATACAAGATATACAGTAATATTTATATTTTTTAACTCGTAACAATTTACAATTGTTTCTAAAATATTAAAAACATATCTTGGTAAATATAGAAAACCTACATTTTATTTGGTTTGGGAGTATGTAATTTGTGGATCAAATGTGAAATGTGCATTTGTTTAAAATTATTGTACTATTTATCTTTCACTTTCACTATAGTGGCTTTTATGGATTTCATCGTTTTTGTTTGTATTAATTTTTTGAGTTATGTGCAGCACATGTAAAGGTATTTTGATTATTTTATTCGTGAAAAACAATTATTGTTATTATTATTTACCATGTCTTAGGAAACATAAAATCAATTATTTTTATGGTTATGTGAGTGGTGTAATGTTCGCATCTTAGGAAAGGGAAAAACATCATTGTTGATGACATTCGACCAAATAAAACATATGACGTATTGGCCCATTTTATGCTTGAATTATGTTGGTTTAAATTCAACTAGCCTTTTATAATGATTGGTGGAATAGTTGTCTTTGTGTTCAGTGGCGGAGCTTCAATTTTTTCGTAAAGGGGGCGGGGGCGAAATTAATTTTTTTTAAGGGGGGCGGATTCGATATTTATATAAAAATTTACACTACCGGATCAAAAAATTACACAATCGGGCTAAAATTTAACATTACGAACGAAAAAATAGGGGGGCGGCGGCCCCCCCAACCCCTATAATGCTCCGCCATTGCTTGTGTTGCACTTTATAACCATAAAAACAACACACTAATCTGTGATCAAACTTTCAAAACGCTAAAGGGTGTTCGGTACCACTTCGTTGTCATAGTCTTTATAACGATTGAGTGGATTGCGCGTCGAGTTTTATTCCCTTTTAATGAAATTAGAAGTGGATTGTCTCCGCATGGCAACAGTTACAAAAGGTTAAGGCTTTCATTGGCGGACCTAAGATTTTTTTAGGGTATCGGAAGTTTTAGTGTTCAGATGACTATTATTCAATTTTATATTTTTTGACTTGGGTCAGGTCAAATAAAGAAAATAATGACATCAAATTCATTATACTTGATAAAGACACGTCATTAGAATATAAAGATACACCATTAGAAGATACATAATACACTCAAATTTGTTCTCTATGGATTTGAACTTTTAGAAAACGATATATGACACCAAATCCGTATTTACGTGATAAAGATACGTCATAAGAACATACATTAAATCTAACAAAATATTAAATTATAACTTGGTTATGTTAAATGTAGATTATAATAAATAAATAATTAAAATGGCGGCAAACTTCTTCTTCCGGACTATTTTCATGATTGCAAAAAATACATTTTCATTTCTGCGTAAATTGTTTTAAATTTTAATCAATTATTTTTTTCTCTTTCACTTTTGAGTAAATTACAAATCATACCATTTATTAATATATAAAATTACATGATATGTTCTTTCGTTTTAATAATTACATTTAAATTCCTTTTTTAAAAAATATATGTATACCTATTGTCATTTACACTAACTTTCAGTTAAATATACAGTTAACTCAGTTACGTATCTCTCATATGAGGTATATTTTTGTCATTTTCTTTTCACATTTAATATACTAAACAAATAAAAAATTAATTACTTTATATGAAATATATAATTAAAAGATATCGGACCGTTGGTTAAGTCAGTAAACAAATAAAAAAGATTATTTATTTTTTTAACATCTACAGGCTGTTAAAATATTCTGTAATTAAAGTAAACATATTTTTTAAACTTTAAAAAGTACTTTAACATTAAAATATAAATAAAAGTCATACAAATACATTAAAATATAAATAAAAGCCGTAAAAACTGCAATGATATTCATAAAAACATATAAATACATTTTATTTAATCGTTTATTCGATATTCTGCATTAACTACTCAGCAATTTCACCTCGTAACTGAGTTGTTTGGGTTGAGGTCCACTTACAATTAATGGTAGAATTTACCATCGAACAATTGTGTATAAAGTTCTGGAAAAGTCAATGGAGTCGTTTTCAAAGATCCAGCCTTCAGATGCCTCTAAACCCAAAATATAAACACTATAAGTTTATGTTTATAGGTAGTCGTTACAAACATGTATATATATGTGAAATACCTTCAAACATAAACATAATTCATTTTGACAAGTCAAACAAACCTAATCAAAATCAAACATAAACATAATCCATTATCAAACCTAAACATAATCCATATGACAAATTAAACAAACTTAAACATTATCAAACATAAACAAACAATTCATGGAACTATACTTATGGTGAGCACTAGGTGGCGGTCGAGCAGGAGGTAGCAGGAGAGGAGGTGGTCGGCGGTCGAGCAGGAGACAGGGCGGTCGACGGTGATGTCGCAAGAGCGGGGCGGTTGGCGGTCGGCGGTCGGCGGTGAGGTCGCCGGCGATGGGGGAAGGCTGGCGATGGGGGAGGGCCGGCGATGGGGGAGGGCCGGCGATGGGGGAAGGCCGGCGACGGGGGAAGGCCAGCGATGGAGGATGGGGAGACCGATGGGGGTGATGGTATGTGTTGTGTTTAGGTTATTTTTAATAAGAAGAGGTTGGAAGAGGAGAAAAGAGGTAGGTTTGGATCTTCTCCAAGAAGAGGACGGGAAGACATTTTTTAATGAAATGTTTTCCGAAAACAAACAGTCTGAAAACCTAAAATGTCTGCCCGTCCTCTTCTTGGTGAAGACAAAAGAGCTTAAGAAGTTCTTTTGTGAAAAAACAAACACCACCTTACATGACGTGGTTTAGTGGTTAGTGTTTAAAGTAATTGATCACGGGCCGATGAGTCATAGATCAACTGGTTTAGGGCCAAAAGATTTTATGTTACTGGTGCAACCAAAACCACTTGACATAGTCATTTTTTGGTACTATATTTAAGGGCTTCCGAAGCTAAGCATGAGGTCTTCCGAGAGTCTGAAGAACAACAGCTGAAGATATCAACTGAAGGCAACAACTGAAGCCAACAGCTGAAGACTATCTTCCGAAGACAAAGTCTGAAAGCTTCCGAAGACAAAGTCTGAAAGCTTCCGAAGACAAAGTCTGAAAGCTTCCGAAGAAAAAGTCTGATGAAAGAGCTGAAGACAAAGTCTGAGCTTCCGAAGACAAAGTCTGATGAAAGAGCTGAAGACAAAGTCTGAGCTTCCGAAGACAAAGTCTGATGAAAGAGCTGAAGACAAAGTCTGCTTCCGAAGACAAAGAAGACTCCAAGCCTCAGAAGAAGCAGTCTTCCGAAGTATAAGTGGCTTCGGAAGAAGTTATTCTTCCGAAGTACTTTATCCTTCGGAAGACATTGCTATGTCCAGTAGATATAAGTATGGTCCCTGACAGTCCGCTGCAGACCTCTGATATAGCATGGCATCTTCCTAAAGAGCCATGTTGTTGACCATACTTTATTCTACTGTTCACCTTTTTATGATAGTACATGTTACCAACTTTAGTTGGTGACAAAAGGTAAGTCAGGGACATGTACTGACTACCAACTCTCAGGAAAAATGTCTGAAAGACTTCACCTAGAATCTTGTAGTATAGATGTTAGGTTAGAGGTGTCCAGCTGGTATCAAAGTATAACCGGCTGTAGGTAGTATTACATATATCTTCTCCTTGTAACTCTTTAGATAAGTGATTTGAGTCCAAGAGTCTTGCAATCCTTTGAGTTGAGAAGCAATATATAAAAGTACCTTGAAAATTTACATCCTGTGTTCATTTACTTACTGTTACTTGTTATATTGTGATCAACTCTTTATAGACTCTTGCTGAGTGTTGATTCTAGGTGAGTTTGAGAGAAAAACCATCTGTTGAGTGACCACCATAATCGATCCTGCAATTGGTATCAGAGCTCCAGGCTCTTGATTGTGAGTTCTTACCATCCAAATCAACCTGTTTTTCACTCCTCACTACAAACCACTCACTCAAATGGCCGCTCTCTCCAAGGCTGATATGGAAACTGGCACCATGACCAAGTCCCCACTGATCACCCCTGAAGACTTTGACACATGGTGTATCAGAATGGAAGGCTTCATCAAGTATCAAGATTCAAGGATGTGGGACTCCATTGTCAATGGTCCTTTCATACCAAGCACTACTTTTGCCACTGGTAATCGCATCATTCCAAAAGATGTTGATGATTACTCAGAAGAAGATAGGAAGAGAATAGAGCTAGATCAAAGGGCTATGACTTCTCTCCAAAATGCTCTCCCCAACTCCATATACAGAGGCTTCAAGAAGTGCAAGACTGCTAAAGATTTATGGGAAGCATTGAAGCTGATGTGTGAAGGATCCAAGGAAACCCAAGAGAACAAGAAGGATCTCTTGAAGCAGCAGTTTGAGAACTTTACTTTCAAGGCTGGTGAGACCTTGACTCAACGATACTTCAAGTATGTTGAGATAGTAGATACTCTGATGGATATTAGAGTAGCTCTTGAGAATAGAGACATAGTTAGGAAGTTCATGTCTTCCCTAACTAAACTATGGACACACTACTGTGTTGTAATTAAGAGAACTTCGGACCTTAAGACTCTTACTCTGACAGAGTTGTATGGTATCCTAAGTGCATTCCAGATGGAGATGAACATGCAGAACTCATCTGGTCACTCCAATAACCAACTGGGTTCAGCCCTTCATGTGGTTGAAAGGGAAATCATAGAACCACAACATCAGTTGCTGTGTTACCCTGACAACTCACATAGTGGACCCTACATTACTCTACCTGAGACTCCAAAGTCTCAAAAGGTTCAACACAACTCCTTTCAGGATAGTTGTGTATTTGTCTCTGGAAGTGGACACTCTGGTGATTTTCAATACTGCTTTGATGATCTTGAGTGCTTCAGTCCAGATGATGTGGAGTATGTGGACATTGTCCAACAGATGGCTCTTTTAACTTACAGAGCGAAGAAGTTCTTCAAGAGAACTGGAAGGCAATTCCCTCAAAACCCAGTCAACAGCAAGTTTGGGTTTGATAAGAGCAAAGCAAAGTGTTACAACTGCAACCAACTTGGTCACTTTGCTAGGGAATGCAAGGCTCCCAAGAACAACCCGGGAACCCCACAGGCCTCCACACATCCCACTGCTTCAAAGCATGAAGAGAAGTCAACTGAAACAGCTGCTGTGGCTCAAGATGTTGACTGGAGCTTCATGGTTCAGGATGTGACTCCCGCTCAAGCACTCATGGCCGGAACAGATGATGATCAGGTATATGAACATCTTTGTACTGCTGCCTGTATGCTAAAGTTAAACTTTATAAGGATTACATTTCAGAAATCAGATCTGAGGTTGAGTCTTTAAATGTGTTAAAATCTGATTTTAAGAGAGTTGAATCTGACTATCAAAAGAAAATTGAAGAGTTAGAGAAAACTGAGTCTCTTTTAAAACATGAAAAGACCAACTATAAGACTCAAATCAAAGATCTGATATCCAAACTATCTGAAGTTCAAGCCCAGTTAGTCACTGCTGAGGCTCAGGCCACGAAGCAAGCTATTGCTGAGCAAAGCTTCCAAACTATTCTTGCATCATCCTCTCATTCCAAAATGTTTTATCAAAACAAAGAAGGGTTGGGAACCAATGAAATAGCTCCACCACACTCTTATGAGTCTATTAGACTACCTAGATGTGGTACTGAAGAGCAAGAGGTTCCAACTGCTAACCCTTCTCCATTGGAACTAGAGAATTAGGCAAAAATAGTGGCCACCACAGGGGAGAAACTGGAGGATACACTCATCTTCACCTGTGAAGACCAAATCCTAACCACCAAGGCAAGAAGAAGCAGAGCTAAAGCTGCTAGAAGGACTGCCAAGAAGGTTGCAGAGTCCAAGCTTAAGATTGACCCAAAGCAAAAGGGTGTCTTCATTTCTGCCGGATTTCAAGTGGTAGGTACTTCTGATTCAGGAAAGGAGTGTAGTACCAGCACTCCTATCCTACCGAAGGATCAGAAGTTGAAAGGGAAAGTTGCTGATGAAGAGAAGAAATCCAAGAAACAGCAACCTGCTAGTTCCCAGAAGGCTAACATTGCATGCATAATGTGTGGTCTGCACAACCACATGGCTAAAGATTGTTACTACAATCCAGCAAGCACACATTATGCAAATAATATTAGAAGAGAAGGAGTCAGAGAAGGTTTCTCAGTTGGACCACTTCAAACGGTCCAAATGATGAAAAAGGGAAAATTGGTCTCGGAAGCCAAGTTGCTTTCGGAAGGAAGTACTCCTTCCGAAGGGAAAATGGCTTCGGAAGCCAAACCTTCTAAGGTTCGGAAGAACAAGAAGGCTCCCTTGAAACCATCTCAGAAGAAGACTACTTCGGAAGAAAAGGTGGCGAAGGCTTCTTCCAAAAAGAAAGAAGCTTCGGAAGAAGACCATGTTGCAAAAGCTTCAACAAGCTCATCCTCAAAGATCAACCAAGGGATGGATTGGAAGATCAAAGAAGATGCTGCAGCCCAAACCTCTTCTTCAACGGCCTCTATCGAACCCCAATGCATATCCTTTGGTTCAATTATGTCACTCTCTTTGGAAGAGCCCAAGACCTACAAGGCTTGGGCTTCCAAACAAAACTAACCATCTCATCTTATGTGCAGGGACGTCTATTTGACAAGAACAACAATATCTGGATTGTAGATAGTGGATGCTCCAGGCACATGACAGGGAACAGATCTCTCCTTCAACAATTCCAGAACTTTGATGGAGGGCTTGTCCAATTTGGAGGTGAGGCCGGAGGATATATTTCTGGCAGAGGAAGTATATCCAATGGCAGAATAAACATTGACAAAGTTCACTTTGTCAAACAGCTTGAACACAATCTGTTAAGTGTTTCTCAATTATGTGACCAGAAGCATCAGATGCTTTTCACAGAACATGAGTGCATTATCCTCAAACCAGGGATGACAATTCCTCCGGAATTGGTGCTTCTTAGATCCCCCAGGAAAGGGATATGTACAAGCTGGATATGAACAATGCTTCTCCTATGGGTGAAGTATCATGCTTTCTTTCCAAAGCTGATAGTGATGAGTCAACCCTATGGCATAAACGCATGTGTCATGTGAATTTTAAAACAATGAATAAATTGGCTAAAAATAAATTGGTACATGGTTTGCCTAAAAAGGAATTTTTCTGCAAAGATAACTGTGTTGCATGCCTGAAAGGGAAACAACACAGATCATCTCATAAATCCAAATGTGTTAACTCTATCACTACTCCATTATATTTATTGCATATGGATCTCTTTGGTCCCACAAGTATAATGAGCATTGGAAGGAAATCATACTGCCTTGTGATTGTTGATGATTTTACAAGATTTACATGGGTATTCTTTTTAAGAAGTAAAGATGAAACTGCTGAAACTTTAAAATCTTTTATTCTTAAAATAGAAAATCAAATTGATCACAAGGTTAAGATCATTAGAAGTGATCAAGGGACTGAGTTTAAGAACTTTGTTCTTGACTCATTCTGTGACTCAAAAGGGATTGCCAGACAATATAGTGCTCCCAGAACTCCTCAACAAAACGGTGTTGCTGAGAGGAGGAATAGGACACTTATTGAGGCTGCTCGGACCATGTTAGCTGATTCAAAGCTGCCTCTAACATTCTGGGCAGAGGCAGTCAGCACTGCATGCTATGTGCAGAACAGGGTTCTTGTAGTTAAGCCCCATGGAAAAACCCCTTATGAGTTATGGAACAAGAGGCCACCGTTCATTGGCTTTCTAAGGTCCTTTGGCTGCAGGTGTACCATACTTAACACAAAGGACAACTTAGCAAAGTTTGCTGAGAAGTCGGATGATGCTATCTTTGTTGGATGCTCTTCTAGCTCCAAAGTTTATAGAGTATACAACATCAAGAATCAACAATTTGAGGAGTCATCCAATATAGTTGTTAATGAGCACACTCCTTGTGTTAGGGGGAATGGACCTGAGTATAACTTTGATTTAGAATTGTTTCCAAACTATTCTAAACAATCTTGTGAGAATGTTTCAGCTGGAACAGGTGCTCAAGGTGATGCTGATATTGATGCAGATCAACTATTTGAGCTTCCCAGACCTCTTCCAAATTCTCCAAGAGCTGAAAGGTAACAAGCTTCAACCATTCACAGATCTGATAGTGTAACAATCTCCAGGAATGATGAAGCTTCAACAAATGAATCACTTGATCAACCTCAAAGCTCTTCAGGTGATCCATTACAACACCAGGTTGAGGGAAGTGGTATTCTGAAGGAACAGGCAACTGTTAATACTACTTCACAACCAACCATTGATGATGTTTCTCAATTATTCAATCAGTCCTCATTGAATGACTTTGAAACAACAGTTAGACAGAGTGATCCAGTTCCTGATCAGAACATGTCCAACCTAGACTTATCTCTGCAACTGGAAGTGATTCCTCGCCTTAGGATTCACAACACTCATCCAACTAAGAACATCATAGGGAATGTCTCTGAGGGTGTGAGAACAAGAGGGCAAACTCATCATGGGAATGTCTGCTTGTACTCATGCTTCTTGTCTCAGATGGAACTAAGGAAGGTGGAAGATGCCTTAAAGGATAGTAGTTGGGTTGAATCGATGCAGGAGGAGCTGCTTCAATTCAAAAGACAAAAGGTCTGGAATCTATGCCCACTACCATCTGGTCAAGTACCCGGCACTAAATGGGTGTTCAGGAACAAGAAAGATGATAGAGGATTGATTATCAAGAACAAGGCAAGACTAGTAGTTCAAGGGTACACCCAGGAGGAAGGAATTGATTATACTGATGTCTTTGCACCTGTTGCAAGACTTGAGACAGTTAGGATCTTCCTTGCTTATGCTGCATCCAAGAACTTCACAGTCTACCAACTTGATGTCAAGTGTGCTTTTCTATATGGGGATATAGATAGGAAAATCTATATATGTTAACCTCCAGGATTTGAAGACCCACAGCACCCCAACTATGTGTGCAAACTGGATAAAGCTCTATATGGGCTGCACCAAGCACCTAGGCTGTGGTATGAGACCTTGTCCCAGTTTCTCCTGAAGAATGGCTACACCAGAGGTACTATTGACAAGACTCTTTTCATCAGAAAGAGTGGAGAAGACATATTGCTCGTTCAAGTCTATGTTGATGACATCATATTTGGTTCTTCAAATGACCAAATGTGCAAGGACTTTAAGAGCATTATGAAGCAGAAATTTGAAATGAGTTCCATGGGAAAATGGACCTTTTCCTTGGAATTCAGGTGAAACAGATAAAGGAAGGGTTCTTCATAAGTCAATCTAAGTATGTCTTAGACATCTTAGATAGATTTGAAATGAAGGACTGTAAACCAGCCAAGACACCTATACCCAGAAACCATAATCTTTGCCCTAACCTTGAGGGGGAGGATACTGATCAACATCAGTATAGAGCAATCATTGGTTCTCTGATGTATCTCACTGCTAGTAGACCAGATATCATGTTTGCCACATGCATTTGTGCAAGATATCAGGCTGCTCCCAAGGTGTCTCACCTAGCTGCTGCAAAGAGAATCCTCAGATACCTCAAAGGAGCACCTAAACTAGGTCTCTGGTATCCAAGAAATAGTGATTTCAATCTCTATGAATACTCTGACAGTGACTATGGTGGCTGCAACATTGACAAGAAATCCACATCAGGAGGATGTCAATTTCTTGGTGGAAGGATTATCTCATGGCAATGCAAGAAACAATCCTGTGTCTCTACATCAACTGCTGAAGCTGAATACATTGCTGCTGCTAGCTGCTGTGCTCAACTGCTATGGATTCAAAATCAGATGTTAGACTATGGATTCAACTTCATGACTACTCCTATCCATATTGACAACAATAGTGCTATCTCCATTACTGAGAATCCGGTGAAGCACTCCAAGACAAAGCACATTGATATCAGGTATCATTTCATTAGAGATATTCATGAGAAGAATTTGATCAAGTTAATCAAAGTTGACTCAAATGAACAATATGCTGATTTGTTCACAAAGGCATTTGATGAACAAAGATTTAAGTATCTCATATCAGCTATTAGGATGATAAATATTGATTAACTACCTCTTTTGAAAAGCTTTTTAAATGTGTAATGTCTTGTGTCAATACAATTTAAGCCCTGTTACAAAAGATCTTTAAATTATTCTAAGTGTAAATTCCTTCTGAAGAGGAATTAACTCTCGGAAGATATTCTTGAATATCTTCCGAAGCCAAAATTCCTCAATGGAAATTTTCTTCTCGGAAGAGTTTTTGGTCTCGGAAGAAGCGATTGATTTTACATCAGATCTACTTCCGAAGCTTATGTAACTCTCCATTCGGAAAGACAATTTTACCTTCGGAAGCAATGCCTTGCTTCGGAAGAGAAATTGCCTTCGGAAGACAAATTACCTTCGGAAATGTTTTACATTCGGAAGTAAAGGTTTTACTCTGTAACGGATATCTTTTTGGGCCCACTCTGTAAAAAGTAAAGATTTTGTTCATGATGGTCAGATTATTTAAAATTATCCTTTGCCGCCACTATCATTTCTCCGCCGTAAACCACCATACCACCCACAGTAACCCTAAACAGTTACCTTATTACCGCCACTACCACAATTCATCCCCTTTAAATAATCCAGACTGATCAAATTCATCTTCTTTTACCAATTTACTGCCCTAACTATTCCCTTCACTGTCAAACCTGCAATTTCATCCAAATTCAAGCTTACCTTCTCTTCAATGGCGCTAAACCCTCAGCACAACCAAGTCGCATTACTTGATTCATCAAGAGATGCCGACTTCACCCATTTCATCACCTTTCTTACCGAATCCACATACCTCACTGCACTAACAGTTAACCCCACCGTATACTCCAACCATATGTCTGAATTCTGGAGTAACGGTCAAACTGCAGTTCTGAATGGGGTTCGAGTACTGAGAACTCGCATTTGTGGCCAGGAGTTGGTCATCACAGAGCAACTCATCAGGGAGCATCTCGAGCTTCATGATGATGGGGCTCCTACTGAGTTCCCCAAAGAAAACTTGGATGGAACTTACATCCTAATAGGATATGGAGGAGATGTCAGCAGGTCAACCGTATACAAGTTTAACTTCTCTTACCATTGGAAGTTCCTGCTGCACATTGTCCTTCACTGCTTATCCAACAAGTCAGGGGGATGGGATCAAATCCCATATGAACTGGGATGCCTAGTTCATGGGTTGGTGAGAGGTCTACGCTTCAACTACTCATGATTTGTGTTGACCAACCTAATCGGCAATCTGAGAAGGGATACATTCTTCATGTATCCCAAATTTATTCAACACATAATCAACTGTGAGCTGGAACTGAGCAAGCTTGTCTGTGCAGCTGCTTTTACTATTCCACAAGTAAGGCCTACCATCTTCAAAACACTGAAGAAGATGTTTATCAACTTCACTGGAAGGTACACTCCATTACCTCTAGAGATGACTGAGCGCATAGCTCCTGGTGACATCCCTGTTATCCCCACAGGTGATGAACCCACACCAGCAACCTCCACCACAATGCCAACAAAACCTTCTTTACCCATCAGAATCACTTACCAGAGACGCCCCAAACCAACCTTTGTTCAATCTACTCTGATTGAACAAGCTCCCATAGTTCAAACCAAAAGGGCTAGAGTGGAATCATGGGCTCCCATTCAGTCCGAGGTCACACCATCCTTCACATTTGACCTCAATGTGGGTTTTGAGCCTCCTCAGTCTCAAACCCAAGAGCCCGAACCCCAAGCCTTAAGCCCACAGGGTAAGTCTTTACACTCCCCTGTGCAGCCTTCTAGGGACAGCCCCACCATAGGCTCAATGCCTGTAGACGTTGATCTAAGTCCCGGGTCAGTAGGTTTAACTTCCCTATCTTTCACTGACCTTTTACTCCGTACTGATGAAGAGATTACATCTCTCCATGGCCATGAAGTTGATCTACAACACCCTCTGAAAGATCAACAGAGCTAAGAGAGATCCCTTGTCTCTAGCCCCCATCAGCAGCCAATTACTGAGGTGAGTCCCACTGATGTGGAGGGGACTCATGTAGGCTCAGCTGCCACTACTCAGAGTCTCTCATTGAGCTCTCAGGACAGTGGTAACATCATTAGGACTGAGTCTACGACAACTTTGCCCATTGACATCTCTGAAAGAGATGACTTTGAGCAAAGGTATCCAGGGTGCCAAGAAGCCACATCTGGTGGTGAGACTGAGCATACTAGGTATGTTATCTCATCTCCCCGTGATTCTTCTCATGAAGATGAGGGAAGTATGCAACTAACACTTCAGTACTTGCTTTCTAAGGTCTCCAACCTGGAATCACAGGTGAGGATCTTAGAATCAAGGACTGCCACTCAGCAACTTGAGATTAACAACCTCAAGGCTAAATTAGCTGAGAAACAGACAGAGAGGTCTGTTAGGCATGTACTTGTTCAGGTCTCACTAACTTCTTCTTCTAGCTCATCTAGCTCTCAAGATGATGCTACCAAAAAGGGGGAGAAAGTTCAGAGACAAACACTTGAGGAACCACAGACCCAGTCCTTTACTTCCCAAATCATCACACTACCTGAGTCATCTCAATCCTTTTTAGAGATTGACTCAAAGATGCTTCAAGATCTCTACAGACTTTTCACAAAGTTTGTATTGAGATCCTCCTTAGAGCAGCCCAGCCCTGACACCACACTTATATATTTTGGGGCTGAGGAGCTTCAAAGACTGACTGCACCTTCTACCACTGTGGAAGAAGTTGGTCAACCTAAGGTCCACATGGAACCTGATATTAACTTCGAAGGGGAAATGGGGACTGATGGCCCAGCAACTAAAACAGATAGGACAGAACTTGCAGCAGTCTCATCTTCCGAAGCTCAGGCTGAAACTTCCGAAGTGGATATTTAAGCCTCGAAAGAACAAGAAAAGTCTTCTGAAGCTGAGATAGAAGCTGCGGAAGGTTTGTTCCAAATGTCCGAGGAACTGACCATCACAGATGTTATTGCTGAAATAGCATCTGAGGTGAGCAGGGAGGACATTTCTGACTTACCTCCATCCCAAACACCAGCTGAACCTCTCTCTCAATTTGAACCCTCTATCAAAGAACCACCACAGTCAAGCTCTGCCAAAGACAAAGGCAAAAGGAAATTGACTGCTGAAGAGCTTCAGGAGGAGTAGAGGATTGAGAAGCTCAAGAAGAAAGGTAGGTTTCCTACTAAGAAACTGCTAGCTGCTAGTTCTAAGGCAGCTGCAGCCAATCAGGAAGAAATCAAAACAAAGAGAAGGACAACACTCATTGACCAGCTCATCAGCCTAGGAGCTGCCAATGAGGAAGTACTCCTACTACCACTAGAGGAGTTGGTGACTTTGGAGAGGTCAATAAGGCTAAGGCAAGAAGAAGAAGCCAGGTTGGCCTTGGAGAGGAAAGAAAAAGAGCGAAGGGAAGCAGCCTTGAAGCTGAGAGAGGCTAGGATCAAATTCCTACTCTCAAGAGGCTTCAGTCTTCCTGAACTGTCTCCACATGATGATGACTTGATCCTGCTACTCCACAACAAAGAGCAGGATCAAATGGAGAAGGAAAGGAAGAAAGCTGCTAGGGAGAAGATGAAGGAGAGGAAGCGGAGGGAGGAAGAGAATGGGGTCACTACCACCAAGAAGTCCAATGACAAAGCCTGGATGAAAGACTATCTCCGGGCTCATGGCTTCTCTGGTAGGCAGGTGGGACCTATGTCCGAAAGGACACTCCAGCGGATAGTCAGTGAAATTAAAGCTGACATCCGTTTGGGGAAAAGGAAGGAGATGTACAGGAGGGTACAGGGAATGGTCTTCACCCCAGCCACTCAACACAACCCACACCTGAAGAACCAATCCCATTTCCCATCAAAACCGAACCCACTGATGAAACCTTCACCCCTGAACCCACAACTAAACCTAAACCTACCACATCACCTTAACCACCCAAACTACCCATCCTAAAACCCAAAACACAACCCAAAACCACTAAACCTAAGCCTGCCCAACAAAAACCAAGACCATCCCCTCAGCCTCCTCAACATCTCTCCTTTGAGGAAATAAAGGAGTTCAAGACAAGGCTCATCAACTACACCACTTTGAGCAGCATCTCCTGTGAGGGAGACCTTATCAACATCACCTATGTTGATAACTCTTCAAGCTCCCTCACCCTAGGCCAATTTCTTGAGTTGCCTAGAGACACCTTGGGCCAGGCTGCAAGACTTCTTGGTCTCAACTCCGATACCCTCAATGCTGAGGAGAAGAGACTAAGAAGGAGACTGGTGACTCTACTGGATACAAGGAAAGAGGACAGCATTTCTAGTCAATCTCCTGGACCTAGGAAAGCTATAATCCAGTGGAGGTTCGATGAACCTTCTCACAACTTTGTTGTGGAAAGGGAGAATGGTGAAACTAACAGGCTTAATGCCACTTCTCTACTGCATCTCAGCAGATTTGATCCTGCTGAGCTTGCAGAGAAGCCATTCTCCAATCCCTCCAACTCTGAGACTGCTGCACACATCAAAAATCATATCAGCGGTCTCCACTTGGCTAAACTAAGTAGAAGAGCCAAGATTGAAGAAGAGTTGAAGTTGAAAAGAGCGGAAGACAAGGAAAGACCAACCACCAAAGGCACAGCCTTTCTACAGATGGTGGAAGGTCCTGAATTGGAACCAATAGTTAGATGAGAATATGACTATAGTTCCCATCAACTAACTCTTTTCAGAGAGCCACAACAAAGGGTACACATAATCCAAGGTGACAGAGTAGAGGTTCTGTCTACCAAGGATTTGTACAAACTCCTCAGCGCCACATCTGGAAAGAATGCAGACACTGATAAACACTTACTTTCATTGGTGCTGAGAATTTTGAGAAGAAGAGGGAAGTGAAGTTTTGGTAGCATCAGCCTAGGGGGAGTTTGTTAGGTCATGATGAGGCTGGTGCAACCAAAACCACTTGACATAGTCATTTTTTGGTACTACATTCAAGGGATTCCGAAGCTAAGCATGAGGTCTTCCGAGAGTCTGAAGAACAACAGATGAAGATATCAACTGAAGGCAACAACTGAAGTGTAACATCCTGTATTTTTCATTTTATTCATGCCATTTCATAGCATCATTATCAAATTTTTTTTTTAATAATAATAGATAATAATAATAATAATAATAATAATAATAATAATAATAATAATAATAATAATAATAATGATAATAATAAAAATAAAAATAATAACAATAATAAAAATAATAATAATAATAATAATAATAATAATATAATGTTAATAATAATAATAATAATAAAACTTAGAATTAAAGTACAGGGGGTTGTTTTGTCATTTTGAAAACTTTAAACAAAAGTAATACAGAAAATAATAAACTTTATAAAGAGCAGGGACCAAATGTGCAATTTCCCAAACCACCCCCCTGTTACCCCGTAAATCCGGTCACTGGCCGGTGCGAGCTCCGGCGAGCTCCGGCAAGCCTCAAAACGCCATTTTTGAAGCGATTTGACCCAATCAAACCGCCCCTCACCCTCGGCTCAAAGTCTCGAACTCGAACACAACTCCAAATTCGAGTTCTCGCTCGTTCCACTTGCCAAAATCAAACCCGTGATCCCTTAACAAAAATACGAAATCAAATCCTGTCAAAAATTACAATTTCAATCAAATTAACTATCTTAAATCTTAATACGCGGCTATATCAATCAATCAATCAATCAGGAATGCAAATTAACAGTTCATAATCGATTAATTTGGGTAAACTTCGAACGCGGTTTCAATCGAACAAGTTAGAGCCAAAACCGTGTAATCAAAGCTATATATTGAGGGTTTCGGAATCATTTTGAAGTTCCTAAACTCCCTGAACCCTCAATTGCACAAGAAAATCTCTCAAACGCAAACCCCCAAATTCAAGAACACCCGAACCTAATCGAACCCGAAACCCCTTCAATACCACATCAATCAGGTAATTAAGACCTGCATCCTACTCGGTTTCGTTCAAGGATCAAAAGCCCTATGATGATTTAGGTGATTAACACCGAATCGAGGGTTGATTTGGGTTTGAACGAAACTAGGGTTCATCAATTGGGGGAAACCGAGGAGGCAATGCATAAAATCAAAACAAACCAAAGTGAAACCAAGGCCACGGCCCTGGTTCACTGGTTCCTGCGCTTCACCCTTCAGAAGGGGTCCCGGGTTCGACCCCGGGCAACCCCCAGTTTCTTTTTCGGTTTCTTTTCCTTTTTCTTCTCATTTCTTTTATTTATTAAACCTTTTTAAATTCTGAAAATTTCTAAAATTAATTTTATAAAATACAGATTTTTTTGTTTACTTTTGTTTAATTAATTTGGGACTAAAATAATTTTTATAAAATACTTTTGTATTTATAAATACATTATTTTAGTTTTAAAAATACAAAAGAAATGAGTAAACATAATACTTGTATATGTATATATATATTTTTAAGTAATTAAATGGTTTAGTTATTTATACCTATATATATATATATTTATATATTGATCTTTTAGTAATTAAATCACTTATTATGATTATACAATGTTATAATTGTTTAGTATATATGTTTATACATATATAATCAAACAAATTAATTGTTTAGTTATTTATATATATATATATATATATATTTATACATAGTTCTTTTAATAGTTAAATCATTTATATTGATTATTATATACAATGTTATAATTGTTTAGTATATACATTTATATATATATAATTAAACAATTTAATTGTTTAGTTACTTATATATATATATTTATACATAGTTCTTTTAATAGCTAAATCATTTATATTGATTGTTTAGTATATATTTATATGTATATTCAAACAATTAAATTGTTTGATTACTTATACCTATAAATATATATATATTTGTATATAGTCCCTTATAATAGTTAAATAACTTATTATAATTATTATATACAATCCTTAAAAATCGGTTCAACGTACAATTTAATCAAGTTTTATTTATTATTTCTCTTACGCGCTAACAAGTGATTATACCAAGTATAATCCATTCGTTTCATTTAACCGATCACGTTATTAACATGTAATAAATACGAATAATTATTAAATCCTATTAGACCTACAATTAATCATCAAACAAATTATAACGCGCTACTTTATTTCGTTTAGGTGCGTTGTGACGTTTGTGTTGGAAATCTTATTCGTGGTTACTCTTATTACATCTACAAGTCTCCTTTATTAAACACGTGAGTTCTTATGCCCCGCTTTACGATTATTTCACATCTTTCGGGGTGAAACATGTTGCTTATACAAACTTACACATACACGCTTTGATACTTATTACACACGTGCAATTCTTTACATAGTCGTGGTTGTTTGGATATGTTAAGTATTATATGAGATGTGACATACGTGTGCAATCATTAACTATTGCTAGCCTAGCGAAGTCTTAGATCTTTGGGCCTGACAAGCCTATTTGGTGCTAAAGTCGATGTATTGCCGACTCCTAGGAGCCGTATGCTTGTGCACTAGGGAACCAAATACACTTAGCTAATCATGCTTATTCATAATATTCAGTCGAGGCTTGATTGTAACTATGCATGTTCTATATACTTGTTATCTTGTGACCATTGACTAGAATTGCCACATTTTGTATACTTATTGTATTTAAAACCATGAGAATTCACCAACTAGTTAGTTGACTTTATTTTCAACATGTTTCAGGTAATGTGCAAGCTTAGCAATGATTGAAGGAATGCATAAACCTAGATCATGGACCTAGGCTTAATAAAGACGATTGAATTCTTGTTTTTGTTTGATTTATTTTGAGACATTGATGTATGTGGTGATTGAAAACAATTGATTAATGGCATTTTATACTATAACATAGCGTTATGTGGCTGTGAACAATCTTAACCCTCGCACCTCGACGTTTCCGCCGTCAAGGTTGGGGTGTGACATGAAGCCAACAGCTGAAGACTATCTTCCGAAGACAAAGTCTGAAAGCTTCCGAAGACAAAGTCTGAAAGCTTCCGAAGACAGAGTCTGATGAAAGAGCTGAAGACAAAGTCTGAGCTTCCGAAGACAAAGTCTGATGAAAGAGCTGAAGACAAAGTCTGAGCTTCCGAAGACAAAGTCTGATGAAAGAGCTGAAGACAAAGTCTGCTTCCGAAGACAAAGAAGACTCCAAGCCTCGAAAGAAGAAGTCTTCCGAAGTATAAGTGGCTTCGGAAGAAGTTATTCTTCCGAAGTACTTTATCCTTCGGAAGACATTGCTATGTCCAGTAGATATAAGTATGGTCCCTGACAGTCCGCTGCAGACCTCTGATACAGCATGGCATCTTCCTAAAGAGCCATGTTGTTGACCATACTTTATTCTACTGTTCACCTTTTTATGATAGTACATGTTACCAACTTTAGTTGGTGATAAAAGGTAAGTCAGGGACATATACTGACTACCAACTCTCAGGCAAAATGTCTGAAAGACTTCACCTAGAATCTTGTAGTATAGATGTTAGGTTAGAGGTGTCCAGCTGGTATCAAAGTATATCCGGCTGTAGGTAGTATTATATATATCTTCTCCTTGTAACTATTTAGATAAGTGATTTGAGTCCAAGAGTCTTGCAATCCTTTGAGTTGAGAAGCAATATATAAAAGTACATTGAAAATTTACATACTGTGTTCATTTACTTATTGTTACTTGTTATATTGTGATCAACTCTTTATAGACTCTTGCTGAGTGTTGATTCTAGGTGAGTTTGAGAGAAAAACCATCTGTTGAGTGACCACCATAATCGATCCTGCATTTTACCACAGTGGCCTTTGGGTGGTGGGTTTCCTTTAGAATGGTGGGGGAGCCGGTCATCAGCGTTATCTGTATTCGCGGGCGTGGATGGCTTTTCGCCAATGAGCTTATTCGAATGATCGGACTTAAAAATTATTCGTTGACCGTTCAAAAAAAATTAATTGATCATGGTTTCAACTCCTAATTTCCCTACAACTCATCTTTTAGATAGTATTTTGAGTAAATTACCATTTGCATCCTTGAGGTTTGGTGATTTTGACCATTTGCATCCCTACAGTTTAAAAATCCTCATATACCCCCTAACGTTTCATTTTTGTTCCCATTTGAATTCAAAACACTAACACCGTTAAATTATTCAGTTAACTCTCTTGTTAAAAGACTAAACTACCCTTCAAATTAAAACCCCTAACCCACTACCCCCTTCTTTCTCTCTGGAGTCAACAACACTGTAGTTTTCGTCGGAGCCCTAATATGTGAACGGGAAGATGATGGTGGTATGCAGGTAGTGAGGTGACGCACAGGCGGTGGCGGGCCGGAGGTGGTGCGTCGGTGGTGGTGGGCTGGAGGTGGTGTGCTTGGGGTGCCCGGTGGTGGGTGGTGTGCCACGATTTGAAGGTGTGTCGTCGGTGGTGCGTGTAGGGTTGGTGGTGGTCGGCGATGGAGATGGTTAGGAAAACAGGGGTTGGGGATGGTGTTGGCAGAGGTGGTGTGGCGGTATTAAAGACTTCATACCCCAAAAACCACCCCCATCGTAACCTTCCGATCGTGATTTCCCCGCCGACAACCACCCTCCCGGCGACACCCATCCCCGCCGAAAACTACCCTCCTTGCACAACAGTCGCATCTGATTTGTGATGGTTATAGTGACTGATTTTGATGATTAGATTCGGTGATGGTGATGGTGGTCACCTGATGCAGGCGATGGTGATGGTGCACGATTTTGATGATTAGACCAGCTGGTGATCGGCGATGGTGGTTGTCATGTGTTGCAGCTGGTGATGGTGGTTGGCGGGTGGTGATGGTAATGGTAATTTCACTGCTACCACAAACCACCACCATATTTCTAACGGAGGTGGCCTCGCAGGACCTGGTGGTGGCGGTTGGTGGTTTTGGGCCGGTGGTGGTGTGCCAGCAGAAAGGAAACGATGGGGAGAGGGAGGGGTGGGAGAGGTGGAGGCGACAATGGAATGAGGAAGAAGTGGAGGTGGCGGTGGTTGTTGACTCCAGAGAGAAAGAAGGGGGGTAGTGGGTTAGGGGTTTTAATTTTAAGGGCAATTTAGTCTTTTAACAAGAGAGTTAACTGAATAATTTAATGGTGTTAGTGTTTTGGATTTAAATGAGAACAAAAATGAAACGTTAGGGGGTATATAAGGATTTTTAAACTGTAGGGATGCAAATGATCAAAATCACCAAACCTCAAGGTGCAAATGGTAATTTACTCTATTATTTTTGTCTCAACTCCACGTGTTCGTCTGGATGGCCTGGAAGCCAAATTGTTTGTTAAATTTTAAGTGTTTTTATTTTAATTTAATTATTTCAATATACTTTACGTATTTGTTAAATACTATGGGTTTTTCTTGTTTTTCATAGTTCTTTCTGTTTTTTATTTGTGTTTACTCCTTTTTAAGTTTCAAATGTTATAGATACTCTAATCATTAGTTCATTACAACGTATTTCTTTTTATTAATATTTGAACGTTAAAATATTTCATGATTTTATCTGTATATAAAATTTCAAATGTTACCAGCGCTCTTGATATAACATGTGAACTTACATAAAGGTTTTAGTTCTTTTATAATGTTTCGAAGACTTTAATTAATTTCACATTTTAATGTGCCGCAATGTGCGAGTTATAAGACTTAGATGGTCTACGTTTCGACTTTCAACTATATTTTGACGTAAAATTTGTTTAGAAAAGAGTCGAGAAAATTTAAAATATTCTCGTACTTATTTTTATGTATGCTATCAGTGAATCTACATTTAACGTAAGTTTTGTTTTGAAACACGTAGGTCAAATATAGTACTTTTCATTTGAGGGTATAAATCTAAGATACTCTATGTTTTAACATAAATTAAGTTTCTAAATGAGTTGGGACGATTGTAGCCGTTACATATGTTTTTTTATGTACGCTTTGAGTCGGTCCATGTTTTAACATAATTTGTTTGGAAAATAATTGAGTTAAATTATAATATGTTTTCATTCAATGTATAAAATCAAGTTATTCTACTTTTCGACATAAATTTAGTTTAAAAACAAATCGGGTCGATTGTGGTCTATATTTATCACGTCGCGTACGATGTCTGCCGTAACACGGGACGGGTAAGAAAACTGGTTATACCTTACTCATGAATGACTAAAATACACCAAAAGTCGTGAAAAACTTTGAATTGAACCATTTACTTAAAGTTCTATTTGAAACCATACACACGACCTACCTTTTATTTTTCTTCCGAGATCACGAGACCCACTTTATATTAACTTTTTTGACGGTGATCATGATCGCGAAGGTCTACTTTTGGAAGGACATCAAATATTATATTATGTGAAATTATCTCAACTAGTATTTTTCTCCTGTTACGCGCGCTAGAGTTTGATTGCTTTTATCTGTTTTATATGACGTGACTTTATTTGTTTGGCTCAGCTAATCGGAAACCATAAAATCGAATACCGATATCGATTTCGATAATACCTATACCGGTAACGATGACGTTCACTAATAATCGGTTTGATTCGTCGGGTCTTCGCAGTATCACAATGATAACTGCACTCGCTATAGCCGATAATACAAAAATTCATCAATGTTAGATGCCAAAAAAAATATTTGTGGTCAAAAAGAAAAAAAACATATAACTTTGTTGTAGCATCTTACTTACATGGACCAAAATATCAATTCACCAATGTTTAATGTAAAAAATATAAAAAGTAAACTTTTGCGTTAAAAATAAAAATATAAAACTTTGTTGTAGCACCTTACTTGCTTTTTTATATAGATATATAATGTGAAGAAAAAATATAATAAAGCTATGGCAATTTTTTGTAAAATAATTCTCATGAGTACTTCATGTTATAAATGTATATTAGGGTCATAGAAATGGCTTGAAATTCGTTAATTTCTCTAGTTTTTCTCAAGTATGTTTTTAGATTTAATCCAGGTGAAAACACATAATAAAATATAAAAAGTATGTATTCTAATGGTCTTTTTGTGTTAGAAATTGTTATTCCTTTTAAGCGATTAAGGATTAAAATCTTACTATGAACATATTATGTAAATTTAAAAGTATTGTTAGAGAACGTGTGAGTTCGGTGTTAAAAGAGTACATGTACATAAAAACAAGTTAGGGGCTGTTTGTTTGCCTTTTAATGAGGCTGGTCAGACTTTAATGTCTATTCGGTCAGACATGGGTCAGATAAGTGCGTTTGGTTAGATACCTCTTAATGAGAAAGATGTCTGACTGAACCTTTTATTCGATCAGACGTGAGCTTGCATCTGACCCGAGTCAGATCTGTGGTCTGTGACGGGTGGTGGTCGGCGACGAGCGGGGGTCTCCGATCTGTGGTCTGTGACCAATCCTCATCCCCATCGACATCATCCATATCATCGTCATCGTTATCAACGTCGCGACGAGGCATGGTGGTCGGCGAAGGGTGGTGGTCTGTGACCGAACCGGCTTGCGGTGGTGGTCGGCGAGGCATGGTGGTCGGCGACGGGTGGTGGTCTGTGACTCGGTGGTGATGTCGCTCTCTGACTCGGTCGGCGAGGCATGGTGGTCGGCGAGGCATGGTGGTCGGCGAGACATGTGGTCGGCGACGTGCGATAGTTCAGATCTATGGTCGGCAACGTCCGATGGTTTCAGATCTGTGGTCGGCGACGTGCGATGGTTCAGATCGGTGGTGATGTCGCCGGAGGAACTCCGACGAGGGTGGTGGTGAGGGCGGCGAGCAATGTTTTCAGAACCGGATCGGACGTCGAACCGGACGCCTTACTGGTTTGGTGGTCGGACCGGTCGGACTGGTCGGACCGGATGGACCGGATTTAACTATATTTTAATTATATTTATATATGTAATTAAATATAAGTAATTTATATATGATTTATACATATATTTTATAGTTATATATAAAACTTTACTATATTTGTATATCCGAAGTACTAATTTATGGTTTAACACCCCATTTTTACCCACTAAAATAAAAAAATAAAAAAATTGGAAAACCGGTCGGAACCGGCCCGGTTCGCCGGTCCAACCGCCGACTCGGTTTGAACCGGCCGGTTCAACTCAACCAAAACGAACTACCCCTGACCGGACCGGACCAGGCCCCGATTCGCGGTCGAACCGGTCGGACCGACCGGTCCGATCCGGTCTCAACAACACTGGCGGCGAGAGGGGAATGGGGGAAGTGAGTTGAGTGTGTGAGTTTGAGGGTTTTATTTTAAAAACTTTTCTTTTTACAATCAAACACAATTATTGGTTCAGACCACTTATTGGTTCAAACATCTTACTGGTTCAGACCTCTTACTGGTTCAGCACTTATTCAATCAGATGTTGTCAAAACAGCCCCTTAATAAATGACAACTCTTATAAAATTAATGTGTGTTTAAATCCTTACAAATGTAATGTTCTGTGGAATTAAGTGATAAAAATTGTTACCAATGATTCTTAGAATAATTGTTTAAGGTTAGATACTCATTACATGTAAATATAAGGATGTCATGTGTTCAAGTTTTATTTGGAGCAAAATTGCTTAGAGTTGTGCGAATGAGTTTTTCTAGTTATGGATTTTCTTCTGAGAGTGTTAAGGGTGTGGTCTTGGCTAGGAGAAGGATAGAAAGTTCTGATTAAGATAACACATATACTCTGCAATAAGATCGTATAATTTGCCATTAAAAAGTGATAAAAATTGTTGTTTAAAAATAGAAAGATACATGAAAAGGCTGACTTTATTGGAAAAGAGAAAAGTCGAAAAAGATAGGGTTCGATTGGTTTGGTACGTTGGACCGACATTGGATACGAAAATCGACCGTTAATTTGACCTTTCTTTTTGAACTAAAATAAAATGCAGACAGATTAACAATTTTTGGTTGATGAATTCTTGACCGCACATAATAATTTTTTAAGGCATGGCCAGTTATTTAATAGTCATTAAAACAAATATACAAAATTTATATAATTTCATTAGAACTAGTAACAAAGCTATGTTAAAGAAAACTTTGTTATATGACTCCTATTAAAAATATTATATTTTATATTTATATCCGACATTTAAGTGACATTTTATGTTTCTAGACAATAACTACAATAATATCAAAACAAATAGTAGTTGTTTCATAAATATTAAACAATAAAGAAATCCATTAATGAACACAAGAAATAGGGTAAAAGTTTATTCATTAATTTTGTAATATATCAATTGTAATATACCATGACAATGACAAATATTTAATTTTATAACATTTTGATGCATATGGTAACCAACTATCCAAAGAGTATCATCAAAAAATAATCATGTAACATGAACTTTAAAAGTTTGTTTCATAACGCCCCATAAACTTTTAAATAACCATGCAAATAGACTAAATAAACTTTTGCCTTTTCTCCCCATGTTTTTTCCATTTTGTTGCATAACTTTCATATTATGTTCAATTCTTGCAAAGGGATATCCGTAGAGATGAATCGTTGAAATGAAACTATTCTTTTCATTTGATAACTTTGACTCAACTTGTGCAAGCACTTGTCATTACAACATCAACTGAAAGAAGCAATGATTGTTTGGGTGTTAAGCTTTTATTCAGTGTATCATACGATGAATTCTCTTGTTTTTCATGTACTTTGTAACTAGGCATACATTAAACCCTTTTTCTTAGGAAATTGTGACTATTTAAGAATTTAATTTCGACTTTGGTGTAAGATATAATCCTTCAATCTTCAAATCGATTATTTCAGTTTTTCTGTCTACATAGCGTACGTCAACTCGCCAAGTTTGTTGCAAGTAGATCATAAAAGATTTAGGTTTACTATCTTAAAGCTGCTATAACCTATTGTTATCATATACTTACCGATTAAAATTTTACATACATTATTATTAACGAAACCATATATACATTAAAATTATTGTATCTAAACTAAACTAGTATATCTCATCCATAGTAAAAAGATGCTTTCACTCATGTATTGAAATAAAATCTTTGTAATAATCAAATAAATGAATAATAACTCCTTTTGCAGGCTGATTGGATTCAATCCACCTACTCAAACACACTTCATTTTTATAATTACACATTTACACACACACGGTCCCTCTGTTTTTGGTTGTTCATCTACATTCAAGGTTGTAAAAGTTGTCTTTTTCCCCTCTTGCTTCCCATAGATCCACCATCTTTCTCTTCGTCTTCATCTTTACACACAACCCTCTTGTAAAGATTTCATTTTTACACTATTCCATCAAATGGGTGCCTGTTATTCCACCACCGGAGGCCGCCGGAGCGGCAGAACAGACTCCGGCGGTGACGACGGTGACGGTGACAGCTGGTGGAAGTCCTCCGGTGGTAAGAGCATCAACCGTAAGTCCGGTGACTCAAAGTTCAAGTTTGGTGTCGCCGGCGGCCGCGGCCGCGGTGGTCTTACGGCGGAGGAACGGGCGTTGCATCAGATTTCCGGTAGACTGTACGGTAATGGGTCGAGTGGTATTGCTAGTTTATACACGCAGCAGGGGAAGAAAGGGACGAATCAAGATGCTATGATCGTGTGGGAGGTTTGTTGTTGTTGTTGTTGTTGTTGTTAAATTCATCATCGTCTTCTCACTGCATATATTTGAACGCTTGATTTGCAGATGAATTGTGTTGAAATTTATCAATTTGAAAAGGGTTTTGGTGATTCGGTTAAAGATTGTTCAAATTGGGGGAAATTTTGGGGTTATTAATGGTACCTAACATTGTTCTTGAGGTGTAGTATCTATGAAGGGCTAGGTTAGTTGGGGGTTGTTCGTCATTTCGGTTTTTGTAAGGATTGTGTGATGTAAATTGATATACAAATTACTTAACTTAGTTGCTAGAATATGATAATCAGACAATCAGTATCAAAATACCATGCAAACACCCTGGTAGCTTAGGAAAATGCTTATGGGGCTTGAGTCGGTTACCTATGTATTTTTGGATCAAAATTAGGGTTTTTAGGAGGCTGAATTGTAAAAAAAACCAACCAAATGGATGAAAAAGTTACGGAAGTTACTTGATAAAAAGGTTGATATGTAAAACAAACTAGAGATTCATATATATATATATGAATCTGTCTCTTTGTAATCCTTGATTCTTATTTTTGAGTAATTCTTATGAATCAGAAATTCAGTTCGACAAATGAAGCTGTATTTTGTGGGGTATTTGACGGGCATGGTCCTTACGGGCATATGGTTGCAAGGAAAGTTAGGGACTATCTTCCAGTTCTATTGTCAACCCATTGGAAAACTACTTCTGATAGTGAAAATGGCAATGCTAACGGTAATGCACACGAGGAAGAAGAAGATGGTTTGGGTGAAGAATTTGAAGTTGGTGAGAAAGAACGAGTTCCCGAGAAATATATTTCACTTAAAAAGTCAATATTAAAAGCTTTCAGGTTAATGGACATGGAACTGAAGACACATCCATCAATTGACTGTTTCTGCAGCGGGTCAACTGCGGTTACTTTGATCAAACAGGTACCTTTTGTTTTGGAAAGTAGTTTTTAGAGTTACAAAAGGGTTTTTATATCAGCCGTTGCTATTTATGGCAGATGCAGAGCTAATGTTAGAGGCGGTAGTTTTAATGCGTGTACTTATCAATTAGTCATATCGGTTTATGTCTTATTCCTAATGGCCTAATGGATTAAACAGGTAATAAAAAGTTAGTTTAAAGGAAACATGTGAAATGGGTCAAACGGGTAGAAATTTGCCCTATTTTTAATCTCAAAACAAGACCTCTTAGATAACTTATATTTTATAAAATTAAATCATTTCAGTATAGTTGTTGCAATTATAACTGTTTATACAATATTTAAAATTTTAGACAAAAAGTGTTTCTGGTGTACCCAACTCGTTTCAGTCGGTACAAATTACACGTTTGATCTGTCACTCAATTTGTTTTACCCACTCGTTTCTCATCTTTACGTAAAATCCTGAGATTCTCCTCCGAAGAGTAATAGCTTGACTGAAGAAAATTCTTAATTTCATGCAATTTACATTAGAAACAAACAGGAAGAACTCATAAATTCTTGAAATGTGTGAAATTTGAAGTCAAATCCCACATGCATACAATGTTTCTACTGTTCCATGAATGATTTGATTAATAACTCAATTTGTTATGCATCATTTAAATAAACATATATCAATAAACCACTCATTATTTCAGTCTCAAGACCTCATAATTGGTAATCTTGGAGACTCGAGAGCGGTGCTGGCTACAAGAGATGATAACAACGGTTTAACAGCAGTCCAATTAACCGTTGATTTAAAACCCAATCTCCCAAGTAACCATCTTTTTCTTTCTAATTACTTGTGTAAGGAATCTATGTGTTCTTGAAAATTGATGTTATAATTATACACTTCTTTTTCTTTTTTCAGGAGAAGCAGCTAGGATCCAGCAGTTCAAAGGACGGGTTTTTGCATTACAAGACGAGCCAGAGGTTGCACGTGTGTGGTTACCCAATAGTGACTCCCCCGGTTTAGCAATGGCTAGAGCGTTTGGTGACTTCTGTTTAAAGGATTTTGGTTTGATATCTGTACCGGATATTTATTACCACCATATCACCGATAAAGACAAGTTTGTAGTTCTTGCAACCGATGGGGTACCATTCCTCTCACCATTAATTCTTAAGTTTGGCATAACGGGCGGGTCAGTTGGGTGACAGGTCAAAACGGGTCGGATTGACCCGCAAACACCTCTTTCTATCCAAATTTTGTAAAATTTTTAAATACTTCGTGTGCAGAATATGATCAAAGAAACTGCGTTATAAATGGATTAAAGTTGACACCTTTATCTTTTTCCCTCTAGGATCCAATAAGCAGATTTTTAAAGTTTTGTTACTATTTGTGACAGGTATGGGATGTCCTTTCAAATAAAGAAGCAGTGGACATAGTGGCTGCAGCCCCTAGCCGGTCGACTGCAGCCCGAGCTCTAGTTGACTGCGCCACACGGGCCTGGCGGCTCAAATACCCCACATCAAAAAACGATGATTGTGCTGTGGTCTGCTTATTTTTTGACCCAAAGCCCACACCCACCTCACCCAAGAAAGAAACAGATACCGGTATCGTTCCACCTGATGAAACAATACCAATATCTGTTCTTGAACATTCAGGTACCGTCAAAGAATCAAGTGAGATTGTGCCATATTTCGAGCCACAAGACGACAAATTGCCTGAAAAGGGCGTTGGGGCGTCTAAAAGGAGTTTGGCTGAGTGCATATCGAACGCTGAAGATGAAGAATGGTCCGCACTTGAAGGGGTGACCCGGGTCAATAGTCTGCTAAGCATTCCAAGATTCTTGTCTGGCGATAAAAGATCAACGAGTTCAAGAAAATCTGCTGTCAAGATTTGATTGAGGTCAAGTTATGAATAACAGTAGGCACAAGCTCAAATTTTTCTTGATCATACGAACAGTGTCGTTTGATGCAGCTTTTTTCTTCTTCATTTTGGTTATTTGTTGCGTTTTCTGATAATGTGTATACGTGCAAAGTTTTAGCTGTTGAATGAACAAATTTTGATCAGTTATGGTATGTTTTAGATGCAGTTTTATGTTGTTTATTTACAGAAATAAATATATGAAAGTGTTTTGATATTAAAAGTTGAACCGGCTCCAGGATAAAGGTCAAGTCTAACCAGAACCGGTCCTACTCAAGTGATGATGCAAGTCAATAACTTAATGGTTTTTTAAACAATATAAAATAGTTCAATTATGGTTACTTTTGAATTTCATCAGTTTGACTTGAAACCCTATCTAAATCTGCTTTGATCTATGTTATTAGAACCAATGTTCTCAGAACCGGATCGGACGTCGAACCGGACGGCTTACTGGTTTGGTGGTCGGACCGGTCGGACCGGTCGGACCGGATGGACCGGATTTAACTATATTTTAATTATATTTATATATGTAATTAAATATAAGTAATTTATATATGATTTATACATATATTTTATAGTTATATATAAAATTTAACTATATTTGTATATACAAAGTACTAATTTATGGTTTAACACCCCGTTTTTACCCACTAAAATCAAAAAAAAAAAAAAAAAAAAAAAAATCAAAATCCGGTCGGACCCGAACCGGTCGGCCGGTCCAACCGCCGACTCGGTTCGAACCGGCCGGTTCAAAGCTCCAAAAACGAACCTATATCGACCGGACCGGACAGGCCTCCGATTCCCGGTTCGACCGGTCGGACCGGCCGGTCCGATCCGGTCCTAACAACATTGATTAGAACCGGTCTCCTGGTCAGACCAACAACCAAATGCATAACCGGTCTGTTTAATTCTATTTGAACCGCCTTGGTTTAAACATACTAATTATCGATTGGATCGGTAGACGCAAAATACCTGGACAGATGGTTGGACCGAATTTCAAATTCTTTTACTTTATAATTATTTCTCTTTTAAATCTGTTTTACTGATACATGATTGCTTTAATCTTCATATATTTTGTTTGGTTTAAAACTTATTGTTCTATATTTTATTCTAATATAGTTATATCATTCAATTTTTTTTTAAATGTCACAGACGGTTTCTAAAATATATCCATCCAGTCTTTTAGCTAACACATCCGACTAGTAAACCATAAAACAAAACACGTCTCTGAGCTTGACCGCATTGTTTAAAAATCAGATTGGATCGGCCGGTCCAACCGGGAATCGAAATGCGGAGCGAACCGAGCAGCATTGAATCGTTTAGCAGCCACCGGACCGGCCGGTTTGGACCGGTTCGGTGGTTGGACCGGGAATTGGTTTTTCTTTTTGGATTTAAATGGGTTTAACGGGTGGATTGCATGATGATTTTGAAGTGTTAGAAATAAGATTATTCTTAAGTTTTATATATAACTATAAAATACACAAAACATACTTATATTGAATTACATATATAACCATATATATGATATCATACATATATATATATAGTTATGATGTTATCCGGTTCTTAAATCCAGTCCGACCGACCAGACCAGTAAGAAGACCAATTCGACATCCGATCCGGTTCTGAAAACATGGCTCGACCGGTTAACGGGTCCAACAGTTGAAATTAAAAAAGATAAAAGATGAAAAGTGCTAACACCTTTTTTATAATGGATGGAGTGTAAAATGGGTTATGAAAAGAAAACAATGGCTTTGTTTAAATGGTGTGGTCAAGAGTCCAAAAACCCCCATTTGTGGCAGCAAGATGAGCAAGCTAACCACATCACCTTCCGAACTAGACCTAGATCGCCCCAACATCGAAGATTACCTACCTTCTGATTCAATTCAACAACCTCACGCAAAGCTCCGTTTGTAATCCCCCAATCCTATATCTATCATCACATCCTTTTTTCCTTTCAAAATCCACCTATTATTCATCTACATATTATTAATCGATTGATTTGAAATTTCATGCAGACGCGATTTGCTGGACATATCGCCGACGTTAACGGAGGCAGCTGGCGCCATTGTTGATGTAATTGTTCTGTTGCTTCTTGTTTTTCTGTTGTAAATTGGTTGTTTCTGTTTTGTTAGTTAAGATGTTGTGTTTAGGTAGACTTTTGCGTGTGAAAACTAAATGTTTGCATGTTTTTGGTTGTGTTTTTCGTATTGAAATTGTATATTGGAGATTGGGCTTAGAGGATAGAAATTGGAATCGGACTATAGTAATCTTCATGGTGCGTTAAAGCACCTAATAGTTTTGATAGTAACATACTTTATATTTAGAGTAAACTAACATAGTAATATTATCTTTCCAAGTGAGTGCTTCCTCTGTATGTTGTCGTTGGTTGGCTTGATTTTGGGGGTATATTGATTCAATATTCATTATGTTACGAAGATATATGGGAACATAAAAGGAAAAAGATAGAATGACACTCATAACTGCTAGAAGTGCAACAAACAGCAAAATCTTGTTTATAGTTCATGATTTTTGTTGCCATTAAGCTTTTTTTTATTATTTTTGATTAAACGTTTTTGTAATATACTAACAGTTATTTTTGTTACGTGGTAAAATATTGTTCACTCTATGAGTATAAACCTACATGATTCTTTCGTGCATGAGCAGGACTCTTTCACGCGATGTTTCAAGTCAAATCCTCCAGAGCCTTGGAACTGGAATATATATTTATTCCCATTGTGGTGTTTGGGAGTTGTAGTTAGATATGGGATTCTTTTTCCATTAAGGTAAGCATTTGTGCTATTTGACTATTTGATCACATGTCACTTCAATTTATGTAAGCTTATTGCCAACAAAAATGGGAAGAAAAATAATGGAACATTGATGGCTGAAGGAGCTTTGTATTCTAGTTCAGTACCTATTTTGATTCATTTGAACAATAAATAGTATTCTGTGCCAATTCTATCTGGAACTTATTTACTTATCTGTTAACCATGTCTAGAGATTGTAATCAGTTTATGACTAGTTAGTCCTTTGCCTCTTGTTTACACTGCAGGGTTCTTGTTCTGACAATAGGCTGGATAATATTCTTGTCTTGTTACATTCCTGTGCATGTGTTATTGAAAGGGCATGATAAGCTAAGGAAAAGGTTAGAGGTATGAGTAAGTTTTCTGAAATCATTTAACATCTTTTCTAACTTACTCTTAAAAGATGCATGTATTCTTATGGTGTGTTTAGATGGAGGGTTTGGGTATACGAAGAATGGCACTGAAAATGATAGCTGTATGGTTTTAGGGTTTATGCTTAAAATTAAGAATCATATCCATAAAAAAGTGGTGATTTTAGAAACTGATTGTCTGATTCCCATACCCATTCCACCATGATGACCCATGCCCGGGGTGAATTCTTATTGCAAACCAAACACCACCTTGGTTCTGGTGATAGATGATTCTATAGATGATAGATCTGATGTAATTTGATTTTGGCCAAATACTTGCATCACCATGTTCAACCGTGGTTAATCTCATATACCTTTCTATGGGTGGCAGCGGGCTCTGGTGGAATTAATCTGCAGCTTCTTCGTTGCATCATGGACGGGTGTTGTCAAGTATCATGGCCCTCGGCCATGTGCAAGGCCTAAACAGGTAAAATATAAATTAGTTTATTTTAATGCTCACATTTGCCCGTTTTATCTAAAATATCTTAGTAATTGTTGAACAGGTGTTTGTGGCTAATCATACATCTATGATTGATTTCATCATTTTAGAACAAATGACTGCATTTGCAGTTATTATGCAGAAACACCCTGGATGGGTCGGTAAGTGCACATATTCAGTTTTGTAACTTTAACAAAATGCTAAACCACTAAATGATCACATGAAAGTTTAATCATCCTAATGGTCTTGTTCCCCATGTAGGACTTCTTCAAAGTACTATTCTGGAAAGTGTGGGTTGTATATGGTTTAACCGTTCGGAAGCAAAGGATCGTGAAATCGTAGCAAGAAAGTAAGTTCAGTGCAAGCTTTCTCTCTTTTATTTAACTTATTAAGTTCATAGATATCGTAATATGAGCTGGCAATCCAGGTTGAGGGAACATGTTGAAGGAACTGACAACAATCCTCTTCTTATATTCCCTGAAGGAACATGTGTAAATAATCATTACACTGTTATGTTCAAAAAGGTAAAATTGTTGTTGCATGTTTGAAAAATGTTGTTATTTCATGTTATATTAATTTGTTGGTAATCTATCTTTTAGGGTGCATTCGAACTGGGGGCTACTGTTTGTCCAATTGCCATCAAGTACAACAAAATATTTGTTGACGCCTTTTGGAACAGCAGAAAGCAAGAAATTTCCATCCAAATTTGTGTTAATTTCATATTTCTTTTCTTGGATTTTATTGTGTAAAAATAATTAATTCATAATTCATGCTGCAGACAATCCTTCACAACCCACCTGTTGCAGCTGATGACATCATGGGCTGTGGTTTGTGATGTTTGGTATTTGGAGCCCCAAAATATGAAGCCTGGAGAAACAGCTATTGCGTTTGCAGAGAGGTTTGACACATTTCTCTTGACTCCTACCATAAATGCCCCTAGTTTCAGAAGTCATTTCATTGTTCGCCCTTATTTGCAGGGTAAGGAGCATCATCTCTGCTCGTGCAGGTCTTAAGATGGTTCCTTGGGATGGCTACTTGAAATACTCTCGCCCTAGCCCTAAACACAGGGAAAGCAAGTAAGTTGTAATTCTAAAAATTCTTTTTAAGTTTATGATATGTGTGTACACGCATGTGTTTGTATATACATGTTGTGATGTTGTGGATCCAAAGCGTTTTTTCATATGAAGTGTATTAAGTGATTTTGGACTGTTTGATCACATTATTTCAATAGTTTGAGATTGAGGTGGTGCCATGATTGTAATTTATGGGGAAGTAGAAAAGGGTTGAAGAGACAAAACTAACCACCTGTATTGCTGACTCTTTGGATAAGATACTTACATCTAGATCAACCAATACCAATTTTCTAAACTCAAATAACTTCTATATCACTTCAATGTTTGATAATAATAAAAAAATAAACTAGTGCGTAAGCAACAGGACTTTATTATCTTAATGCAAGTATAATATAATCTGCCATATTTTGAATAGAATCGGCTTTTTCGGTAATATGTGTTTACAATGTTGTGTAGGCAGCGAAGTTTTGCAGAGTCAGTGCTTCGTCGGTTGGAAGAAAAATAGAGGTCAGAGTTAGGAAAAACTGTCGTATTATTAAAAGAGTTCCATTATATTACTATTATATTATTTACTGAATCTTTGCTGCAAAGATAGATGTCAATTACAGCCTGAAGAAACGAGACTCTTGGTATCATAGCAAGTACATTGACGATTAGAGTGAGGTCAATGATCCTACTGCAGTGTGTGTGGGTATTTATTTTGGCTTTTGTTTTTGTGATCTGATGCTTCATACTGGCCTTGATTTGTTTAGCAATAGAATAGAATGTTGTATGCATACAAACATAGAATATCATTTGTACTTCTTTCAGCTCATAATCACTGATATTTTATTCACTAGCGTCACTCTTGAAAACTAAAGCCAAATTTCAGTTCGTTCAAACTGAAGCTTATATGTTTAGTAAACTGTTTCAATAACTACAAAACATGAGCTTGAAGTTTTTTTCCGCATCTACTGACTACCCGTCATGGATCAAAGTTCTTTACACGTATGTTTTCTCCTTTGGTGGTGTTCTTTTGTGAGGTCAAGACAACATATCTGTCTTCTGAGCATTGTGCAGCATCCTTGGAGGGCCGGCCATTCTGCTTAACTTATGACCCTATGTCACAGGTTTCATCATGTTATGGACAGTATCATAGTGCTCTAACTCATAACTAATGGGTGCTAAGAAATGCAAGTACTTTTGGCATGCGAAGGATATAAAGAAGTGATACAAAACTCATGTCTTTAAGCTCATTTTCGGTACTTGTCCTGTAACAATATGCTCTATAACTTGTTTGGAATTTTAAATGGATAGCAAAGTTTTGCAGGCTATAGTGCATTTATCTGTATGATGTAGAATCTTTTTAAAAGAGTAAATTACAGACGTACTTCGATTTTACTTTTTTCTTTTCAGAAATTACTGATATAGTCTAAGAGCTTGCTGACTTATAACACATTTAGTCTTTTTTACCAACTTACAATTAGAAATGCAAGCAAAATACATTTAAAAAGATCACTTGAGAGTGATCTTAGACCAAAAGGCAACCACAAACCAAACAAAAAAAAAATCCAACTTTAAGTCCTTCGCGATCGGGTGTCCACAAGGAGTTTTAAAGATTAGGGATGGAAATAATCAATAACAGAAGCCTCCTTTGATGTTGGTTTCTGAAGGAATCAATTAATGCAAGGGAAGTTGACAATGATGTGTCATTCAGGATTTAACCAGTGATATTTTTATTGGCTGATCGCCAATTCCAGCCTTTGAAACTATGGAAATATGTTGCCACACTGAAATCCATTGTACACGATGAACAGTTTTGCATTCACTGCCTTTATCGTCGTCATGTTTGCATACATCCTTAACACTAGAACAATGAAAGTTAAAACAACTTAGTCATCCATTGTACTAACCATGAAATTGTTTCAGGTCCACCCAACAGGATTTAACCAACACTTTGGGGTCAATGTATGTGGCGGTCTTCATATTAGACCTTGAGTTTTCATGTTTGAAAACCGCTTGTTTATCGTCATTATTGAAAAGGATCAGACATATAAAGGGTCAACAAACTCTTTAACTAAAACCCTAGTTTCTGAAAAGAAAATGATCTTTACAACATAGACCATCAGTGTAATTCATTATACAAATTATACAAATGTTAGTAAACTTCTAAATCCATTTATCAAACTACTTTGATTACTTACCAACTAACAGGAAATGTGACAGTAGCACTTGCCAACTAACAGAAATCTAAAGAAAATGTGACAGTAGCCCTTACTGACTAACAGGAAACCGGAGAATTCAGTATCAAAACTCATGAAATTGCCATCCATCATGACATCCAAGTTCACAACCATCTTGGCAAATTGTCAGCCATGGTCTTTCTCTGCGAATTTCAACAAACGCATCATCTCCTACACAAGTTAATCTCGTCCCACCAATTCCAATCCAATGTAAACCACGAAACATAGGCTTCTTCAGAAATTGAAACGATTCAGCAGATAGTGCAGTGCACTTATAAAGATCAAGCTTTCGTAGAAGTTTACTTTCACTTTCAACCCTTCCCTTTAAAGCCAAAGCCTTCACAGACGCATCTGTAACATGAAAACAGTACCTGATGGACAGTTCTGTAAGCCGTACGCAAGCATCAGCAATGGTGGCAATGACATTATCCGACATTCCTGGCATGTATCCAAGATCAAGAAACGTCAAAGTCTTCCTAATTATACCTTTGCTTGTTAACAAAGATATGATTCCTTCATCATTAACCCTTTTGCAAGCTCTTAGAGAAAGGCATGAAATGGGAGCATTCCCTCTACCTAAAACAGCCATACCGACATTGGTTATATCCGCACCCCCCAAGTTTAAAGATGTTAAACACATAAGACGTGAAATGCTGTTAAGACATGAATCCGCTACGCTTTTGCAGCCAAGCAAATCAAGAACCTCTAAGGAACTACATGTTGCCAATTCACACACTGCATCACTGGTTATAGAACTGCACCACACCAGCTTTACCTCTACAAGGGACCTAGGAGCCTTATTGAAGTCTTGGAATGCCAAATCCGTCAAAAGAGAAGCACTCTGAATCTCAAACTTCTTCAAATTCAAACATGAATTGAGAATTGAACTGAAGCCTGCATCACTGACTTTGGAAAACCCACCAAATCGAACCGATTCTAGTCCTTTGCAGCCCTCTGAAAGCAAAAACATGCCCATATCTGTCATTCTTTTGAAAAAGGAAGCACCATGTCGTCGACTTCGTATAAGAGAAAGGCTTGCCAGATGCTTACAATTAACTAGTGACTGAATCCCTATGTTGGAGAGGTCATCAGATGGTTCAGATATTGCTCTGTCTTTAAGATCCAAATCAACCAATTGAGGAAGACAGCGTGCGATGGTCTGGATAAGGGTGTCACTAATAGTATCTATAACTAAAGAAATGTGAGTCAAAGTTTGTCCAAAAGTCTTGGTGTGGGTAAATGTTCTCAAGAAACCAATAGTATCCGATGCACAAACTGGATGAAGCTTAAGAACCTTGACAGATTGGGGCAGCTCTTGGTAGACTCCAAGCAACTTTAAGCTAAAATTATTGACATCTTCATCCCGAATTTTAATTCTTAGCGACTGCATACGTAAAAGAAGCAACCAAGCTCAGCAGCAAGTTACTTAGCATGAGATTAAAACCAAATGAGGTGAATAAATAGTGACACTAACCTCCAACTGTTGACAACATACAAGTGAGCCTTGGAGATTCAAATCAAAAACTGCAGAATTGTGAATTAAGGCTGAAAATTCCAGTGTGAGTACCCTGAATACAATCAAAGAAACACTGTAATCATACTGTTCTAATATACACATCTTGATTTTAAAAAAGTGCGCTGAGGCGTAACACGTAGGAAAGCGCTTCAGGGCTTGAGGCGGACCTTCATGGCTTCATGCACATTTGGGTCAAAATTGGTAAAAAACACACCTTTAGAAGGCTGATATGTAAAAACAACCAAAGGTATAAAGAAATCATGAATCGTTTACTTGATAAAATAAGGCTAAGATGAAACTTTGTTGTTCGTAAAGCTTATTTGGTTGTACACTTGTACACAGACTAACACATTGCATACATGAAGCTCTTGCCTCCCACCGCCTTTCAGGACCTAAAGGTCTCGGAGCCCTCGCAATTTATTAAAGAAACATAACTACAGTCGTTTATCTACAGGCTAGCTATGGATTTTATCAACAACATCTAGCAAAATGAGGCTCTTAAAGCTAAAAAGATTTCTTCACTAATGAATCAACAACTAAACCAGTAGAATGAAAATGCCAATTTGTACCTTAAATTTGGGCAAATTTTCCCAATGCTAGCAAGAAGCTTGTGAGAAAGCGAAGCACATTTCAACAAAACTAGTTCTTCAACATCAGGCCCTAAAAAACTTCTGATCGAGGAATCATTGAGACGAAGACAATCCAAGGTGATCCTCTTAATCTTCCCAAAACTTCTTCTAATTCCATCAAACGTTTGTGGATCTAACGAAAACTCCTAATACACAATCAAATTGTAAGCACTTAGGGCTTTAGGGTTTAACCATCACTGATTGAATTAACAGAAACACAATTAAGCGGAAAACGAGATTAAACATGTGGAAACAACTCACTGACAGATCGACAGATGAGATCGATGAGAGAGCTTTGTTGACGGAGGATTTTAGGGTTCGTGAAACGCATGATAAGGAGCAAAGAGTCGTCAGTGTCTCCGGTTCTAACAGTAAAAGGATTTCATTGAGTATGCCTTCTGGTAACTTCTCCAGCAAGCTATCGCCTACTACGGCGGCGCCGGCGTTGGCGGTGTCGCCGGTAAATGCCATCACTGAACGTTTTGCAGTCCTCTGGTTATCTTTCTCCTCCTCCATGGTTTTGCTGAAACTTTCATTTTTCACCCTTGTGTTTTTATTTACATCAATCTTTAATAAAGACAAGATACTGATTTGTTTTAAAAGATATGTTTTATTTTAAGAGTAAATTATCATTTTCGTGCTTGTGGTTTGATGAAAATTGTCACTTTCATCTAATAGTTTATTTTTTTGTATCTGGTTCCCTGTGGTTTACAAATCTTGTCATATTCATCCAGTTCGTTAACTCCATCCAACATTCTCCGTTAAATGAAGGGTATATTGGTCATTTTACATATATGTTTTATTTTTCTATTTTTTTAAACCCTATTTAATATATCCCCTTAAAATAAATTGCTATTTTAGTCCATGTGGTTTGGACATGTTTACCAATTCAGTCCAAAAATCCCACCACCTTGGCATAAAACACCATATCACCACCACCGATGATGGAATCACCATGTAGATGTAGGGTACAAATAACCCACATAAGACCGGGTACCCGTATTAGCTACGCAAATATTGGATCCGGTCAACCCTTGTTGACCGAGTGGTTTATTTTAGATTAATATTAGTTTTGTATTATATTTATCATGTATATCTTTTCCTTGTATATCTCATAGTTAGTTATGATTCTCCTTGTATAAATATATCTTCAGATCAATGAAATCAGCAAGAGAGTTTTACCAATTTACATGGTATCAGAGCCTCGCTCTATACCGATCCACCTTCGCTTTGGCTTCGGCCGGCCCTAACCCACATCCTTCTTCTCCCTTTTCGATTGTCTGCCATAGCTGACATCGACCCTCCCAAGCAACCTGCTGCTACTGCTTCGGCAAAATCGCAGCCTTCCTCTCCCCTTCACCCAGTCTACACCGTCACCAACATACAACACAAAATACGTGTTCTTGACGGTACCAAAGTCTCCTACTCTACCTGGGTCAAGCTGTTTAAACTTCATGCTCAAGGCTATGACGTACTCGATCACATCGACGGTACGAAACCCCCTGCCACGGATCATCCCGACTATCTCCACTGATCCGCCACCGCCAACCCGCCGCCAAGACTCGCCGTAGCAGCAGCCGTGTCGCTCGCAGCAGCGCCGGCCTTCAGCTCCCTCCCGCAATTCTCGACCAGCACCCCAAAATAGGCCTGGTCCGATGAATACCCCTCCACCCTGGGCTGCTCTTCAATGGCCCAACCCCTATACTTACTGGGTTGTTCCCCCTTGCCCATACCCTACTCAACCGGGCTGGGCTGCCCCATGGACACCTCGGTCCAATAACAACTCCCGAGCCCAACAGCCCACTGCTAGGACTGCCCAGGCCCACTTTGCTGATGTTGATCCACTGCAGCCCACTGATCTTGCCACGGCTTTTAACGCGATGTCTATGGACCCCGGGAATTCGGATGACCCCTGGTTCATGGACACGGGAGCTTCCTCTCATCTGACCTCTGACCAAGGTAACATCTCGGTTCCATCTTAGTTTTGTTCTATTAAATCTATATTTGTTGGGAATGGACAACGCATGCTGGTTCTCGGATTGGGAAACACCACTTTACCCCACCCCTCAAAACCAAGTCAACTTAACAACATTTTATACACCCCCAACATCGTCAAAAATGTTATTTCTGTCCGTCAATTTACAATTGATAATAATGTATCTGTTGAATTTGACCCACATGGTTTTTCCATCAAGGATTTTCAGGATGGGAGGATCCTGAGCAGGCATAATAGCACCGGTCAACTCTACCCAGTCACCCCTCTCAATAAAGCAACCGCGTTTGTGGCCTCATCCGACTCGTCTACTGGTTTTTGGCATCCTCGGCTTGGTCATCCCGGCCAACCCGTCATGTATTTTTTGTCTTCTCGTAATTTGATTTCATGTAATAAAAAGTCTATTGTTTCGTTTTGTCACTCTTGCCAAATTGCAAAACATAAACGGTTGCCTTTTGATTTATCTACTTCAGTTACTATTTTACCATTTGATATTGTGCATTGTGACTTGTGGACATCCCCAATTCCCAGTAAAGGGGGATACAAATATTATATGATTTTAATTGATGACTTTTCTCACTACGCGTGGATTTACCCGTTAAAATTCAAATCTGAAACTTTTGGAAAGTTCACCCAATTTCAAAAATACATACACACCCAATTTAACCTACCCATTAAAAGTTTTCAATGTGATAAAGGTGGTGAATTTGATAACCTCAGTTTTAAATCCTACGCCACCAACAACGGTTTACAATTTCGATTTTCTTGTCCTCACACTTCCCAACAAAACGGGAAGGCGGAACGCATGATCCGACGCCTTAACGAGATCATGCTCTCTCTTTTAGCTCATGCGTCCCTGCCACCACACTTTTGGGTTGAGGCACTCCACGCCTCGGTCTACCTACACAACATCCTTCCATCCAACCTCTTACAATCCCACACGCCTACCTCCATCCTTTACCGAAAACAACCCTCCTACTCCCATCTCCGTGTTTTTGGTTGTGCCTGCTACCCTAATCTCTCTGCCACTCGACCCCACAAACTTGCCCCATGCTCTACTCTGTGTGTCTTTCTTGGCTACCCCACCGATTTCCGAGGATATCGGTGTCTCGAACTGTCCACCGGTAAAATCATCCTGTCTCGTCATGTCACCTTTGACGAGACAACTTTCCCGTATGCCTCCCAACCTCACACCGCTACCGACTACTCTATCTTTGACCCGGACCCTTCCCCTCTCTTATTCCAACCCCCACCTTCCTCCACCACTCCACCTGAACCCTCCCCCACTCCATCACCCTTGCACACTCCACCCCCTCCTATCACCCGTACCTACTCTAGACGACCCCCCTCCCACCCCAACCCCACCACGGCAACCCCACCGCCACCCCCCTCTCATACTCCCACACCCAACACCGACCCATCTTCCCCACCATCCCCGACTACTACCTCCCCGCCCTCCTACCCCTCCCCCCGCTTACTCCTTCCACCGACACCCCTTCCCCACCTCACCCCAACCCTCCTATCACCAACACCCATCCTATGACCACCCGCTCTCATGACGGTACCTTGCCACCACGATACCCGCTAAACCTACACACCACCACCTCTCCCCCTATCTCAGGAATTTGCAATGACAGATCTGGGCAAACTTCATCATTTTCTGGGCATCAATGTCGACTCTCGCAAAGGTGGGTTATTCTTGTCACAAGAATCCTATGCTTCAGATATCCTTGCTCGCGCCAATATGACAGCCTGCAAGCCTTGCTCTACACCCACTGACACTGACTCCAAACTCAGTGCGTGTGCCGGTGCCCCACTCACGGATGGCACATTATACCGCAGCCTCGCCGGGGCCCTACAGTATCTAACGTTCACTCGCCCGGATATAGCTTACGCGGTCCAACAAGTCTGCCTTTTTATGCACGATCCACGGGAGCCTCATTTTGTGTTCCTCAAGCGGATACTACGATACCTTAAGGGAACATTAAATCACGGCTTGCATATCACCCTTTCCAAATCCATTGCACTCACAGCATATTCAGACGCTGATTGGGGGGGGTGCCCTGACTCCAGACGCTCCACCTCCGGCTACTGTGTGTTTCTTGGAGACACTCTCGTCTCTTGGTCATCCAAAAGACAGGCTGTCATCTCACGATCCAGTGCTGAGGCTGAATATCGGAGAGTCGCCAATACAGTTGCCGAGACTAGCTGGCTGCGAAATTTGCTTCTCGAGTTACATGTTCCGATTCGCACGGCCACCATCGTCTATTGTGATAACATCTCGGCGGTTTACTTGACTCAAAATCCAGTCCATCACCAACGGACCAAACATGTTGAAATCGACATTCACTTTATACGTGAAAAAGTCCGTATCGGTTCCGTTCGGGTGCTTCACATCCCCGTAGATTATCAATATGCAGACATCTTCACCAAGGGCCTCCCTCGCTCACTGTTTCAATGTTTCAAATCCAGTTTGAGCATCCGCCCTGCTACAGCTCCAACTGCGGGGGTTGATATCGACCCTCCCAAGCAACCTGCTGCTACTGCTTGGCATAAAACACCATATCACCACCACCCATGATGGAACCACCATGTAGATGTAGGGTACAAATAACCCACACAAGACCGGGTACCCGTATTAGCTACGCAAATATTAGATCCGGTCAACCCTTGTTGACCGAGTGGTTTATTTTAGATTAATATTAGTTTTGTATTATATTTATCATGTATATCTTTTCCTTGTATATCTCATAGTTAGTTATGATTCTCCTTGTATAAATATATCTTCAGATCAATGAAATCAGCAAGAGAGTTTTACCAATTTACAACCCGAACCCGAAAGCCTGGCCCATGCGGGTGGAACGGGTAAGCCAGCATGACATGTGCCCCACATTTAATTACATCGGAATCACCCCAATCATAACCGATAATTCAGTAACGGTCGGAGAATATAAAAGGTAATGGATTTATCGGGGAATAATCCCTGTAAATCAGCACACGATTGCAGCAGGCAAACACTATAAATACCAGGTAAGGAGGATCGAGATCCTCACAAAAGAATACACACAAAAGCTCCCCTTTAGTTATCCCTATCACATATTTCCATTCAACCAATACTTACTCTCACGCCGGAGGGTCGTTCCAGGGATATTTCCCCCTTGGAACGCCTTAACAGGTGTTGTTTTCATTATGCATAGGTGTGAAGCTTCAGAGAGCATCGGTAAATCGAAGTTCAACAAGACCGGAACCATCTAGAGTTGGACCTCGTATTTACACACCACACCACCACCACGCTGCAAAACCACACCACTCCATCAGAACCACCAAATCATCACCACCACCCTATCATAAAACCACTAACACCACACCAGACGGGCACCACCACCACACATTAGATCTCCACCACCACATATTAGATCTCCACCATCACACACTAGATCACCACCACCATGTAGACCCTAGAAACAAACCGTTAATCTCGAACTTATAACAAACCCCTTCGAAAATGTATATGGAACCCTTGAAAACGAGTATTGTAGAGGTATTAATAGGGTTTGATATGTATTTTCGAAGTAGTATGTTACAAGTCCAATATTGATTGTCGATTTTTAGGGTTTACATGGTAGCGACGATCCAATGTGCGTAGTGGTGGTGGGCGCTCTGGTGTGGTGTTGGTGGCTTTGTGATGGGCGGTGGTGGTGTTTTGGTGGTTCTTGTGAAGGGTAGTGGTGTGGTGGTTATTTTTGGACTAAATTGGCAAATACGCTCAAACCACAGGGACTAAAATAGCAATGTATTTAAAAAGTATATATTAAATCAGGTTTAAAAAAAGAAAAATAAAAACATATATGTAAAATGACCAATATACCCCTCATTTAACGGAAATTTTGGATGGAGTTAACGGACTGGATGAATATGACAAGATTTGTAAACCACAGGGACCCATATGCGAAAAAACAAACTATTGGATTAAAGAGGTAATTTTCACCAAACCACAGGGACGAAAATGGCAATTTACTCTTATTTTAATTTAGTTCATCTATTTGTTTTTCAGCTGGAACGAATATCTCTAAATCCTTCAGAAGGAAACCCACAACCCCTGGTTTACGCGGTGTTCCCGAGTTACTTAACGAAAGAAAAGAAAAAAAAATATTTTATTTTCCTTTCTCTTCTTTTCTTTTCTCTTATTTTCTTTTCTCTTCTTTTCTCTTCTTTTCTTTCTTTTTCTTTCTCTCCATTTCCTTTCATTTTAGAAGGATTGTTTTTAGCCTTCTTTTTCCTTCCATTTCCTTTCATTTCTTTTCTTTTCCCTCCTTAAGTAAACTCGGGAACATAAATTTGTAGCAATCCTTTCATTTCTTTCCATTAAAAAAAATCTGGAACATAATTATTTCTTCTTCCCTTCCATTTCTTTTCTTTTCTCTCCTTAAATGAGACTCGGGAACACAGCGTTAATCATGAGGAATTTTTTTAATTGTTAGACTTGAATCCAACACGCTTCATATTACATATGTTGAATATCTTATCTTAACCACTTGAACTAAGATCATTGATATTCAATTTCTCTCATGGGTTGTAGCATCTCAGAGTTTCTATAAGTTTATGCTCAACCTCACTTTATCTCTTTTATTTACATTCTATCATTCTCAAATATACGATACATGTGAGACATGCAAAGAAGAAGGAATTCTATTAACGGCTCTTATCGCTTTAATTCATCCACCTTGTGGATCGTAAGATTTTAACGTTAAATTTGCAAGAAATAGAGCACCTATTACAAATCTGGATACTATTAGAATGTAGAGCCGTTGGTAAGTGTATGTATAGGTGATGGTAGCAAAAGAAACCCTCAAGCGGTTGCTTTCTTTATCTATCTATACTACCTTAATATTCATTTGAGAAGGGCACCAATATAATTTTACATAGATGTAATCTTTGATCAGAGTTGCTTTTGCTTTTGGAAAACTCAGTGTTGTACAATTATTAAAGCATAGCATACAACCCATTAAACATTGAATTCCTCTGCAACCTCTGCAACCTCTGCAACCTCTGCAACCTCTGCAACCCTGCTCCTATTTCAAATTTCAAACACATGGCTTTGTTCAATCACTCTCGCTCTCGAATCAACTATCCCGCCTAAAACACCTCCATATCCCAAGCTAAGTAGCTGCAACCTCATTCTCTCATATCACCAAGATCAAGAAGAGATCGAGAGTTGTCGTTAGTGGCAACAGCCGCCTTCTCCATAACCCTAACCACCTCAAGCTGCGGCGGTAATGGTCTGGCCAACCACGTTTCTGATGGCAGTGACATAAGAACGATGGTCTGACCCAAGCGACAACGATTACGAGGGTGGCTTCAGACGGAAGAGGAACTGCTGCAAATAAACCGCCACACGTATCTCTCTCACAAGCCTTCATCACACACACACACACCATCTTCACTTTCCCCTTCACACACACACACCAAATCCCCATTAGGGCTTAATCATCTCTTCTAATTTCAATTGATTTCAACCACCATGGATAAACTCGACAAATTCAAACTAGCTTCATCATCCTTCGGTGAGCGATTGATGACCGGAGGAGTTCAGATGAGTCGCATGGTGAGCACGAAGATGAAGGAGATTCTACAATCCCCAACACCCGAGTCAAATATCGTCGACGACGCGAATTCGGAGACGTCGTCGACGATGGAGGAGCCCAATTGGGGGCTGAATTTGCGCATCTGCGGTATGATCAACAACGAAGAGTTCAACGGGACGGAGATCGTCAAGGCGATTAAGAAGAAGATTGGTTCTAGCAAAAGCGTTGTTAGTCAAAGGCTGAGCCTTGATCTGCTGGAGACGTGTACGTCAAACTGTGATAAGGTGTTCTCTGAAGTGGCGTCGGAGAAGGTGCTTGATGACATGGTGGCGATGGTTCGTGATGGTCGGACTGATCATCGGAATAGGGCTAAGGCGGTGCAGTTGATTAGGGCTTGGGGTGAGTCGGAGGAGCTCATGTATTTGCCTGTTTTTCGTCAAACTTACATGGTGAATCATCATCTTTCAATGTTTTATAGTCTTTTTCACATCTTACTTGTTTTTGGTTTTGTGTGGTTTATTTGCATCGGATAAACAAACATGTTAGTGTTTTTTTCTTGCATCTCGGGTTTATGACTTTATGTGCAGTTAGTTTGTATATCAAACAGTTACAGAGGAACTCATGGTTTTGAAATTACAATTTACAAACCTGGGTCTATGATCAATAGCATTCAGTTATCAACGAATTACGTTTGGTAGAGTGGAAAAGGATTGATCACCTTTGTTTTTGTTTTTACCTTATGGAGTTGTTGTAGAATTGAGTGAGGCTCCAATTGAGCACTTTTCCATGAAAGCGCGGTTGAGATTATGGTTCGGCTCCGATTGAGTGGTTTTCAGTGAAAGCATAGTTGAGGTAAATATGATATTCCTTTTCTTATTTATAAACATCATCTACTGCTAAAGCCCACAAACATGCATAAAACGATTGATACCAACGTTTGGACAACAGGATTAGAGTTTATAAAATCTTTCCTTACTCACTGCCAACAATAGCACCACCCCAGCTTTCTTAAAGTTGATTATATGGAGCATAAATCAAAATAATATACACAATTGCATGTCTTTTGGATCAAATAAGATTCTCATTACCAAAATGTAAGGCCTTACTGAAGTCTGACTCATTCCATGACTTACAAGTATTGTTATTTGTGGGGTCAAAAATCAAGATGCAATGATGATATAGATGTACAGAGTAAAAAAGATCAGATCAATTTAACCAACGTTCTACAAAGGAGTATCAAATTATTTGTTTTTGTTTTTTATATTGATTTAATTTTCAATGAATTTGTGTGTTTTGCATCGTGAGTTAGTTATTGTTAGTTTCCATCTTTGCAGTGCTCGGTTTGCTTTCAACCAAAAGGGCGTTGCGGATGGGAGAAATTATAATGACAACGCTGCAAACTTAGTTGGTGCTACATCATAGCTATAGAGACAACAACATCTGGTATTAAATGTATAGAAAATGAGAAAAGGAAAGGGGGGGGGGTAATAATCTTACTTGGTGTCTACGTCATGGCACACGAAAAAACCAAGCAGCACAGTAGAGTTTTAAATTAAGCATCTACTTGGTTCAGGGTACTTACCTGTTGTTAACAGGTTTACAAGTTGCTTGGGATATCCTCTTTGGATGTATATGAATAATCCATGAGAGGCAGCCCAATTCCATGTCTTCCAAATGCATCTCCAAGCAAATGTTCTTCTATTATTCATATACATCCAAAGAGGAATCGACTTCTCTTGATCCCTTGAAACACTGGTGATTTGTCTTATGAATGTGGCATCTGCGTTATTCATAACCTGAAAAGAAAAACAAAAATAGTTACAAAATAGTTTATTTCCATCAAAAGTACATAATAAGTTATTCTCTTGAAATGAATACCTTCATGATTTCAGGGTCATTCCATGGACCCATGTTAGACCTAAGGCAACCGCCCTCAACAGAACACGTACAGGAACCACCAAGGAAATTAGGCAATTGGCTGTAGCAATTCATTGGTAAGGATATTATATTTAAAAAAGTCAACCAAATAAGGAAATAAAAAAATAGCAAAAAGATAATTATAACCCACAAACCTTGGGTCAATGGCTTCAGGTAGCTTTCCCAATGACTTGGGCTCCAGCACATGAATTTTTGCAATTGTTTTTGCATCCAGGAATTTTTGAGCAGCAGGCCATATATATCTTTTGAAGGTAGAGCCAGCGTTGACAACAAACATATGGTTTAATGTCTGCACATAAATATTGGAAGTCATTATCTAAAAACAAATACTGATTAAGATTTATTTAAATTACTGGAAGGATTAGTTTGCCTCCGGATAATAGTTATTGTCAACTTTTGCCATAGCTCCAAGAATACTTGCAGCACTGGGAGTAAAATTCTTCAATCCCTGTATATCATATTACAAAAAACAATGAATTGGGATACACAAACTATATGCAGAGCTAAAGGTGGCAAAATGGGTAGGTCAAACCGGCTTGGGTCATGACGGATTGATATTTTGGGTGGTTTGAAACATGTCACAGATAGGCTTGACCAGAAACACATTTTGCCTTACATTTGTAAATATTTCTATATCCAATTTGTGTGAGAAATAAGATTGCAAATATTGGTGTGAATAAAACAGTTTCAGGTTTAATGCATTAAAATGCATTTTCGGTGACATTCAACCAGTATGACAGGAGACCTTTATAGCTGGTTATACATAAAACACAACCCTCGAATCCCAAACTGGCCCATTGAGAAGTAAAAGGATTAAAATTGCCACGTCCGTGCATGGAGTATCAACAGCTGATATCGCATACCATGCTTGCACATCAAGAATGGTTGTAGTAGAACAAATTCGTTTCTTTGCTGCAATTGAACAAGCAGGAAATTTCTCATAAAAAGCTAGCCCTTTCAAATTCTTGGACAAGATATTTTATAGTAGACTACTCCCATCGATAAAATCGAAACCAACATCAACTTATTATTATTTTTCCTCATAAATGCCTTCAACAGGGTAAGGATATATAACAATAAGCTGAAACAATGCACAACAATCCCCTTTACATCCTTCTCATAGACACACTGAATCAACATAGCAAGATTCCCAGTCACCACAGTGCTAGCACAAATTGACCCCTAAGATTCAATCACACAACAATTTCATGCATAAGACTATAAATAAGACTTCAAGATTTAGTACAAAATCTTAAATTAAATAGCATCTGCATCATCTCTCTCTTTGAGTAATTTTATCAAACACTTTGTATGCAAAGTAATTCAGCAACAGAATTAGTATATCTCATAAGCTTGTGGGGCATGAGTTGATGATTTAAGGGGAGCAAGCTTACCGAAGGAAAATATCAGATACATAAATCAAGATTGTGTGTTTCTATTTATCTGTACTTTGAAAACCGCACAAGTATTCAGAAAACGAATATCGCCTTGTAAAATATTGTCGATGCCGCCGCCGCATCGTGCGGGTTCCTTACTAGTAACATACAATATAAAAGACCTCCCACTTATGTGCTACTCAATGCTTTCAAACATAGCTTTGTAATGTACTTTTGTTAGATTTACGTATTCATATAAATTTTATTTAAAATCGACCTACGAATAACAGATTTTTTTATCAAGTACGTTTTCCCTAGAATGAAGCGCCGATAAAACCAGTAGTTTTTACAAAACCCAATGTTTTATTAGAAGGTGAACTTCAGAGGCTTTCTATTCCTTTTCTTGTTTCCTTAAATTATTGCTTCAAAATATCCTCATATACCCACATCAACAAAAGTGAATAAATGTCTAAACGGTTAAAACTCAACATTAAAAAAATATTCAAAACTAGGACTTCTTTTTTAAATTTCTAAATTGGACCAAAACACATGATTATATGACCAAAACACATGATTATATTACCAACGTTACTTAGGTGTGTAACTTACTACGAGAAAATCGAGATTAATTTTTCATGATAACACATGACCACACACGTTGTACAACATAGTTGTGCAACTAAAATATAAATCACCTACCAACAAAACACGTCTAACACATGACTGCGTACATTGCAAGCGTAGCTGTTTTATCAAGAAACTCAAGTTATATATTTTTGATGGCACGCGACAACATGGTTATGTACATTGCATAACATAACCAAATGACATAAAAACTCTAAAGTTTTACAGTTATTGTCTCAAAAGTTTTATATTTATGGTAGCAATATGATAGCACTTTGCTGCGTGTTTCTCGTTCAACAGACGTGTGATGTTGTAACATCACAAAATTAGCATACTCATGTGACACCATAATATCACAAAATTACTATGGGAACATTGTATGATTAGGTGACCTTAAACACACATTTTCTTGGTGAAATAGAGCATGTCCAATGTTAAACCTAACAAACAAGCAAACTCAAATGCGACACTGAATAACCTTAACCCGAATCGTAATCCATTCATGTAGAACCCTCAAATCTTATTAAAAACTTAACCAAAGCCAAAAAAAAAACATATCACTAAACACTTGCCAATTTGCAGAGGATATCAATAACGAATTCGATACCACAAACCCGCTACTCATTTCACAAAGACAACTCGTTTTTCGACACAAGGATCCCATCACTATCCGCATACATCCAGTCCCCATCATGGATCACGGTTCCACCAACATGAACCGGCACATTCTTCTCACCTATACCTCGTTTATTCGACTTCTGAGGGTGCGACGCCAACGCGCGCACCCCAATATCACACGCGTTGATCTCATCCACATCGCGTATGCACCCGTTAACCACGATCCCAGCCCACCCATTGTTCTGAGCCAACTGACCAAGATTCCCACCCACAAGTGCACATCTCATGCTCGCACCACCATCAATAACTAGCACCCTACCCTCCCCTTTTGTCTCGAGATGGTCCCTAACCAACACGTTGTCCTCGAACACCTTGAGCGTGACCACCGGGCCCGAGAAGGCGCGGCATTGACCGTAGATCTTAAACACTGGAGCTAGGGCTCGGAGGTCACCGTTGGCTAGGTGTGAAGCGTGTGTGTCACATACTTCAGCTGTTGCAAAGGAAGACATGATGATGATCTTCTTCTTCCTGTAATTAATACAAATAGTTAAGCATCTTTACATTAATCTTAAACAATATATCAAATTTTACATAAAAGGATAATAATAATAATAAATGTCCTCAGAATCTTTAACCGAATCAAGCCGAGCCCGAGTTTGTTTAGACTGACGGCTCGTTTTTTGATTTTAAAAGCTCGAGCACATGCTTGCCTCACTCGCCTCGGGCTCGACTTAAATACGAGACATAAAGAAATACTAAGGGACTGTTTCCTTCATCAGTTAATAATTCATACTGTTTATTTCGCAATCAAATATCCGAATGGCTCAGGCATTTGCCTCTAAATAGTTAAACATTGTATTGAGTCGGAACACCTTTATTTGAATTCGTCAAATGTTTATCTTTAAATAGTTAAACAATATCCTAGCTCTTAATTGTTCAGACCTGTATTGATTAAGCACTTAACTATCCAGAAATTAACAAACATAACAAACAGCTTCAAACATATTTCATAAACTGAAAGCTGTAATAATTCGTGTTCAAGCACATAAATCAAATTAAAGGAAACATGAAGTCTTCGTTAAACTTTTAATCAAAGAATTAAACTTCCAAATGTGGGATTTCGATCATCCCATCGTTCGACTTCGAATCAAACAAATTAGTCAACAGGGGTCGATTTACAACATGCAACTGTTTGATATCACTGAAATTGAAATAGTTAAAGGTTTGATTGAGAACTTTTCCAATCGAATCGAACCGTAGTAAAGCAAAAAGAAGAAGAACAGTAAGGTTATGATTGAAATTGAAAAGGGGGAATTTGATATACCTTTAGCAAGTTAGCTGAAACTGTAGAGAATCAAAGGGATTTGACAATGGAGATTGATGATTTGATTAGTGATGATTAGTGATTGCAGCCTTATTCGATGATGAAAAGTCAAAAGAGGGGAATTTGGTGCTGTTTGTAATGGTCTTTTGGGTATTTCTAAGGTTGAAGATGATTAAACTTTGGTGGGTGGACACAAAGGCTTTATCTTCTATGAGTGTGTGTATTGTGATCTATTTTTGTTTTTTTTTAAAGAAAACTTCATATCTATTTTTGGTTTACACCGTTATTATTTCATGATAATTATTTTATTTTTTTAAACGAAAAAATATATGGCATTATTGAGAGTAAAACTTGGATCTATGATTTTTTTTATAATTACATGTTATGAATACATCATCTTAATTTATTTAATACGAATCTTTTAAAGAAACAAAATCAATATTAAGTTATTTAAAATTGAATGGACTTATATATTTGGTAACCATCAATTAAACAGTAGACACATGAAAACCGAGTCATTGAACCGATGAACACCCTTGAATGTAAACTTGTTAAAAAATTGTTTTTGTCAAATTGACGAAACTATTAGGATATGGATTTTTCTATTTGTATGATAAACTAAAAAGTTGGCTTGTTAGAAAACCGAGAAAACCGAACCATTGAACCTCAACTCGAATCGATGAACACTCATGCACGGATGCATCTTGTTAAAAAGATTAATTTCAAAAGCAAAACCAATCCAAACTTATAATTGTGTTTTCGGTTGAATTTTGGCCATTTGAATTCAGTTTTAATTCTTTTTATAGTGAGCATTCGATTGATAAATAATTGTAACCGAAGAAAGCAATTTGGGGAACCCGAAACCCAAATTGATGAACAACCTTCCATGTTACATACAAGTAACTTTAGTGTCTAACTAATGCTTATACGATTCTGGTATTCCTTTATTTAAAATTACTTTTGTATTAACGTTTGTTTTCTGAGAATAGTGATCTCTAAAACCATATTGTCTCGTCTTTTTTAATAATCACACTCTAATCCCTTTATTATTAGTTGAACTTCAGGTAAGTTATGTTCATATTTTATTAGAGGATGATAAACCAACAAAATTAAAAATATTGGGTTTGATCTTGATAATGCGATGTATAATGACAGAATTACTCTTCTATTTAGAGGAGAAATAAAAGGTGTTAGTCATATGCGTGAAATAGCAAAAATGAAAAACAAAATGACCAAAACCAGGAACAAAATTTGGACTAAAAGTGATATGTCATCAAACTATATGGATGAAAATCATAATTTATAATAAGATGTTCTAATTTTTACTTCATTTAGAGTTAATTACACGAATGATCTAGGCGGATTGACCAAAGTCACATTTGGATACTAAGATTTAAAAGATGGAAGCTTAAGGCCTGTTATATATATATATATATATATATATATATATATATATATATATATATATATATATATATATATATATATATATATATATATATCTATATCTATATATATATATATATATATATATATATATATATATATATATATATATATATATATATATATTCGTCATAACACTTGGTATAATTACAGAGACATATTATATGCAAAATCCTCGTGTTTCCGCTATAAGCGAGGGTGTGACAGATTGGTATCAGAGCCTTGGTTATAGAGAATTAGGTGGAGAACTCGACTAACACTATAACCTAAGAACCTTCATATAGAATGCATGCTAGGGATTGTGTGCATTTGATTTTACCTAAATGTCTTTCATGATTTGTGTGACACATAGACACCTGTATTCTGGATTTCCTGGCAAAAGGCCTTCGGGCTAAGGCAAGCGTATTCGTATAAATCTCATTGCGAGACCCGTTACGCTACCTGGGGATTTCTGGGATGAGTGATAAATTATGGTCAATACACAAGTCTATAAGGCAAATGGGTCAAGTATATTAAGTCTATGAACTTAATATACAGGTATGCTCCTACATACTTGATTTATACATATACACGTGTTATCTGAACATCTCGAGGAAGACATTATTACTCTTAGTCTTTCTCCATGGGATACTTTGATACTAGAACTTTACGCTTGTATGCGCACAATATCATGTTATTAGGGAACTTCGGTGATCACGCGCAGCGTTGATCTCGGATATTAAATCTGACCCTATCATGCTTATGACTAAAATCCTGAAAGTATGAAGGAAATGCAGTCATCATTAGACAAATTGTGCTTATGTGCTGGTAGTTTGTTTGCTATTACATGCTATTATTATATATATATATATACACACACACGTATATATATACATACATATATATATATACATACACACATATATATATACATACATATATATATACACACACACACACATATATATATATACATATATATATATATACACACACAGGATCAGGATCATTACAGAACCATTTTTTATTTTCAGAACCAAAAGAACCATTGATTTACATAAATGTAAATTATAAACCATTGATTTACATAAATGTAAGTTAAACCTGGTGATATTTAGTTGTTTTTTATAGTTTATTGTTCATGTCTGATATACACATATGTAAAACAGGTCAAGTCTTATCAGACTTAATATACATTTATGTAAATCAATGGTTCTGTAGTTCTGAAATAAAAAGTGGTTCTGTAATGATCCTAACCCTATATACACACATATATATATATACATATATATACACACACACACACATATATATATAATACTAAAAAGGTAACTTGGGGGACACTTGTTACATTCCTAAGCCCTCTAAGTTTGTTTTTCCCGTCTCTTTCTCTTCTTAAATAGTTAACTAAATTAAAGATTAAATAATTTTAATTTCTTTTTAAGATTAAAAACATTTTTTAATAAATTAAGAAAAGATTTTTTCTTATTAATGTTATTTCTAGAAAATAAATTTCTATAAAATAAGAGTTTTTCTAATATATCAAACATTTTTAAAAATACAAAATATCTTAAAATTGATGTTTTTAAAAAGTAAACTTCTTTATAAACTAAAATAATTAAAATTAGGAGTTATGATAAGAAACTTTTAAAAATGATACTTTTAATAAGGTTTGTTTGGAAAAAATGACTAAATTTTTTTAAAAATTAAAATTACAATTATTACTTATAACTATTACTCATATGTAATTTTAATCATATCTTATTTTAAAATATTATTTTATACTTCATAAACTTTCAACATAATTAATATTTATTTTTTAACTCGTGTAATACACAGGTTAACTAAAGTTAGTATTATATAAATAACAATCAACAACTAATCAATTTTATTTTTCAACCCGTGTAATACATTTCGTTTTATTTATATTTTTATGTTATTTTAATAATTAACTCTCCACATCTCGTGTAATACACGGGTAACTAAAGCTAGTGTATATATATATATATATGTATGTATATATATATGTATGTATATACACACACACACATATATATATATATATAGATATATATACACACACATATATATACATATATATACATATATATACACATATATATACATATATATACATATATATATACACATACATATATACATATTGTCACACCCTCAAAATCCACGTGCGGAGTTTTACCGCGAGGCGTGTGAACAAACCAGGATCACAGTCAATAGTTACTCAGAACGACTCTATATCTGTCACACCCCAACCATGACGGCGGAATCGTCGAAGTGTGAGAGTTACGATTGTTCACAGCCACATAACGCTATTATTAATTTCAAATATATTAATTAAGTTTCATTTGTAACATTACAAGTAAAAGTTCAAACAAAGATACATCCAGAATAAAAATAAAAGTAACAAGATCATTCGTTTATTTCTCTAAGTCCAATCCTAAGTGTGATAAGCTTCAAACAGTAGAACGCATACTTGGGTTTTTTTCCTGAAATATGTTAAAAATAAAAGGTCAACATAAAAATGTTGGTGAGCATTCCATAGTTTTCAATATATAGAATATATAAAAGATGGCAATTCAAGTCATAAGTTAGTGAATAAAGTGATTAGGGATGTTATGAACAATGCAACAATCAAACCTTGACAAAGTTTTACAAGTCTCAAACGTTAAAAGTATATACGATTAGCTAAGTGTATTTGAATCAACCAAGCAGGCTTGTCAGGCCCATAGATCTATGACGTCGCCAGGCTAGCAATAGTTAATGATTGTACATATAACGCCATAACATGGTAACCACAAAGTTCAACTAACCACAACACACATGTAAATTGCCATAAAGTTTACAAGTCTCGAATAAGTTTACAAGTGCAATGATATAAGTTAACATGTTTCACCCCAAAGTGTGAAAAATAAGAAAAAGGGGTATGGAAATACACACCTGAAAAATTAGTATAAGTTTGACGACTAATAAGAATAATAATAGACGTCGTTCCAATGTGAATCGTCACAAGACACCTAAATATGTATATATATTCACAAGGTTAAAGTTTTAATAAGAAATTTAATGTTTTAACATGAACTAGGGTTTTTAGGTGGAATTTAGGGATTTTTATAAGCATGTTAAATATTTTAAGAAAGAATTTACCACTTATGTGTTTTAATAGAAAGCAAATAAAATATGCTAATTGTACATCTTTTGTATATAGAAATGCAAAGGAAAAATTATTTGTAATAAAATTTAGTTATAAGTTGGAATAAGCTTTCATAACTTTTAAAATAATCATCATTTATAAATATATATAAATATTGTGGAACAAAATATTTTAGTGATTTAAACCACCATTTAAAGTCTATTTTATATGAAAATAACTAAATATATTATTTATCTAAACTATTTAATAAAAATATTGAAATATTTTATCAAATAAATTTACAGAAAATAATATGGTGTCTTAAAATTTAATAAGTTTATAAATCATTTTTTTATAAATAAATATATTTAGTTATAACATTTGTAAATATATTTATAATAAAACATCAAAGGTTTTACAAGGATAATTTTTACAGAAAATAATTAATTAACTTCTAAAATAAAGAAAGTTTATAAAACTTGTTTTTATAATTTTTAGAAACTTTTTTATATTTTCTTAAGGCCCAAAACACTTAAAAACTAAATAAAAAGGTTTTGAGGGTCTCTGGGTTCGAACCCGGGACCTCAAACCCACACTCCCACACGCTTACCAGTAAACCAAAGGCCTCAGCCGCATTAGCTGATGGTTCTTAAATCATAAAACACAACCCATAAAATCTCCCCTAAAACCTATGAACACTAGTTTGATTTTAAGCCAAATTGAACACCAGATCGTTGTTGTTTATGAAATCCAACCTAGGGCTTTGATTCTTTATGTAAAACCGAGTGTGTAGGAGGGTTTAATTACCTGAACTGATGTAATTTCAATGGAGAATGAGTACAGGAACAGGTCGCGACCATGTATCACTGGTTTGATACCCAAAAGACGATGATAATCAAATTAAACTTGTGGGTATCTTCGGATTACCATATAGACTAAAAGCCCCTTATCAATTTCAGTGTAGATAGGTCGGAGTTTGGATTTTGACAAGGTTGCAGGTCGCGACCGAAGATGGTGTTCGAAGGTGTAACTTTTGTGTGTTTCAGGAGAAATTGTATTCGATGGAAGATTAGGTATGGTTAGACAATCGTGTAGGTGTCTTTAATTTGATTAATATAGTGAATTAGTGCTCGATTGTGGAGTACTTTCGGCCGAAGAAGAAGCAGAGAATCGGGGATGAATGGGGGGTGGGGTTGGATGTTTCGGAAATTACACAAATGGTCCCTCAACTTTCAATCTTTATTATTTTATGTTAAACCTTCTATTGAAAATTTATTAATTGGCAAAAGCAACCCTCCAAACTTAGTTAGATTTTGAGTTTTAACATTTTCTAACTTATTAGTTATTTAATTATTATTACTATTATTATTATTATTATTATTATTATTATTATTATTATTATTATTATTATTGTTGTTATTGTTGTTGTTGTTATTATTATGTAATAAATTAAGTTATTAACTTAAATTAATAAAGACACAAGCATAAACAACCCATATAGTTTTATTAATGAAGAAAGGTCCTTACAAGCAAATAACGACATTAATTTTTATTTAACGAAAATACGAAAGGTTACATATGCCATAATTTATATAAACCAAACCAGAGTTCAAACTTTAAAACCATGCGGAATCGTATTGTAAGTAAGACAAACCCAAAATATAAAAATGTATAATATGGAAAAACATGCGCCAACCAGTTGTTTAAAACCCAAAATTTAAAGACAAGCAAATGTGTTTATAGTTTAAGTCTTTGAATGCATGATCGACCCGTGCTGTGCTCCTATTGGCAGACTGAGTTATCGACCTGAGAATAGTATACTAAAATGTCAACACAATGGTTAGTGAGTTCAAGAGTTTGCGTTTAAACATAAATAGTTTAACAGTTGTGATATATATAAGCATGTGTATTGTAACAGATAGCTAGTCTATTAACAAATAAATATTAATTCATAGTGATTTCGCAATTGAAGCTGACTGTGATAGTTTTTGCCTCCTGCCACGACTTACCATGTCGTGACAAATGTTCATAGGACAAATTGCACCCGGTTGACCTTGAGTCATACAGGTGGGGCTCGTCAGACCCAGTAGTACTACCCAAGTTTCCCCGCTATTCAATATTAACAATTCAAAAGTGTGAGGACTTTTCAATGGTAAACAACACTATATTAATATTATACACAACTTAAATACATAAAGCGTTTGCGAGATTACCAGTATGTTATCTCCCCCAAAAGAGATTTAAATAAAGAGTGGGGCATGAACTCACCTGATACGCGTATTGAGTACTTAGAGTTTACTTGAAAGAAAAAGTGGACAGTCAACCCTCAGAGGTTACCTAGATCATGTAAGTACATGAGTATGTGTAAACAGAGAATATGTGAAACCCTAAGTACATTACAACCAAAGACTCAAGGTTTTAGAAGGATAGACATGTTTGACCCAGTTGACCCGTTTGACCCGTTGGTGACATTATGTGTTGTAAACCATTTAAACAGACATGAGCATATATCATACATGGTTAACATTCCAATGGATCACATATGGTGCTACATTCCTAATACATTGCTTAGATCATCATGCCATGTAAATATGATACAAGTTATATAAGTCCTTAACAACTAGCATGCTCAGTGTATCCATAACACAACCAATGCATCATACACAGATTAAATCATGCATAAGCTACTCATATGATCCATAACTATGAATTATGATAAACAGGCCAAAACAGATAATTTACCAATTAATCATCCATACTAGCCACAACATATTCAACATGTCCATTACATACAACATACATCAAGATGATTGATTTTCAGTCCCAAACATGATGTCCTGGTTACTAATCAACATTCAATACCATACATGATCATCAAAGTACATAAACCACACATAACCAAATAGACATTCCATACAACCTAATTAACAAGTTCTATCACGTTAGGCGTCCACAACAAGCATTCTAGCATGATCCTAATGCCATGAACATGTCCAATTTCCAATATCCAAGGTTCATCCAAAATAAAGTTTCCCTTTTGGGAAAGTACATCCCAAAATCTACTAAACACCTAATGTATACTTAATTCATCAATAATATACTATTTCAAGTTCATAACAACATCTAAACATGATCAACAACTTCCAACTATCATAATTCAACAATCATCATAGATAAAAGTTTCTACTTTTGGCAAGATATGAACAACAACATTCATTCTAAGATTTCTAGCATTCATATCAACAATCTAGCACCTAATCAACATCATAAATACGTCCATAACATTACTACATTAACAATTCCATATTACATGCCAAATAAAGTTACTATTATTAGTAACCCATGAACAAAACTCTCAATTCATCGATTTCTTGCAAGATTAATGTATTTTAGCATTCATACTATCTAATTATCATCTCAACAACATCAAACAACCATCAATTTCGTATAATCCACATGAAATTTGAATTAGGGTTCATTTAGCATCAAAAAGTATGAACAACCAATCAAAAACGTAATTTTCTTGCGTAATCAATGTTAAACAACATGTATTCTATCAAACTAACATATCACCATCATCAAACAACAACAAAAGTCGACATCTTTGACCCCATTCACGAATTAGGGTTCGGCTCTATCAAGAACACCCATAAAACTTGTAAAATCTAACCTTTTACGTGTGTTGACTTGCAATTGATGATTCTAATGTGTTTCCTAGCTTGAAATCGATCAAACCAAGGCACAATTGCTTGGTTGAAGACTGAAATTCGCAGGTTTGAGGGCTGGAAAGGAAGCGTGCGGACGATGGGGTGTGTGTGGGGGGGGTTTAGGGTTTGTTTTATTTAATTTAGTTTACAAAAGTTACCCTTTAACCCTTGTATTTTGTATTTTATAAAAAGTAAGCTTTAAACCCCTTTTTACAAGTGTTTTTAACCACCTAATAAATATATAAACTAATAATAACAATTATATACCTTATCTTTATAAAACACACAACATACGAGTTAACACACGCGTATCCACGTTACGCGATAAAATTCATCGTTAACATTTAAATCGCGTAAACACATAAGCATAACACAATAATCATCTAATCGATTAGATTATTATTAATTTAACATTATTAATTATTATTAGGTCACCAACGTTAAACGACAATTAGTGTGTGCTCACGACACGTGTATGCAAGACTTAACGAAACTAACGGAGTTTGGTAACGGAAAATTACCGGATGTCACACATATATAGATATATATACACGTATATATACACGTATATATATACATATATACATACACATAAATATACACATATATATATATGTATACACATACATATACACATACATATATATACATATATATACACATACATATATATACATATATATACACACACATATATATACATATATATATATACACATACGCACATATATATATGTATGTATGTATGTATGTATGTATGTATGTATATATATAAGGGAGGGTTCAAATAAAACCACTAACTTATGAGAAAACCAAGAAAACTATTTCAAACAATCATGTAATTTCTAATAATTTATTTATATTTTTTATTAAAAGGGTATATAAGTAAAAAAAAACCACTAATAATTTATTTATATTTTTTTTTTTATTAAAAGGGTATATAATTTAACGAGTCGGGGGTCTCTTCGGAAGCGGTCTCTCTATCTCTCTAGATAGAGGAAAGACATGCCACCATATACCCCTCCCAGACCCCGCTCTCCAGCGGGATACACTGGGTATGTTTGTTTGTTTGTTTGTTATTAAAAGGGTATATAAGTAAATTTCACCCCCACTATTTTAGGTAATTATAATTATTAAATTTTAAATTCCTTATATATCTCATCAAATCGCCATCATCGATATTTATGGACCTAATTCAAGAAGAATTCATAAAGTCACCATATCAACCATGCCATCATCTACACATTGTCAATATTCTTTGCTAGAGATCATCATATAATCTACACATCATCATTCTTCTTGGGAGGATACTAGTATTTAAAAATATGTTGGACTTCCTTAGGTTTTTCTTGTTTTTGAAGATGATGAATGAAGATGAAGATGAAGAAGACAAACCGAGATGAAGATGAAGATGATGAACCGAGATGAAGATAATGATTTGAGATGAAGATAATTATGAACATGAGATGAAGATATGATTAGTGATGAAGATGATTACAAACTCGATGAAAAATGTGAAGATGACGATGAACGCGAGTATATTAGCAAAAAAATAGAACATATTCCACATCCATCTTCGATTTCACAATATTAGAACATATTCCTCTTTCACGTTCTTTCTTTTTTTTCTTTTGACAATTATATTTATTTGTAGTAACTTGAGTTACGTATACGTAACACCATCTTCTCTTTATTTCTATTCAATATAGCGACACATATATGTAAGTTACAAATGCGTAACACTTAAATATGATGTTAGTTACTGTTAAAAAAACAAATAGAAGAGATAGTATTTCATATATGTTACGAAAAGAAGAAGATAAAGATATGTTTTTTTTCTTATATTACATTTTTTTTCATCTTCATCTTTACGAGTTACATATACGTAAGTAGGTTAACATATGATTGCACATCTATCAACTTTATTTTTATAGATTCTAGGGTACTTTTTAGTGTTACGTATATGTAACTTATCAAGTTACACAAAACCCTAATATGTACAAATCAAGTTACATATACGTAATCACGTCTACGTATGAGCAAGTTCTTGAGTTTAATAAAATGTTTTGCAATTGTTATATATGTTATAGTTACATATACATAAATGATAATAGTTGTCTATATCAACATGAGTTAGTTAGTTGGAAGATTTGAGATTCGATTTGACGGTGAAATTGAAGCTTGATTGGGTTATGTATATGTAATATAGTACTTCATTAGTACGTAACATAGTGTTACTTATACGTAACACAATGTTACATATAAAAGTTGACAGTTGTTTAACGTAATTACATATACATAACTTAACTGGTGTTTATTTTTTATTATCTTAATTCATTTACATTTGGTTCTTTTAATATAAATAATTATTATTATTTAGTGTTTAAATTTGTTATTAAAATGTTAGTAAATAGGAGATAGAGTTATAAAATTTTGTTATAATTTGAGAGAGAGGAAAGAAAAGAGTGATTTTAGGGATTTATTTAATTAAATAAAAGTTTTCATATAGTTTATACATATGTTTTACCTATTATACCCTTAAGACCTTATAATTAAATCCTTCAAACACTATTTATTTACAATCTTACCATTGTATGATCTTAACCGTTAATTACATAAATCAATGGTTGATAAATGGTTTTCTTGTAAAAATTGGTTTTTTTAGAAACTCTCCCCTATATATATATATATATATATATATATATATATATATATATATATATATATATATATATATATATATATATATATATATATAGGATCAGGATCATTACAGAACCATTTTTTATTTTCAGAACCAAAAGAACCATTGACTTACATAAATGTAAATTATAAACCATTGGTTTACATAGATGTAAGTTAAACCTGGTGATATTTAGTTGTTTTTTATAGTTTATTGTTCATGTCTGATATACACATATGTAAAATATGTTAAGTATTACCAGACTTAATATACATTTATGTAAATCAATGGTTCTGTAGTTCTGAAAATAAAAAGTGGTTCTGTAATGATCCTAACCCTATATATATATATATATATATATATATATATATATATATATATATATATATATATATATATATATATATATATATATATATATATAAAAGACGAACTTTTGTTAACTTTTAATGATAATTTTTTTAAAACGATGAAAATACCTTTTAACATAAAACAAAAAATTACAAACTACAAGGACCGATTATGTAAATTTATTATTAAAAAAATCCATATCATCTCTCTCTCTCTTTCCCACACTCTCTTTGGTGCTGTTTGTTTTTTGGCAAAAGCTCTTCCCCACCTCTTCATCTACGCGCACGCAGACACGAGAAGAGCTTTTGAGTGCGCAGACTGTTTGATTTTTGGAAGACATTTCATTAAAAAAACGTCTTCCTTAGGTCTGCATGGAGAAGATGTGGACTTGCCACTTCTGAGATCTTCTAACATCTTCTCCATCCTGAAATCCATCTTCATCTTCCCCATCTTACCTCTCCTCTCACCACCACCACCCCACCTCCCCTCTACCGCCGGCGCCGTCGGCCCCCTCCCCCAACCGTCGTCGTGCCGCCTCCCCCTCTCCCAACCGCCGCCATGCCGCCTCCCCCTCCCCCAACCACCGCAGCTACCCTCCCCTCTATTCCCCCGCGCCCGCCGACCCCATCACCGCTTGAAGTTCCCGCCGCGCCCGCCGTCCCCACCACCCCCTGAAGTTCCCCCCACGCCCGCCGTCCCCACCACCGGAATCAGCCACAACAGATTGGTATACGCATTATCTCCATTTATCGAATAATTAACGGCGAAGATTTGATCTACATAAGCTGTAGCCAATAGCTGTTATTCCTGATTCTCTTTTTACACATCATATATGGCCGATTGATTTCTTCAATCCAGCAGGTTTTTCAATCCAGCAGGTTTATCAATTCATCTTCTGTTAGTTGTTTTTTATACTCGAATTTCTCTTCATTTCTTCCGTTGTTCTTCCCGAGTGGTTATGATTGATCTTAGATTGTGTGCTCAATCTTCTGTTTCTGATAGATGATTAACCGTTGTAGGATTAGGGAGATTGATTTTGATTTGGTTTGATTGGAGTTAGAGTAGTTTATGATAATTGAATCTATGAGGATCGCATTTGTTATTTGATTTTGGTGCTCATGTTGTTTTTGGGGAATCATGTTTACTTGGATGACGAATGTTCAATTACTTAGCAGATTAGAACGTGTTGGTGTTGTAAGTTAATAAAAAAAATGACGTGGTTACAAACTGTTGTTGAAATTTCTGGAAAGGAGTTTGTAGAGGAGTTATTTGATTTTTGTTAGGCAGTGTGGGTTTATCATGCATGAAGAATGACCTGACATTTAGAAGTTTCTCACTAGTAAGTTGTGATTTTTGTAGTGTATTTTGAGAAATTAGCAGCAGATTGTATATTGAAACCTACTTTCAGCATTTCTTAAGTAGGATTAAAACTGCCCTCTGAAAGACATCTTTTATACTTTTAGCATCCGATCGAGAATATATGACTCAATTAAGAGATAAAATTGCTGAGCAGTTAATGCAGAAGTTTATAAATGTAATCGTATGATTTTATGAATATTATTGTAGTGTTGTATGACTTTTATTTATATTTTAATGTATTTCTATGATTTATATATATACACATATTAATGTATTAGTTGTTTTTAAAGTTTAAAAAATAAATTTAGTTTAATTACAGAATATTTCAGCATTCTGCAGATGTTAAACAAAACAAACAGTCTTTTTCTTGCAGACTGCAGACATTTGGTCCACCTCTTCTGCTGCAGATGTCTGCAGATGTGGTCTGCAGACTGCAGACGTTTTACTACAGAAAAAACAAACAACACCTTTCTCTCCCTCCCTTTCTCTCTTTTTCACGCGAACAATCTCTGGCTTAAACACCATGGGTTTATCTTTGATTTTACAAAACCCTTTTTTCTTTGGATCCTGTATTTATTTTACATATCATTGTGTTTTGTTTTGTATAAATTGTATTGCCTTGTTATATATTTTATACGACATACGTGTCTTCAATATTATTGTAATATGCTTTTTTATCAACTCATTTTAAGTGCGGTTACATTGTATTATAATTTATATCTTAGGTATATTTTGATTTTTTTAAATTTTGTTGTTTTGCCATGACAAGACGTAGGCCATGTCCACTACATAAAATGACTTGAAGGTAGGTTTCGGACCTGTTCGACACATGCACTTTAAGAGCATTAGACTATCAAAAAAGAAAATAGAGAAATAAATATGAATATTAATTAAATTGGCGAAACAATGAACACAATGACGAAACAATAAGCACAATGACGAAACAATAAGCACGACGAAACAATAAGCACAATGACATATCCATACCAAGATAAAATATGGTGCGGAGTGATGCAAGTATTGTTACATTATGTGTTTACATTGGTATATAGTGCGGTCCAAATAGCTCGCGGCTCGAAGTTTGTTCGGAAAAAGCTCGCTCGAATTGACTCAATTTTAAACTGAACCAAACTGAGCCAGCTTGGTATGAAAACGAGTTGAACGCGGCTCGGTTCATGACGAGCGGAGCCACGAATCGAGCCGGCTCAGTTTAGCTCGACTTGGTATGGCTCAGATTATTTTACTTGTAATATATATTATTTTTATGTATATAACATATATCATTGCATTTGCTCATTTTTAAGAATATAATATAACTTTTTTAGCTATTTTTTGTGTTAAAATATTAAACTATAATGTTTGCATTGAATCGTTTCATGTGATGCTTATATATGGTTTTTTATAATGAAATGAATTATTCAAGCACATTTCAATTCATATTTTAAATATAATTATTGGATGTTATGTAGTGTTGTGAGTTTTGTTTGTTCGATTCAGATAATGATAGTTATTTGTAATTTGTTGAAGTTGAACTTAGTGTATTTAAATTAAATTATATTTTATGAAAGTTGATATAAACCAGTTATTAGCTACGTAATATATTGAATTTATTTTTCATTTGATTTCTTTAATTTATGCATATCAAATTAAAATCGAGCTGACACAAATTAAAACCGAGCCGAGCTCGATCTCAAATTTCCAACTCGGTTTTAAAACCAAACTGAACTAAGCTAGCTTGATTTTAATTCGAGCTGAGTTCGAGCTTGCTCTGGCTCAACAAGTCTTCACTCGTGAATAGCCCTATAGGTATACCAGTAATAACATGAATGATAATTAAAAATTCACAATCACTATTTATATAAGTTCCTAACAAACCCCTATGTAAGACATATCAATACCAACCTTATCCTTCTACTCTAATAAAAAGTATCTATGGAGTACACGTAGCAACACCACATTTATTCTCATGGAAATATTTCATCTTCTCTTTTCTATTAAATAATTATCTTAATTACAAATAATATTATTGAAGTCTTTTTTAGATTAAAAATGATTTTCTAATAAATTAAGAAATATATCTTTTTATTAATGTTATTTCTAAAGAAATAAATTTTTATAAAATAAATTTTTTTTCTAAATCATCAAACTTATTTTAAAATACAAAATATTTTATCTTTAGTGTTTTTAAATATTAATTTTTTATAAACTAAAAATAATTAAAAATGAGAGTTATAAGAAGGAAATTTATAAAAATGAATTTTTTAAACAAAATTTTTGATTTTTTTTCCTGGATTTTTTTTAAAAGTTGATATCCTTGTTTTATTATTTATAGTTTTTACTACTACATAATTTAAATCATATTTTATGTTAGAATATCATTTTATAATTAAGTAAAATTTTGTTATATTTAATATTTTATTTATTTAAACGTGTAATACACGGGTTTACTAAATTTAGTTTCTAATAATCAAACTTATTCAACTAAATACTAATGTGACTCATCTCTAAAATCAAATACTGTCTCCTAACTTAAATTAAAAAAATAATTTGAATAGGGGTCGTAATAGCTTTCCCCCTTTCCATGTTTTGAGTTTTTTTGTTGCCAACTTAATCAATTTGACCTCCACTTCCATTGGTGGCTCAAACACCACCATGTATGCCTCGTCTATCACATGGGTCTATTTATTTTTTAAAAAGTTGTATTATTCATTTTTTTTATTAGTCGAACACATCATGAAGATTTTTTTTTTACCAAAATTTCATAAACACCGGATAGTCCTCAAATCAAGGACTAACCAATAAAACCACTACAAAAAGTACAGAGGGTAATTAACCCAATCATTCCAAACAATCGTTTTGAATCTAGACCTATGTTTCAACCAAATAAACGACAAAGCCTTAACTTGAGCGACTATGTCAATGACTCTAGGGGTACCTCCTTTAAAAACCTTGTTATTTCTAGCAGTCCAAATCGACCAACAAGTAATCATCATAATACCCTTAACAATTTTTCTTTCTTCTTTAGTCTTCAAGTTAGCGTATTGCATCCGAAGGAGCTCCTGAACCGAAGAAGGGTACCACTCGGATATCCTACACCAACGCCAAATTTTACCCCAAACACCAAACACAAACCCACATTGAACCATCAAGTGATCCGCCGATTCATCATAAGTATCGCACAAAGGGCACTTAGCATCCGGGATGTTTATCTTTCTTCTAATCAGCGCTATGCGGGTTGCAATTCGATCCATACCCAATCTCCACACAAAAACATTCACTTTTACAGGAACCCAAGATTCCCACATGATTAACCGATTCTGCACAGCAGCTTCCGAGCCCCTAAGCCAATCCTTGACAGCCGCAACTGTAAAAACCCCACCACAACTATCATTCCAGGCCCATTTATCTTCGTTGCTACTTAACCGGACCTTAGACAACATAAAATCCACATCTTGCCCTTCGGAAATGACCTCAACAGTCATGAGATTATTCGACCAGCCTGCACTTAGACCCACTGAATCTCCCTGAACCTGCACACGCTGACAAACTAGAGCATTTTTATTTGACTCCTGCTCAAACAGCCTGGGCCACCTGTCCATAAGCGCCTTCGACCCCCACCAAACGTCTTTCCAGAACCGAATGCGATCCCCTTTTCGAAGAATACATTTAAACTGATATTTGAAAGAATGACCATTAATGGACAAACCCTCCAAAAAGCGACTAATAGTTTTCCAGCAGCCTTGATAAGAATTGTTAACCGGTAAAAAAATCCATCTATTTCTACCCCCATGAATACATTCAATAATCCTATTTCACATGCTATTATTATCATTTTTGAACCTCCAAGCCCATTTAGCTAGCAAAGCCGTGTTCACTTCATCAATCTTAGAAATACCCAACCCACCATTCTTTTTAGATTTAGTAGCAACTTCCCAAGAAACCCAATGTAGACTCTTACCTTCTTTACAACCGGCCCATAAGAAATGTCTAAAAATCTTTTCAATATTCTCTACCACCACTTTAGGAGCTTTGAACAAAGAAAGATAATACAACGGAAGGCTAGCTAACACCGATTTAATTAACGTTAATCTCCCACCAATCGATAAAGTCTTCGCCTTCCAAGAGCATAATCTATTACGAATCGTCTCCATGACCGGATCCCAATTGGAGACCCGGTTCATATTGGCTCCGACTTTTATACCCAAGTAGACGAAAGGCGTCTTACCAACTCTACACCCCAATAGATTAGCCATAGCTCCAATTTCCGAATCCTAAACTCCCAATCCGAACAAAACCGATTTATGAATATTAATCCTTAATCCCGAGCATAAATGAAATATTCTTAATAGACGATTTATGAATATTAATCCTCATGAAGATTGTTTGATAGTGCCAAAAATAGTCATAGGGGTCATATGGATTAGTTAATGATTACATCGGTCATTTTTGTGTTAGCCAAACACATTATACGGGTTGTATGTTGCCTTAATATGACCCCTGCGGCCATATTTATTATATCTATGACACCTATGTCATTTTCATGTTATCAAACGGTTTGTGTAGACCGTACGACTCATATTTAAACCAAATAATACAACATTTGACATATTAATTACTTTTCAATATTTTTAATTATATATATCATTACGTAATTACATAATATTTAAAAATCAATTGGAATGAATAGTATCATTTTGTCATTTAGTGATGGTCCCCTTTCTGCATATACAGATGTGGGTGGCTCTTTACACCCATTTTCATAGAGAAGCTGCCCAGGTGCCCGTAGTGCAGCGCCGGAGCTCCGTCCACCTCATCACAGCTGCACGGCAGCGGTATCCACAGCTCCTGCCCCACCGAAATCCTATCCGGGTCGGGTATCCTGTTCACTTCCTGGATCTGCTGGAACGTCACCAGCCCCGAGAACACCTCGGCGGCGATGTGGTAGAGGCCGTCGTTGGGGACGACGGTGTACACGGGGCGGTGGTTTGAGACTCCGGTGTCGTTGCGGCAGAGGCAGGGGAAGGGGATTTTGAGGATTTGGGAGGCGGTGAGGGTTTGGGATTGCGGGGGGGTAGTGGTGGTGGGGAGGTTGTTGGCGGCGAGGAGTGATCGGAGGTTTTTGATATGGAAGAGGTCGGCGACGGCGGAGAGGGTGGTGGCATTGGGGAGCTTGTAGTCGATGAGGGAGTTGCAGGTGGTAGTGGTGGTGGTGGTGCAGCGGAAACCTGGTGGTTGTGCGGTGGTTTGAGTGGAGAAGATGATGCAGAGTGGAAGTAGAAAGAAAACCCTAATGGGAAAATGAAACCCCATGATTACAATTTACAATGTGTGTATGTGTGTATGTGTGTTTGAAGGAGATGAGGTGGGGAGGTGTATAAATGGTGGTCTGAGTGGTATGAGCCCTAAGTTATCAAATTTCAAAAAATTGTTTCAAACCAGTCATCACGCGCGCAATGCGCGCGAATGATAAACACTAGTTATCTTTAAAACACACTATTGGGGGAAGTTGTCTCAGGTTCCGCGGTTTCACGGATTGTCACGTCAGTTTTTTTTATCTTTCTCAGTTTTTCTTTGTTTTGCACGGTGTAGTTCCAGTTTTTCTTTGGTTCCTTTGTTTAACCCAAGAAATAAGAGAAAATAGATGGTGATGCCCAGTGAAAATTCACCGGGTCGGGAATTTTTTTCTCCTGGGTCTGAAGGCATGGTCTTCCCGTTTAACCCGTTTCTTCTGGGCTCTCCCCGGACTCCACTTCATGGCCTAATTACTTTTCACAGAATTATAAAAATCTAATATTTATAACATTATTAATCAATTATTTAAATACACTTAATATAGTAATTAACTCCTAATATATATATTTTGGACACTTACATTTGGTTTATAAATAGCGTAACACGAAAAAGAAACATGCAACCAATTTGTTAATTGCTGATCCACATATGACATCGGTTTGTTAAAATATAATTATTGGGCTTACTGTAGAAACTGGGCCAGGCCCATATTAATAATATTTAACTCATTTCCATGGGCCCACTTCAAACGCCTTTCAAAAAGTCAGAAAACGGCATCTTCAACGTTTGGTATACCTACGTCCTACCTAAAAAATTTGATTTATTAAATTTCAATCACGTCTTTCACTTTGTTTTATAGATTTTAATTATGAAAATACGCATCAAAATTTTGTTTTATGAGTATATACACGCGTTTAATATCAGTGACGAATTCAAAGTTTATAAACTTAAGATTGATCTAAAAGACATACAACTATACAAGTCGAAACATGTCATGTATAAATAATTACGTTAACTTATATTATAACAACACTTTCAAAGCTACTTTTTAACAAAAAAAAATTAGTTTTAATATCAGCTCATATTATATTTTGAATGGTCAAGTATTCGTTTGCTGTTTAAAAAAATCACTTATATTGTATTTATAAGAATTTAAATCCATAACTTTTGTGATTATCAACAGTGTCACGATGCTACAGTGTGGCTATTAATAAAATTAATTGTATTGTTATATTTAAAAAGTTAATTTCTTTTACTCTCAAGGCTAAAGTTGAGAGCGACTCCCCTCACTTGACTAAATGTCTGCCTTGTTTTAATATTAATTACTAAAATTATAGATATAGATTACCAAAGATTCCATGCTATAATTATCTTAGTAATAAATATATATTTGTAATTAGTATGTTTAATAAAAGTAGTTGAATTAGATAGTTGTCATCAATGATTTCGAAACCGGACCGGACCGGCCGGTCTGACCGGTTCGACCGGGAACCGGTGAGGATGCCGGTTCGGTTCGGTGGTTTTGGGCCGTTTTCGGTTGAACCGGCCGGTTCGTGCGGTCGACCGGTCTGACCGGAACCGGCGAACCGGGTTGAACCGGTTTTTTGGAATTTTTTTTATTTTAATAGAAAAATATTATTGGATATGGATTAAGGAACACCGGTTCATTAATTTGAACTATGTTTACTTGAATGGTATGTATTTTGGATGTTGTTTTGGATTAAGGAACACCGGTTCGTTAATATTATTGGCGAACCACTATTTCATTTATGGTTGTTTAAACTTTGGATGTTGTATTTTGTTTTGTTTATGGTTGTTTAAACTTGGGTTGTTGTATTTTGCTAAATTGGACTATGTTTACTTGAATAGTATGTGTTTGTAGTTTTATAAATATTTGGAATTTTTTATATTTTTTTAAATATTTATAACGTCATCTGGTTCGTAATCCGGTCCGACCGGTCCGACCAGTGAACCTCTAGGCCGTCCGGTTCGTTTTGCGGTCCGGTTTTAAAAACATTGGTTGTCATGATACTAATTTTACTTAACCAGAGTTAGAAACTCACGATCAAAAAACACTTGTACCTCTTACTTCGGTTGTGATACACAAATCATTTATGTAACCACGAACACCACTATGTTTCTAACTCATATCATATATGTCAAGCAAGACATACACGTGTAAAATTAATAATTTATTCAAAAATGCTCCAATAAAACTAAATTAAAACTTTTCTTGACCAAATTTTTTATAACACTTAAAATACTTCTTGATATGTAAATATAAGTTTTACAACCGAAATTTTAAATTTCGGATTAGGTGTACCCACACGTGTGAATATTTTTTCATATAAAAAAATTAACAGAAGAAAACATTACGTGTGGGTGTTGCTTGGGAATATTATTTGATATACCCGTGATTAGATAGGATAAATGTGTATAAATAAAAAAAAAAAAAATAATGAAATGTCAAAAAAGAGAAACGGAGGTGGGTCCCAAGGAACAATCATCCTTGTTTCTTTGCGAAAATCCCGCCATTATTATATTTGATTTCCGTTTTTTTTAAAAAGATTTCCCAAAATCACACTCATTATTTCATCTTTCAACGTTAAAATCAACCTTTTCCTTTTCTTTTTTTAAATTTGTTTAAATGCTCTTTCCCTTCTTTTTCTTTACAACGATGTAAAATTTAAAAAAATAATAATAATAAAGTGTGTTTTCGTAAAGAAATCCTACTAAAAATGTACATTTATTTTGCGTGAATGAATTAATCTTTAAAAAAAAATTTAAGGTTTCTTTAATATAAGATAATAAAATGAATGAAAAAATTAAATGAGCAAGAGAATAGAATTAATAGTTATCATTTTATTGTTATGTTTGATTACTTTGTTATAATGGAATAATATTTTATTTTATTAAATAGATAAGAAAAAAACAAATGCATGAAATACAACGATGGTGTTGGTGGTAGTGGATCGTGCCATGGGTTATTCAAGTCATTTTTCGGATCATGAATTTATAAAATATCATTTCATTCTTTGAAGGAACGACCCTCCCTTAAATGGGACGGACCCTCCCTGGACCCTGTGAAAACGCGGGAGCTCTTTGCAGCACCAGGTACGCCCATTTCATTCTTTGAAGGAATGAAAAAGAAACACTATTTCTTCAAAAAATGAAGATCATTAAAAGGTAAGAGATCACGTTTTTATGCAACGGTTTATTTCCTTCCTATCTATTTAACCAATATGTTTTTTCTCATTTCATTTCACCTTACATACATGCATACCAAATACTACCTCAATGTATTATATATTTAAACTTAAGGTTTCTGGAATCGTATGTTGTTACCGAACGTCTTTTTATGATTTTTAAATTATGTTCGTAGCATAGTTGGGGGTATATTTGGGTGTAGTATCTCTATCTTATATGATAGAGGTAGGTTTGTCCTTGTATCACATTTCACAACGTACTCGTTGAGTGAGATTTCACTGTGTATGTTTGTTTGTTACATTTATACAAGTATTCTGGTTATACTAATGTCGTGTTCCCAAGTTTAATAAATGAAGGAAAAAAAATAAGAAAAGAGAATTATTGAGATAAAAAGAAAGTGATAGAAATGAAAATATATAATACAAATCTGCGTGCATTCAAGAATTCAAATGAAAAGAAAAAAAAATAAACTTTTTATGTGTTCCTGAGTTGAAAGAAAAACATATATATATATATATATATATATATATATATATATATATATATATATATATATATATATATTAGGTTAGTACCTCGTGTATTACACGGGTTGCATAAATAAAATATTAAATAGTTAGTAATAAAATATTATAAATTATAAAACCATGCTTGGAAGATAAAATATGATTATAATTACGTATAAATAGTTACTTTAAGTAAATTAACATTAATGTATTTTTCTTAAAACTTTTATTTTATAAAAAAATTATGGTTTTAGAATATTTTGATTTTAAGAAAAATAATTTTTAAAACGTTCGTTGTATTTTGTATTTTATAAAACGTTTATTTTTAAAAAGTGTATTTTTAATAAAAAGTAGGTTTTTAATTTATTAAAATTATATATATTTTAATTAAAAAATATTATGAATTTTATTAGTATTCAATATTATAATTAATAATAGAGAGAAATAAAAAATTTAGTATGATGTACCTTACAATTATGTCACGTCTTGTCTTAGTTTTTTTTTATTATAGATATATAGATAAATAGATAGATAGATAGATAGATAAATAGATAGATAAATAGGTAGGAAACTTATCCATTAAACGGATTATAGTTATTAATAAACACGAAGAGTTACGGTATGATATTTTAATATAAGATATGATTAAAATTATATATACGTAATAGTTTAAGAAAATAAAACCGTTATACTATTATTTTTAACTCTCTTCTCTAAATAGTTTTATTTTTAAACATTTATTTTAATATTTTTTTATAAAAAACTTATTCTTTATAAAAATCTTGTTTATTAAAAGCTTTGATTTGTAATTATTCTAATTGTTTTAATAAGACAATTTTTAGAAAATTTCACCTTTTTATATATATATTTTAAAGGACCGATTTAAAAGATTTTATTTTAAAAAGGTTTAGTGTTTTAGAAAGTTTCATATGATATAATTTTTTTATTATTTCTTATAATAAAAAAGATGTGATTTTAATTTCTTTAATAAACTATATCTTAAAAAAGATAGCTTGATTTTAAAAAAATAGATGAGAGAGAGTAATGTAGCAATTAATAAAATTAAATTTTAATAAGAGAGAGAGATTAATTTAAGTGTTTAATTTACTATAATATCCTTTTGAAGGGAAAAATAATGTGAGAATGTCTAAAATAATGACAAGTGACAAAAAGAGAGATCAAAAGAAAAACATATACATATATATATATATATGTATGTGTATATATATATATATATATATATATATATATATATATATATATATATATATATATATAATTTATAATTATACTCTTACGTATTATAGATCATTGTTAGGTTGGAATGATTAAATCTCCAATTTGATAGGAAAGTTAGAATGAACCTTGTTGCGTTAAGAAATTCTAAAGCACGAATCTTTGTGCAGATTACATCTACTTACCTTCTAAAGGAGACGTATTTGGGAACGTCGCATAACTAACTTATCTAAAATACATGTTTACTAGATAAAATGAATCGTGTATGACATTGGTTATTTGAACACCCGTTTAGATGATTGGTATACCCTATTATCTTATTTTCTCTCGCTCTCTCTATGTGTGTGTATATATAGAGAGATAAAAAAAATGGTATTTTAAATAATCAATTGATATACCTATAGCAATCCCTTTTGTATTCATGTTCTATATTAATAGAAAGGTAGAAATGTTTTTAAAATATTTATATGATAAGCAAAAATAAAATAAAATAAAATAAATACAAAATGAAATTGAATACTATATCAGTGGTATCATAAAGCCCATAGGATGAATCGATTCTTACAAGCACGTGAACAATAACTCTTATCAAAATCATCACGTCATTCTATTTTCTCATTCAAGTACAATTTCAAATAGTTAGTTATTTGACGTAAAAACATATTCATTGAGAAGAAGATATGATGTTTAACATATTTGGTCATGTTAATAAATGAGTGTTATTGTTCACGTGCTTGTAAGAATCAGAAATATCCTTCATAAACTGCATAACTTGCATATTGTAATCTTTCTAAAAAACCAATCATCAAATTTCAAATTGAATGCTAGTGTATCACTAATATCATATATGACCGGCAAGGTGAGTGACAATTGGTCTTCATAAGTGTGACGACTAAAAAAATATGTTCCTTCAACTAGTTAGTTTTTACACCCGTGATCTTGTGATCTAATGATATTGATGCTGCTCATAAAAATAATATGGATTCAAATCTTTGCAAGGCGTAAGGTTAGATGGAATAAGAAGAAAAAAATTGTTGTTGAAAAAAAAAACTAGTTAAACTTTACATGGATGTTTGAATTGGTGAAGAAAAAATGACGTTTAATTTGGAGAGAGATGGAATGCCGTTTTATTTTGTTTTTTATTTAAGTTATTTTTTTTATATTAATATTTTGCTCTTCACTTTATTTTAATTTTAAATTCATTTTTTATTTTATTTTTAATCTTATTATTATATTTTAGGTATTAAGTTATTAAAATTACTATCTATTTATTAAAAATAAATTGCTTATAAAAATTTAAATGTAAATATCGATGATTATATGAAAAAGGTAAACATAAGAAAAAAATACATTGATATTTTTTTTCTTTAAAAAAAACAAGATGAGATAATATTAATACTAGTCATTAGGCTATGAAAAATGTACATGCGCCGAATGAGAAGTAAACACAAAAAATACAACATTATCTTTTTATTTTTCGAACGTCAAATGTGCCAACCATGCTTCGAAAAATAATTGTTATCTTAATCGGACCCACCTATTCATTTCGGACCCACCTATTCATTTGTCAGTTGGGACCGTAACCCCAATCTCCTAAGAAGGAAATCCATTGCTGAAAAAACCACATGACTTAACTGTAAGCATTTTACTTAAAGTGAGAATTGAACACATAACCTTCTAATATTTGGGCATCTCACATTTACCAGTTGGGCTAACAATCACTAGTAAATATAGTATTATCCAGAAGATATTGATGTTTTAACCGAATAAACATATTTGTAAATGCTTATATATTTCATCACCAAAGAGGCAAAGATAAAGTTTCAAGCATAAGACAACTCATCAAAAACCTTGAATGGCCCCTATCCATCATACCATTAACATGTTGCATAATTACACTTCATTCAAAGAAAAAATTGATAACCTAAAGTCTAGTTATTCTCATTTAAATATAATATAATGTATGTTAACTCGTGCTTTTATAGATATGATAAGCAAGACAAGCCATTTTATATATATATATATATATATATATATATATATATATATATGTCATTGGAATAAATAAGATAAAATACTATTAATATACAATAAAATTTAATAATCCAAAGTGTTGGTGGAATACCCAAAATCATGAGCTCCGTGCCCCGCAACCTCGTGCATCAAACATAAGTTAATAAATACATAGGATGATGCTGCTCTACACCCTACCACACCACACACAAACATGATTTTGTGCCTCTACACCACTACACCCATAACATACAATCATAACTTTTCACAATCCACATGCTTTACTCTATTATATTATTATCATTATTATTGTTTTCTTTTAATACGCGATGAATAATCAAGTTATTTTTCTTTACGACAGATTAGTGGTTATTTGTTAGTAATATAAAGTTAGTATTTGTATGTCAATGTCTAGATTTTGAATTCTGGACCTCTAAGATATGCAAGACCTCTCACCTCTTTCTTGGATCATTAAACCAAAAGATAATTGACGATTAATCAAGTTATTTTTTCAAACTATGTTTGAATTCGAGTCTCTTGTAAGAACTTTTAGACGTCTCATCACTGGTTATTTTGTGATTCCTTATTATTGTCATTATTGTTGTTATTATTTTTATTAATTATAAATAATTTATCGTAAAACCATATTCATACGGTGACCATTGTTAAAAAAATTATGTGTTATGTGAGTTCATATTCTTTTGGCACCGTATATTCTTTGAATAATGACACAATAAGCATAAAAGAAAGGAAAGTGGGATCAAGAAATGATTTCAAAGTTGGTTTAGACCTTTTGGTATTATTTGCAGCTGGCAAGAACATTGTTCTTTGATTATCGTATGTGTTATATATATATCGCAAAATATATATATGTATATTATTATTGGACTTCAAGTTAAGCTCGCTCCCCAACACATCCTGATAAACTGTTTTTAATATCTAAATGTATAAAACATGGTTATATTCAAAAAAAAAAAAAAAAGATCACCACCAAATAAAATACCATCATTTGTATTGTTTATCATTACACACTATGAGGTGTGTTATGTTTGAGGATCGTGTATAATTATTTGTGCTAACATTCAACTCGAAAGAGATCGACTCAACTAGTATGGAAACTCTTGCGAGAGAAGTGCTTACACTTCGTGCGTAACAATGGTAGGAGTTGAGTCACTTCCTTGACGAGTTCATGACACACTAAAACCAGTAACTCATATCAACACAGGACAAAGTGAGGGTCTCGGGGAGTCTCTCGGGCAACCGAGGGCGCCACACAAAACCTATAAGGACACGATATCTCATCTTTACATAAATCTAAGTAATGTTTGTGGGTCATGTAAAAGGATTTTTATAATTGGGTGAAAAATTCAAACTTATTGAATTCATAGATTGATTAATATTATACAATGATATATAGCAATATCAGTTACTATCTTACAAAAATGGCACGTACGGCGTCTACATCGACTTTCTCAACAACTATTAGAATCAAAATAGATAATGCTCATATTACTATTATAAGTTTTAATTTACAATCAAGGCTAACAAATTTCTTGATTATGTATTATAATTAATATTACTATCATATTAGAGTTGGTGTTGTCATATCCATCTTATGTCGGTTGGGGGCGGGTTATGATGGTTAAATATTTAAGGGTAAATTTCATAACCGGCCCTTATAGTTTATTGGTAGTTATAGAATTGGCTTTTAAGTATTCAAAATTACAAATTGGGTGTTTTTACATCTTATATATTATATGACCCTTGGGGGTCACTTTCTCCATATCCACAACAACATATCTCACATTTCTTTCTTTCTCTATTTTTCTCACTTTTTCTTCATTTTTAAGGGAGTCATCCTATTTTCTTAATTTTCTGTACGTTTTTCCTAGTGTCCATGTGTTTATTATAATGTAGAACATTAAAACAAGTGTGAATTATATATATATAAACAATAAAGATATTACTAAGAAACATAACTAATTTACACTTCATAGATGTGGTTAAGATAATCACAATAAACCCTAGGTAATATGTTTTATCAGTACTACCCGTTGTTAGAACGGAAGAAGAAACATTTAGACGAAAACAGTTAATATTATAGTCCAATACAAATAAAAAAAGCAAGAGTAAAAAGAAACGTAAATGATGAGAGAACTCTATGATAAAAAAAAATGACAATTGATCTAAGACCAAAGCAACGATAATAGGCATGGTAGTCGAGCAGATGGTAGGAGTTACGTACAATTCCAAGAATTACGAGTGTTACAACATGATAATGATAATAGAAAAATAAATAAAATATTATATGCATATATGTAGAAGCATATCTTGAACATGACAATAGGGACAAAAAAAGACTTAATTACACGGGTGGTCCCTGTGGTTAGGCCTGATTTCACTTTTGGTCCCTAAGTCTTAAAAACCTACAAGGTTGGTCCAAAACTTTGCACAAATGTAACAAAAATGGTCCCTAAAGTGGATGTCTGTTAAGTTTTTCTGTTAATTTTTTGAAAATGACTAAAATACCCTTGTATACCCACTAGATTAAAAATCAACATAAAACCCCACCTACCTCATCATCTTCCCCAACTCACCTGCCACCACCTTCAGCCACCCCCTCACCGGCGAACACCACCAAATCGATTGATACCTTCTCATATCACCGACGACCTACTGCACCACCATATTTCGTCTCCCCCATCCGTCTCCCTCAACGACCAACATCACTATCACCGTCATAGACGCACCATCACCTGAACCTGCTCATTCCCCCTTTCCCCAAGAAGTCAATCTGGTTGGCAGTGACTAGTGGATGCGTGCTCCGAACAGGAAGCATCAGCGGGTGGTGCTTGCGATGATGGAGAAAAGAGGTTATACATGCTGACGGTGATGGTCCTTGGAAATATGGCTCATGAACATAATATCCCCAATTCAATGCTCTTACAACGTCACAGATCTAATGGTGATCACAATATGCTTAGCTTTTCGTCTCCAACAGCACAAAATAGCATCAAATTGCCTTATTATTATAGAGGTACACTTCGTCTTCTTCATCTTCTTCGTCTCTGTTTTTTTCATGTTTGAGAAGATCGAAATGGGTTCTATAAAATCTTTTTTTATTCAAGAATCAGGAACAAATGAAATCAATTTACAGGTATAACTGTTTGACTTGTTTTTTATGACACCTTATAATATCAAGCAAAGAACATTGTGGGTTTACTGTCACATTAGTGTGACAGTTCAGATGATACAGATGGATTTAATGAACAAAGTTTTAGAAACATTCAAGATATTCCCAAATCAGAAAGGAAACCTAAGATTCTTCTTGTTGAAGATCATGTGGTGAATGTGATGGTGTGTAGCATCTGTCACCAATAGACCGTCAATCAGCATTAAGCTCGTTAACTCACCGTGTGTGTATTAACGATCCTCACGTATGTTCATAGACTATTTATCGTGTTAACCGAATTATCTTCGTGTACATGTTCCATGTGAGTTAACTATCCTTGCGTATTTATTATATATATATATATATCGTTTTAGTTGAATTTATCGTATACACGTTCGTATTAGTAATAATAATAATAATAATAATAAAAATAATCATAACAATAATAATAATAATAATCATAATAATAAAAATAATAATAATAATAATAATAACAACAACAATAATAATAATAATAATTATGATAATAATAATAATAATAATAATAATAAAATTCAGGGGGGTTTGTGTAATTTCTGAAACTTTAAAAGGAATTTTAAAACATAAACTAAAATACTACACTTCAGGGACCAAATCTGTAATTTAATTTTAATTAAGTTGGGAATAAAAGAAACAAATCGAAACCGCAGGGACCAATTGTGTAATTTTTCAAAAACCCAACCCCCGCCCCCGTGTTTCCGGCGCCCTGTTCCGGCCAAACTTCGGCCAAACGCCGGCGACCACCAAAACCACCTAAAAATTCAGTTTTTACAGCCCAAATTACACCGAACCGTTTCGTGGGAAAGATTCGAACCCTATGCATTCCTAAAACGCGTTGCAACGGTAAATTAACGGATATAATCTTTTCACTTTATCTACCGACCGTTCAACGGATAATACACCCACTCAATCACTAATATAATCGAATTAAATCAATCAACTCGAACTTTAAAAACCTATAAATGAAATACAATCTGCAATTCCAATTGAAACACACACACACACTGAATTCGATTCACCTCTGTTTTACGAACCTGCAACTCAATCAACCATCACCCTCCGACCCATATACACTGTAATTAACATAGGGCTTTCAATCCTTAGCACCATTCGAAGCTTCCTGTGCAGTTAATTTGATATTCATCAGTGTTTGTTCACCATTCGAATTCAAGATAGCCGCGGCCTGTTCTTATATGTTCTTATCATCAAATCGAAACAAAACAGGTAATTAAACCTCTATACATACTCGATTTATCATGGGGAACAAAAGCCCCATGAAATTGTTCATCAACAGAATCGAATCGAGGGTCAATTTGACCCAAATCGAATTAGGGTTTATATGGATTTGGGGGAAACGGGCTAGGTTGACTTAAAAACAAATGGAACTAAGTTCTGTCACGGCTGTATGCCTTGGTTCACTGGTTGTTGCGTGGGATTTTGGGTTAGAGGTCCCGGGTTCGAACCCGAGCCTCTGCCATTATTTTTTTTAAACCTTTTTAAGCTTCTAAAAATTATGGAAAAATTCCTAAAAATCATAAAAATAAATTTTATAAACTTTCCTTATTTTAAACCTTACAAAAATTATTTTCTGTAAATTTATTTTATTTGAAAACATTAATAATCTTTAAAAAATATTAGTTATAAATATTACAAATAATTACTTTTATAAAAATAGACATTATATCGTATTTAATTATGAAATAATCATGGAAAACCATAGAAATTATACAATATATAATTTCATAAATCATTTATAAATGTAATTATAGGTTATACCCTTATACTTTAATCAATAAATTATTATTGAATTATATGATTACAAAGAATACATACATATACTTCTTTCGAATAAATCAAAAATACAAGTAATTTCATTACTTGTCCAAAATCCCACTATTCAATTTAAATCCTAATATCATTAGGTATAAAATCAAACTCAAATATATATATATATAATCATGTACGTCAACCTGAATCCAACTAAATATATCTATTCGCAATCGAATACATTTTAAAGATTTAACTACAATCAATAATAGGTGTTGAACGTGTGTGATCGTGCATTGCCTTATTCTGTGAAGTTTTTATGCATTACATCAATTCAAGGTGAGTTTCGTGGCCCCTTTTTATGCTTATACAAGTTTTCAATGTTTTCAATCAATGGGGGAAAAGTATGCTCACCCGTTTTCAATGCTGTACATCATATATTCAATTTTCATACTTGGAATCAACGTGATACTGTTTTGCATACATACATGGTGTTATTCTATGGATTCTTACAACCATTAATTCCCGGTTTGGGAACCCGCGGTTAGGTATTGGTAGTACTACTGGGTTGACACCCCCACCCATCGACGATTGGTTAACTTGCGAGTTGCCAACACAGCTGCCAGTAATCAGGCCATGGGTGAATATATTCCGTCTAATTTATATGCATAACGTCATTAGGTTTGGTTGTCTAAAACAAATGTTATGTGGTTTTTGCTTGCAGTATGATTCCATATCAAATTCTATACAGCATCAATTACATGTTTTCAATTTAAACCTGCGGAACTCACCAACATTATTGTTGACATTTTTGAGCATATCTTTTCAGGTGATCATAAACAAAGAGGATAGCTAGAGCTGATGCCTTAGCAGAGACCCTCAGTATTTCAATAGTTTTGCATTAGTAATGTATATCATTTGTTTTCATTTGTGAACTCTGTGTATTTTGGATTTAGAATCAATAAGACTATGATAGTCGTGGAACTGACTAACCACGACACAAGTCACCATTGTGTCGGGCGACGTCATGACACGAGGATTTTACATGTATTATGTTTCTGTAAACAAACCAAGTGTTATGACGATCCCGTCCGTCGCATCCTCGTGTTTCCGCTCTAAGCGAGGGTGTGACAGATATAAACAAAGAGGATAGCTAGAGCTGATACCTTAGCAGAGACCCTCAGGATTTCAATAGTTTTGCATTAGTAATGTATATCATTTGTTTTCATTTGTGAACTCTGTGTATTTTGGATTTAGAATCAATAAGACTATGATAGTCGTGGAACTGACTAACCACGACACAAGTCACCATTGTGTCGGGCGACGTCATGACACGAGGATTTTGCATGTATTATGTTTCTGTAAACAAACCAAGTGTTATGACGATCCCGTCCGTCGCATCCTCGTGTTTCCGCTCTAAGCGAGGGTGTGACAGATTGGTATCAGAGCCTTGGTTATAGAGAATTAGGTGGAGAACTCGACCTAGACTATAACCTAAGAACCTTCATATAGAATGCATGCTAGGAATTGTGTGCATTTGATTTTACCTAAATGTCTTTTATGATTTGTGTGACACATTGACACCTGTATTCTGGATTTCCTGGCAAAAAGGCCTTCGGGCTAAGGCAAGCGTATTCATATAAATCTCATTGCGAGACCAGTTACGCTACCTGGGAATTTCTGGGATGAGTGATAAACTATGGTCAATACATAAGTCTATAAGGCAAATGGGTCAAGTATATTAAATCTATGAATTTAATATACAAGTATGTTCCTACATACTTGACTTTGTACATATACACGTATTATCTGAACATCCCGAGAAAGACACTATTACTCTTAGTCTTTCTCCATGGGATACCGTTATGCTAGAATTTTTCGCTTGTATGCGCACAACATCATATTATTAGGGAACCTCGGTGATCACGCGTAGAGTCGATCTCGGATATTAAATCCGACCCTATCATGGTTATGACTGAAATCCTGAAAGTATGACGGATATGCAGTTATCATTAGACTTAATGTGCTTATATGTTTATTTGCTATTACGTGCTACTACTGGAATACTATTGGCTCATGGACAGGAGGACATCATATAATTTGTGCTTGTTGAATCTAGATGATACTATGATGTTAACTTGGGGTAAGTGAAGCTAAGGGTGATCATGCAAGGTAAATTACCATTACGGGTGCACACGTAATTGCAATTCACCATGCATGAGAAGTCTGGCTAATCTTACCATGAGGTAACGATCATGAGTATCACAAGTTTCTATTCTATACTCTAGGGTGCTAGGGTCATAATTCTAGTAAGTCATTGTTGAAGGCAATCAAACATTATCAACATTTACTCAAGTCCTGTCCTACTTAGAGCCTTCATGGTATTTCCAATCACGATATTGACCTTATGAGACATTCCTCCACTTAGCGTTTCAGTAACTACTGATTAATACTTAGAATGAAAGTGGAATACATGAATGTAGAGGAGTAATGATACTCTCTACCCATACAAGACGTTATTCTTTGAGTATGTGCTAAGGAAAATTAAGATGTTATGTAACTAGTTTAAGTATTATTCAAGGTATATCGTGGATATGGTGGGAACGCTGCGGGGAACCCTATATATAAACATCACCGGTATACTAAGTATGTGCTTAATCTGGGCTACATAATGATCTTGATGGACCGAAGCATAGGTTATTAGGAATTGATGAGTGAAATCATGCGGTAACTAAAGTTCACATCTTTCTGTAATCAGAAGATGGCGCCTAAAAGAGTCACACGTAAGGCTAATCAAGAAGCTGAATCCCCACAAAACAAGGGAAGGGGTAGACCACCAAGAGCTGGTGGTGCTCCAACTGACGACAATCAGGGAACTGGCAACCCTGATATAGCTGCTCTGATTGCTCAGCAGCTGGCTGCATTGAATCCTAGTAGGCTAGAAACTAGCTTTTCTGTAGAAATGGCCAATGGTAGATTCGTACAAGCAGATAAGATCATTAGACAGTGCTCCATAATATTAGAGGACCATGCCTTCGACATAGATTTAATACCTTTCGAGCTAGGGAGCTTTGACGCGATTGTGGGAATGGATTGGTTGTCGAAGCACGAAGCCGAGATTGTCTGTTGGGAGAAAGTAGTACGAATCCCCATGCCAGATGGGGAGGTACTCAAGATTCAAGGAGAACGACCAGGAAGAACTCTGAAGTTTATTTCCTGCATGAAGACGCGTCGATGTCTACGGAAGCAGTGCTACGCACTCCTAGCTCATGTGGTAGAAAAGAAGGAAGAAGGCATCAAGTTGGCAGATATTCCAGTGGTGCGAGATTATCCGAAAGTATTTCCTGATGATTTGTCGGGTTTACCTCCTCTACGTCAGGTGGAGTTTCGTATCGAATTGGTTCCTGGAGCTACGCCGGTAGCAAATGCACCATATCGATTAGCACCATCGGAGATGCAAGAATTATCCAGCCAACTACAAGAGTTATTGGAGAAGGGATTCATTCGGCCGAGTCATTCGCCATGGGGAGCACCGGTTCTATTCGTCAAGAAGAAAGTCGGGTCATTCCGTATGTGTATCGATTATCGCGAGTTGAACAAGTTGACTGTGAAGAATCGATACCCACTTCCTAGAATTGATGATTTGTTTGATCAATTACAAGGAGCTTCGTATTTCTCCAAGATTGATCTTCGTTCTGGATATCATCAACTGAGAGTTTATGAGGGTGACATACCGAAAACAGCATTTAGGACTCGTTATGGGCACTATGAGTTCTTAGTCATGCCCTTCGGGCTGGCTAATGCACCAGCTGTGTTCATGGACCTGATGAATCGAGTGTGCAAACCATACTTGGATAAGTTCGTAATCGCGTTCATAGACGATATACTTATCTATTCTCGATCGAAAGAAGATCATGAGAAACACCTTCGAGCAATGCTAGAATTATTGCGGGAAGAGAAGTTTTTCGCCAAATTCTCGAAGTGTGAATTCTGGTTTCAAGAAGTGAAGTTTTTGGGCCATGTGGTTAATAAAGATGGAATCCATGTAGACCCCAACAAGATTGAAGCGGTGAAGAAATGGGATACACCCCAAACACCATCAGAAATCCGACAATTCTTAGGATTGGCCGGGCATTATCGACGGTTTATTGCGAACTTTTCAAAAATCGTACAACCGTTGACCATGCTAACCCAGAAGGATAAGAAGTTTGATTGGGGACATGCACAAGAACAAGCTTTCCAAACATTAAAGGAAAAGTTGTGCAATGCTCCAATACTGTCCCTTCCGGACGGAACAGACGACTTCGTGGTGTATTGCGATGCTTCGCATCAAGGTTTGGGATGTGTGTTAATGCAGAGAGATAAGGTGATTGTTTACGCATCACGACAACTAAAGGTGCACGAAAAGAACTACACAACTCATGATTTGGAGTTGGGCGCTGTAGTATTTGCACTTAAGATATGAAGGCACTATCTATATGGAACCATATGCATCATCTACACCGATCATAAGAGCCTTCAACATATCCCGAACCACAAAGAGCTCAACATGCGACAACGACGTTGGGTAGAATTACTTAGTGACTACGATTGCGAAATCCAGTATCATCCGGGGAAAGCAAATGTGGTGGCTGATGCCCTAAGTCGTAAAGAACGCGTAAAACCACTACGTGTTAGAGCTTTGGGATTGACTATTCAAACGAACTTGAAAGCTCAAATTCAAAGTGCGCAAAGTGGGGCTCTAAAAGAAGAAAACTTTGCGGGAGAAGAATTCCGAGGGTTGGATAAACAGATGAATCGCAAGGGTGACGGCGTACATTACTTCATTGATCGCATATGGGTCCCCAAATGGGGAGATGCACGCACACTAGTCTTGGATGAAGCACACAAGACTTGATATTCGATTCATCCCGGTGCAGACAAGATGTACCACGATCTGAAGGATCTGAACTGGTGGCCGGGTATGAAGAAAGATATTGCTCTATATGTGAGCAAATGCTTGACGTGTTCAAAGGTCAAAGCTGAACACCAGGAACCATCAGGATTATTGCAACAACCTGAAATTCCCGAGTGGAAATGGGAGAACATCACTATGGATTTCATCACCAAACACCCGAGAACGCCAAGCAGGCACGACTCGATATGGGTCGTAGTGGATCGACTGACTAAATCCGCTCATTTCTTGCCTATCCGAGAAGACTATAAAATAAATAAGCTGGCAAGGTTGTACATCAAAGAGGTCGTGACACGGCATGAGGTGCCGGTGTCAATCAAATCCGACCGAGACAATCGATTTACGTCACGCCTTTGGCAGATGTTGCAGAAAGCGATGGGCACTCGATTAGACATGAGTACAGCCTATCACCCCCAGACAGACGGCCAAAGTGAACGCATAATACAGACGCTTGAGGACATGCTACGGGCATGTGTCATTGATTTTGGTGGCAGTTGGGATACTCATCTACCGTTGATTGAGTTTTCCTACAATAACAGCTACCATACTAGTATTAGGTGTGCACCATTCGAAGCGCTGTATGGCCAAAAATATAGATCACCTGTATGTTGGGCCGAGATTGGCGAGAGCCAGCTAACAGGATCCGAAATCATTCAAGAAACAACCGATAAGATCTTCCTAATCAAAGACAGACTTAAAGCTGCTCGAGATCGCCAAAAGAGCTATGCCGACAACCGTCGGAAGCCGTTAGAGTTTAACGTTGGGGATCGGGTGTTACTTAAGGTCTCTCCTTGGAAAGGGATCGTTCGGTTTGGAAAGAAGGGGAAGTTAGCCCCGAGATATATTGGACCATTTGAGATCATAGAGAGGATCGGTCCAGTGGCATATCAATTAAGGTTGCCACAAGAGCTTGGCAATGTGCATGATACTTTCCATGTATCGAATCTCAAGAAGTGTTTAGCTGACGAATCACTTCACGTGCCTATTGAGGACATCAAGATTAATCAAAGTCTCCATTTCGTGGAGGAACCTATTGAGGTCATGGACCGAAAGGTCAAGAAGTTGAGACGCAGCAAGATACCTATTGTTCGTGTGAGATGGAATTCCAAACGAGGTCCAGAGTTTACATGGGAACGTGAAGATCAGATGAGATTCAAATACCCACATCTATTCGAGGATGACACTCTTGGACCTAGCACCAGTTGAATTTCGGGACGAAATTCCCTCAACTGAGGGATACTGTGACACCTCACAATATCAAGCAAAGAACATTAAGGGTTTACTGTCACATTAGTGTGACAGTTCAGATGATACAGATGGATTTAATGAATAAAGTTTTAGAAACATTCAAGATATTCCCAAATCAGAAAGAAAACCTAAGATTCTTCTTGTTGAAGATCATGTGGTGAATGTGATGGTGTGTAGCATCTGTCACCAATAGACCGTCAATTAGCATTAAGCTCGTTAACTCACCGTGTGTGTATTAACGATCCTCACGTATGTTCATAGACTATTTATCGTGTTAACCGAATTATCTTCGTGTACACGTTCCATGTGAGTTAACTATTCTTACGTATTTATTATTTATAATATATATATATATATATATCGTTTTAGTTGAATTTATCGTATACACGTTCGTATTAGTAATAATAATAATAATAATAATCATAAAAATAATAATAATAATAATCATAATAATAAAATAATAATAATAATAATAATAACAATAATAATAATAATAATTATGATAATAATAATAATAATAATAATAAAATTCAGGGGGGTTTGTGTAATTTCTGAAACTTTAAAAGGAATTTTAAAACATAAAATAACAAATACTAAACTTCAGGGACCAAATCTATAATTTAATTTTAATTAAGTTGGGAATAAAAGAAACAAATCGAAACCGCAGGGACCAATTGTGTAATTTTTCAAAAACCCAACCCCCGCCCCCGTGTTTCCGGCGCCCTGTTCCGGCCAAACTTCGGCCAAACGCCGGCGACCACCAAAACCACCTAAAAATTCAGTTTTTACAGCCCAAATTACACCGAACCGTTTCGTGGGAAAGATTCGAACCCTATGCATTCCTAAAACGCGTTGCAACGGTAAATTAACGGATATAATCTTTTCACTTTATCTACCGACCGTTCAACGGATAACACACCCACTCAATCACTAATATAATCGAATTAAATCAATCAACTCGAACTTTAAAACCTATAAATGAAATACAATCTGCAATTCCAATTGAAACACACACACACACTGAATTCGATTCACCTCTGTTTTACGAACCTGCAACTCAATCAACCATCACCCTCCGACCCATATACACTGTAATTAACATAGGGCTTTCAATCCTTAGCACCATTCGAAGCTTCCTGTGCAGTTAATTTGATATTCATCAGTGTTTGTTCACCATTCGAATTCAAGATAGCCGCGGCCTGTTCTTATATGTTCTTATCATCAAATCGAAACAAAACAGGTAATTAAACCTCTATACATACTCGATTTATCATGGGGAACAAAAGCCCCATGAAATTGTTCATCAACAGAATCGAATCGAGGGTCAATTTGACCCAAATCGAATTAGGGTTTATATGGATTTGGGGGAAACGGGCTAGGTTGACTTAAAAACAAATGGAACTAAGTTCTGTCACGGCTGTATGCCTTGGTTCACTGGTTGTTGCGTGGGATTTTGGGTTAGAGGTCCCGGGTTCGAACCCGAGCCTCTGCCATTATTTTTTTTAAACCTTTTTAAGCTTCTAAAAATTATGGAAAAATTCCTAAAAATCATAAAAATAAATTTTATAAACTTTCCTTATTTTAAACCTTACAAAAATTATTTTCTGTAAATTTATTTTATTTGAAAACATTAATAATCTTTAAAAAATATTAGTTATAAATATTACAAATAATTACTTTTATAAAAATAGACATTATATCGTATTTAATTATGAAATAATCATGGAAAACCATAGAAATTATACAATATATAATTTCATAAATCATTTATAAATGTAGTTATAGGTTATACCCTTATACTTTAATCAATAAATTATTATTGAATTATACGATTACAAAGAATACATACATATACTTCTTTCGAATAAATCAAAAATACAAGTAATTTCATTACTTGTCCAAAATCCCACTATTCAATTTAAATCCTAATATCATTAGGTATAAAATCAAACTCAAATATATATATATATATAATCATGTACGTCAACCTGAATCCAACTAAATATATCTATTCGCAATCGAATACATTTTAAAGATTTAATTACAATCAATAATAGGTGTTGAACGTGTGTGATCGTGCATTGCCTTATTCTGTGAAGTTTTTATGCATTACATCAATTCAAGGTGAGTCTCGTGACCCCTTTTTATGCTTATACAAGTTTTCAATGTTTTCAATCAATGGGGGAAAAGTATGCTCACCCGTTTTCAATGCTGTACATCATATATTCAATTTTTATACTTGGAATCAACGTGATACTGTTTTGCATACATACATGGTGTTATTCTATGGGTTCTTACAACCATTAATTCCCGGTTTGGGAACCCGCGGTTAGGTATTGGTAGTACTACTGGGTTGACACCCCCACCCATCGACGATTGGTTAACTTGCGAGTTGCCAACACAGCTGCCAGTAATCAGGCCGTGGGTGAATATATTCCGTCTAATTTATATGCATAACGTCATTAGGTTTGTGCAGGATCGATTATGGGTGGTTTTTCTCTCAACTCACTGTGAACAACACTCAGCAAGTAGTCTATGAAGAGTTGATCATAATATAACAAGTAACAAGTAGTAAGAAAATCAACACAGCAAGTAAATTTTCAAGGTACTTTTATATATTGCTTCTCAACTCAAAGGATTACAAGACTCTTGGACTCAAATCACTTATCTAAAGAGTTACAGGGAGAAGATATATATAATACTACCTACAGCCGGATATACTTTGATACCAGCTGGACACCTCTAACCTTACATCTATACTACAAGACTCTAGGTGAGATCTTTCAGACATTTTGCCTGAGAGTTGGTAGTCAGGACATGTCCCTGACTTACCTTTTGTCACCAACTAAAGTTGGTAACATGTACTATCATAAAAAGGTGAACAGTAGTATAAAGTATGGTCAACAACATGGCTCTTTAGGAAGATGCCATGCTGTATCAGAGGTCTGCAGCGGACTGTGAGGGACCATACTTTTATCTGCTGGTCATAGCAATGTCTTTCGAAGGATAAAGTACTTCGGAAGAATAACTTCTTCCGAAGGCACTTATACTTCGGAAGACTGCTTCTTCCAAGGCTTGGAGTCTTCTTTGTCTTCGGAAGCAGACTTTGTCTTCAGCTCTTTCATCAGACTTTGTCTTCGGAAGCTTTCAGACTTTGTCTTCGGAAGCTCAAACTTTGTCTTCAGCTCTTTCATCAGACTTTGTCTTCGGAAGCTCAGACTTTGTCTTCGGAAGATAGTCTTCAGCTGTTGTTCTTCAGACTTTCGGAAGATCTCTTGCTCAGCTTCGGAAGCCTTTGAATGTATAACCAAAAAATGACTATGTGAAGTAGTTTTGGTTGCACCAGCCTCATCATGATCCAACAAACTCCCTCTAGGCTGATGCTACCAAAACTTCACTTCTCTCTTCTTCTCAAAGCTCTCAGCACCAAGGAAAGTAAGTGTTTATCAGTGTCTTCATTCTTTCCTGCTGTGGTGCTGAGAATCTTGTACAGATCCTTGGTGGACAGAACCTCTACTCTGTCACCTTGGATTATGTGTACCCTCTGTTGTGGCCCTCTGAAAAGAGTTAGTTGATGGGAAGTATAGTCATATTCCCATCAAACTATTGGTTCCAATTCAGGACCTTCCACCATCTGTAGAAAGGCTGTGCCTTTGGTGGTTGGTCTTTTCTTGTCTTCCACTCCTTTCAACTTCAACTCTTCTTCAATCTTGGCTCTTCTACTTCGTTCAGCCAAGTGGAGACCGCTGATATGGTTTCTGATGTGTGCAGCAGTCTCAGAGTTGGAGGGATTGGAGAATGGCTTCTCTGCAAGCTCAGCAAGATCAAATCTGCTGAGATGCAGTAGAGAAGTGGCATTAAGCCTGTTGGTTTCACCATTCTCCCTTTCCACAACAAAGTTGTGAGAAGGTTCATCGAACCTCCACTGGATTATTGCATTTCTAGGTCCAGGAGATTGACCAGAAATCCTGTCCTCTTTCCTGGTATCCAGTAGAGTCACCAGTCTCCTTCTTAGTCTCTTCTCCTTAGCATTGAGAGTATCGGAGTTAAGACCAAGAAGTCTTGCAGCCTGGCCCAAAGTGTCTCTAGGCAGCTCAAGAAATTGGCCTAGGGTGAGGGAGCTTGAAGAGTTATCAATATAGGTGATGTTGATAAGCTCTCCCTCACAGGAGATGCTGCTCAAAGTGGTACAGTTAATGAGCCTCGTCTTGAACTCCTTTATTTCCTCAAAGGAGAGATGTTGAGGAGGCTGAGGGGATGGTCTTGGTTTTTGTTGGGTAGGCTTAGGTTTAGTGGTTTTGGGTTGTGTCTTGGGTTTTAGGATGGGTAGTTTGGGTGGTTGAGGTGATGTGGTAGGTTTGGGTAGAGTTATGGGTTGAGGGGTGAGGGTTTCATCAGTGGGTTCGGTTTTGATGGGAAAAGGGGTTGGTTCTGGTGTGGGTTGTGGCTGTGGTTGAGTGGCTGGGGTTGAGACCATTCCCTGTACCCTCCTGTACATCTCCCTTCTCTTCCCCAAACGGATGTCAGCTTTGATTTCACTGACTATCCGCTGGAGTGTCCTTTCGGACATAGGTCCCACCTGCCTACCAGAGAAGCCATGAGCCCGGAGATAGTCCTTCATCCAGGCTTTGTCATTGGACTTCTTGGTGGCAGTGACCTCCTTCTCTTCCTCCCTCCTCTTCCTTTCCCTCAACTTCTCCCTAGCAGCCTTCTTCCTTTCCTTCTCCATTTGATCCTGCTCTTTGTTGTGGAGCAGCAGAATCATGTCATCATCATAAGGAGACAGTTCAGGAAGACTGAAGCCTCTTGAGAGTAGGAACTTGATCCTATCCTCTCTCAGCTTCAGGGTTGCCTCCCTTCGCTCTTCTTCTTTTCTCTCCAAGGCCAACCTGGCTTCTTCTTCTTGTTTTAGCCTGGTTGACCTCTCTAAAGTCACCAACTCCTCTAGTGGTAGCAGGAGTATCTCCTCATTGGTAGCTCCTAGACTGATAAGCTAGTCAATGAGTGATGTTCTTCTCCTTTGGTTGATTTCTTCCTGATTGGCTGCAGCTGCCTTAGAACTGCCAGCTAGCAGCTTTTCAGTAGGAAACCTGCCTTTCTTTTGGAGCTTCTCAATCCTCTCCTCCTCCTGAAGCTCTTCCGCAGTCAATTTTCTTTTTCCTCTGTCTTTGGCGGTGCTTGACTGTGGTGGTTCTTGGATGGAGGGTTGTGATTGAGAGAGAAGTTCAGCTGGTGTTTGGGTTGGAGGAATGTCAGAAATGTCCTCCCTGCTCACCTCAGATGCTATTTCAGCAATAACATCTGTGATGGTCAGTTCCTCGGACATCTGAAATAAGCCTTCTGCAGCTTCTATTTCGGCTTCGGAAGATTTTTCTTGTTCTTCTGAGGCTTCCATGTAGGCTTCGGAAGCTTCAGCTTGAGCTTCGGAAGATGAGACTGCTGCAAGTTCTGTCCCATCTGTTTCAGTTGCTGGGCCATCAGTCCCCATTTCCCCTTCGAAGCTAATCTCAGGTTCCATGTGGACCTTAGGTTGACCAACTTCTTCCACAGTGGTAGAAGGTGTAGTCAGTCTTTGAAGCTCCTCAGCCCCAAAGTATATAAGTGTGGTGTCGGGGCTGGGCTGTTCTAGGGATGATCTCAATACAAACTTTGTGAAAAGTCTGTAGAGATCTTGAAGCATCTTTGAGTCAATCTCTAGAAAGGATTGGGATGACTCAGGTAGTGTGATGAGTTGGGAAGAGACGAATTTGGTCTGTGGTTCCTCGGATGTTTGTCTCTGAACTTTCTCCCCCTTTTTGGTAGCATCATCTTGAGAGCTAGATGAGCTAGAGGAAGAAGTCAGTGAGACCTGAATTGGTACATGCCTAACAGACCTCTCCATCTGTTTCTCAACTAGTTTAGCCTTGAGGTTGTTAATCTCAAGTTGCTGAGTGCCAGTCCTTGATTCTAAGATCCTCACCTGTGATTCCAGGTTGGAGACCTTAGAAAGCAAGTACTGAAGTGTTAGTTGCATACTTCCCTCATCTTCATGAGAAGAATCACGGGGAGATGAGATAACATACCTAGTATGCTCACTCTCACCACCAGATGTGGCTTCTTGGCACCCTGGTTTCCTTTGTTCAGAGTCATCTCTTTCAGAGATGTCTATGGGCAAAGTTGCCGTAGACTCAGTCCTAATGATGTTACCACTGTCCTGAGAGCTCAATGAGAGACTCTGAGTAGTGGCAGCTGAGTCTACATGAGTCCCCTCCACATCAATGGGACTCACCTCAGTAATTGGCTTCTGATGGGGGCTAGAGACAGGGGATCCCTCCTGGCTCTGTTGATCTTTCAAAGGGTGTTGTAGATCAACTTCATGGCCATGGAGAGATGTAATCTCTTCATCAGTGCGGAGTAAAAGGTCAGTGAAAGAGAGGGTGGTTAAACCTACTGACCCGGGACCTAGATCAATGTCTACAGGCATTGAGCCTATGGTGTAGAGACTCACCCTGTGGGCTTAAGGCTTGGGGTTCGGGCTCAGGGGTTTGAGACTGAGGAGGCTCAAAACCCACATTGAGGTCAATTGTGAAGGATGGTGTGACCTCGGACTGAGTGGGAGCCCATGATTCCACTCTAGCCCTTTGGGTGTGAACAGGAGGAGCTTGTTCAATCAGATTAGATTGAACAAGGGTTCGTTTTGGACGTCTCTGGTATGTAGCTTTGATGGGTAAAGAAGGTTTTGGCATTATGGTGGATGTTGCTGATGTGGGTTCATCAACTGTGGGGATAACAGGGATGTCACCAGGAGCTATGCGCTCAGTCATCTCTGGAGGTAGTGGAGTGTACCTTCCAGTGAAGTTGGCGGACATCTTCTTCAGTATCTTGAAGATGGTAGGTCTCATTTGTGGAACAGTAAGAGCAGCTGCACAGACAAGCTTGCTCGGTTCCATCTCACAGTTGATTATGTGTTGAATAAATTGGGGATACATGAAGAATGTATCTCTGCTCAGATTTCCGATAAGGTTGGTCAACACAAATCGTGAGTAGTTGAATCGGAGACCTTTCACCAACCCATGAACTAGGCATCCTAGTTCATATGGGATTTGATCCCAACCCCCTGATTTGTTGGAGAGGCAATGCAGGATAATATGCAGCAGGAACTTCCAATGGTAAGAGAAATTAAACTTGTACACGGTTGATCTGCTGACATCTCCTCCATATCCTATGAGGATATAGGTGCCTTCCAAGTCTTCTTTGGGGAACTCAGTAGGAGCCCCATCATCATGGAGCTCGAGATGCTCCCTGATGAGCTGTTCAGTGATGACCAACTCTTGGCCACAAATGCGGGTTCTCAGGACTCGAACCCCATTCAGAACTGCAGTTTGACCGTTGCTCCAGAATTCGGATATATGGTTGGAGTATACGGTTGGGTTAACAGTTAGTACAGTGAGGTATGTGGATTCGGTAAGAAAGGTGATGATTTGGGTGAAGTCGACATCCCTTGATGAATCAAGTAATGCGACTTGGTTGTGCTGAGGGTTTAGCGCCATTGAAGAGAACGTAAGCTTGAAATTTGGGTGAAATTGAAGGTTTGACAGTGAAGGGAATAGTTAGGGCTGTAAAGTGGTAAAAGAAGATGAAATTGATCAGTCAAGATTATTTAAAAGGGGTTGAATTGTGGTAGTGGCGGTAATAGGGTAACTGTTTGGGGTTACTGTGGGTGGTATGGTGGTTTACGGGGGAGAAATGATAGTGGCGGCAAGAATAATTTTAAATAATCTGACCATCATGGACAAAATCTTTACTTTTTACAGAGTGGGGCCCAAAAGATATCCGTTACATATAAAAACCTTTACTTCTGAGGGTAAAACATTTCCGAAGGTAATTTTCTTCCGAAGGCAATTTCTCTTCCGAAGCACGATATTGCTTCCGAAGGTAAAATTGTCCTTTGAAGGCACTTTATCTTCCGAAGCAAGGCATTGCTTCCGAAGGTAAAGTTATCTTTCCGAATGGAGAGTTGTATAAGTTTCGGAAGTAGATCTGATGTAAGATCAATCGCTTCTTCCGAGACCAAAAACTCTTCCGAGAAGAAAATTTCCATTGAGGAATTTGGCTTTGGAAGATATTCAAGAATATCTTCCGAGAGTTAATTCCTCTTCGGAAGGAATTTACACTTGGAATAATTTAAAGATCTTTTGTAACAGGGCTTAAATTGTATTGACACAAGACATTACATATTAAAAAGGTTTTCAAAAGAGGTAGTTATTCAATGTTTATCATCCCAATTGCTGATATGAGATACTTAAATCTTTGTTCATCAAATGCCTTTGTGAACAAATCAGCATATTGTTCATTTGAGTCAACTTTGATTAACTTTATCAGATGTTTCTCATGAATATCTCTAATGAAATGATACCTGATATCAATGTGCTTTGTCTTGGAGTGCTTCACCGGATTCTCAGTATTGGAGATAGCACTGTTGTTGTCAATATGGATAGGAGTAGTCATGAAGTTGAATCCATAGTCTAACATCTGATTTTGAATCCATAGCAGTTGAGCACAGCAGCTAGCAGCAGCAATGTATTCAGCTTCAGCAGTTGATGTAGAGACACAGGATTGTTTCTTGCATTGCCATGAAATAATCCTTCCACCAAGAAATTGACATCCTCCTGATGTTGATTTCTTGTCAATATTGCAGCCACCATAGTCACTGTCAGAGTATCCATAGAGATTGAAATCACTATTTCTTGGATACCAGAGACCTAGTTTAGGTGCTCCTTTGAGGTATCTGAGGATTCTCTTTGCAGCAGCTAGGTGAGACACCTTTGGAGCAGCCTGATATCGTGCACAAATGCATGTGGCAAACATGATATCTGGTCTACTAGCAGTGAGATACATCAGAGAACCAATGATTGCTCTATACTGATGTTGATCAGTATCCTCCCCCTCAAGGTCAGGGCAAAGATTATGGTTTCTGGGTATGGGTGTCTTGGCTGGTTTATAATCCTTCATTTCAAATCTGTCTAAGATGTCTGAGACATACTTAGATTGACTGATGAAGAACCCTTCCTTCATCTGTTTCACCTGAATTCCAAGGAAAAAGTCCATTTTTCCCACGGAACTCATCTCAAACTTCTGCTTCATTATGCTTTCAAAGTCCTTGCACATTTGGTCGTTTGAAGAACCAAATATGATGTTATCAACGTAGACTTGTACAATCAAAATGTCTTCTCCACTCTTTCTGATTAAAAGAGTCTTGTCGATGTTACCTCTAGTGTATCCATTCTTCAGGAGAAACTGAGACAAGGTCTCATACCACAGCCTAGGTGCTTGGTGCAGCCCATATAGAGCTTTATCCAGTTTGCACACGTAGTTGCGGTGCTGTGGGTCTTCAAATCCTGGAGGTTGACATACATAGATTTCCCTATCTATATCCCCATATACAAAAGCACACTTGACATCAAGTTGGTAGACTGTGAAGTTCTTGGATGCAGCATAAGCAAGGAAGATCCTAACTGCCTCAAGTCTTGCAACAGGTGCAAAGACATCAGTATAATCGATTCCTTCCTCCTGGGTGTATCCTTGAACTACTAGTCTTGCCTTGTTCTTGATAATCAAGCCTCTATCATCTTTCTTGTTCCTGAACACCCATTTAGTGCCTATGGGTACTTGACCAGATGGTAGTAGGCATAGATTCCAGACCTTTTGTCTTCTGAATTGAAGCAGCTCCTCCTGCATCGATTCAACCCAACTACTATCCTTTAAGGCATCTTCTACCTTCTTTGGTTCCATCTGAGACAAGAAGCATGAGTACAAGCAGACATTCCTATGATGAGTTTGTCCTCTTGTTCTCACACCCTCAGAGACATTCCCTATGATGTTCTCAGTTGGATGAGTGTTGTGAATCCTAAGACGAGGAATCATTTCCAGTTGCAGAGATAAGTCTAGGTTAGACATATTCTGATCAGGAACTGGATCACTCTGTCCAACTGCTGTTTCAAAGTCATTCAATGAGGACTGATTGAATAATTGAGAAATATCATCAATGGTTGGTTGTGAAGTAGTATTAACAGTTACCTGTTCCTTCAGAATACTACTTCCCTCAACCTGGTGTTGTAATGGATCACCTGAAGAACTTTGAGGTTGATCAAGTGATTCACTTGTTGAAGCTTCATTATTCCTGGAGATAGTTACACTATCAGATCTGTGAATAGTTGAAGCTTGTTGCCTTTCAGCTCTTGGAAAATTTGGAAGAGGTCTGGGAAGCTCAAACAGTTGACTTGCATCAGCATCAGCATCAGCATTCTCTTGAGCACCTGTTCCAGCTAAAACATTCTCACAAGATGGTTTAGAATAGTTTGGAAACAATTCTAAATCAAAGATATACTCAGGTCCATTCCTCCTAACACAAGGAGTGTGCTCATTAACAACTATATTGGATGATTTCTCAAATTGTTGATTCTTGATATTGTATACTCTATAAGCTTTAGAGCTAGAAGAGTATCCAATAAAGATAGCATCATCCGACTTCTCAGCAAACTTTGCTAAGTTGTCCTTTGTGTTAAGTATGGTACACCTGCAGCCAAAGGACCTTAGAAAGCCAATGAACGGTGGCCTCTTGTTCCATAACTCATAAGGGGTTTTTCCATGGGGCTTAACTACAAGAACCCTGTTCTGCACATAGCATGCAGTGCTGACTGCCTCTGCCCAGAATGTTAGAGGCAGCTTTGAATCAGCTAACATGGTCCGAGCAGCCTCAATAAGTGTCCTGTTCCTCCTCTCAGCAACACCGTTTTGTTGAGGAGTTCTGGGAGCACTGTATTTTCTGGCAATCCCTTTTGAGTCACAGAATGAGTCAAGAACAAAGTTCTTAAACTCAGTCCCTTGATCACTTCTAATGATCTTAACCTTGTGATCAATTTGATTTTCTATTTTAAGAATAAAAGATTTTAAAGTTTCAGCAGTTTCATCTTTACTTCTTAAAAAGAATACCCATGTAAATCTTGTAAAATCATCAACTATCACAAGGCAGTATGATTTCCTTCCAATGCTCATTATACTTGTGGGTCCAAAGAGATCCATGTGCAATAAGTGTAATGGAGTAGTGATAGAGTTAACACATTTGGATTTATGAGATGATCTGTGTTGTTTCCCTTTCAGGCATGCAACACAGTTATCTTTGCAGAAAAATTCCTTTTTAGGCAAACCATGTACCAAGTTATTTTTAGCCAATTTATTCATTGTTTTAAAATTCACATGACACATGCGTTTATGCCATAGTGTTGACTCATCACTATCAGCTTTGGAAAGAAAGCATGATACTTCACCCATAGGAGAAGCATTGTACATATCCAGCTTGTACATATCCCCTTTCCTGGGAGATCTAAGAAGCACCAATTCCGGAGGAATTGTCATCCCTGGTTTGAGGATAATGCACTCATGTTCTGTGAAGAGCATCTGATGCTTCTGGTCACAGAATTGAGAAACACTTAACAGATTGTGTTCAAGCTGTTTGACAAAGTGAACTTTGTCAATGTTTATTCTGCCATTGGATATACTTCCTCTGCCAGAAATATATCCTCCGGCCTCACCTCCAAATTGGACAGGCCCTCCATCAAAGTTCTGGAATTATTGAAGGAGAGATCTGTTCCCTGTCATGCGCCTGGAGCATCCACTATCTACAATCCAGACATTGTTGTTCTTGTCAAATGGACGTCCCTGCACATAAGATGAGATGGTATTGTTGTTCTTGTCAAATGGACGTCCCTGCACATAAGATGAGATGGTTAGTTTTGTTTGGAAGCCCAAGCCTTGCTGGTCTTGGGCTCTTCCAACGATAGTGACATAATTGAACCAAAAGATATGCATTGGGGTTCAATAGAGGTCATTGTTGAAGAAGAGGTTTGGGCTGCAGCATCTTCCTTGATCTTCCAATCCATCCCTTGGTTGATCTTTGAAGATGAGCTTGTTGAAGCTTGTGCAGCATGGCCTTCTTCTGAAGCTTCTTTCTTTTCGGAAGAAGCCTTCACCACCTTTTCTTTCAAAGTAGTCTTCTTCTGAGATGGTTTCAAGGGAGCCTTCTTGTTCTTCCGAACCTTAGAAGGTTTGGCTTCCGAAGCCATTTTCCCTTCGGAAGAAGTAGTTTCTTTCGAAAGCAACTTGGCTTCCGAGACCAACTTTCCCTTTTTCATCATTTGGACCTTTTGAAGTGGTCCAACTGAGAAACCTTCTCTGACTCCTTCTTTTCTAACATTATTTGCATAATGTGTGCTTGCTGGATTGTAGTAACAATTTTTAGCCATGTGGTTGTGCAGACCACACATTATGCAGGCAATGTTAGTTTCTGGGAACTTGCAGGTTGCTGTTTCTTGGGTTTCTTCTTTTCATCAGCAACTTTCCCTTTCAACTTCTGATCCTTCAGTAGGACATGAGTGCTGGTATTACACTCCTTTCCTGAGTCAGAAGTACCTACCACTTGAAATCCGGCAGAAATGAAGACACCATTTTGCTTTGGGTCGATCTTAAGCTTGGACTCTGCAACCTTCTTGGCAGTCCTTCTAGCAGCTTTAGCTCTGCTTCTTCTTGCCTTGGTGGTTAGGATTTGGTCTTCACAGGTGGAGTTGAGTGTATCCTCCTGTTTCTCCCCTGTGGTGACTACTATTTTTGCCTCATCCTTTAGTTCCAATGGAGAAGGGTCAGCAGTTGGAACCTCTTGCTCTTCAGTACCATATCTAGGTAGTCTAATAGACTCATAAGAGTGTGGTGGAGCTATTTCACTGGTTCCCAACCCTTCTTTGTTTTGATAAAACATTTTGGAATGAGAGGTTGATGCAAGAATAGTTTGGAAGCTTTGCTCAGCAATAGCTTGCTTCCTTGCCTGAGCCTCAGCTGTGACCAACTGGGCTTGAACCTCAGATAGTTTGGATATCAGATCTTTAATTTGAGTCTTATAATTAATCTTTTCGTGTTTTAAAAGAGACACAGTTTTCTCTAACTCCTTAATTTTCTTTTGATAGTCAGATTCAGCTCTCTTAAAATCAGATTTTAGCATATTTAAAGACTCAACCTCAGATCTGATTTCCGAAATGTAATCCTTATAAAGTTTAACTTTAGCAATACAGGCAGCAGTACAAAGATGTTCATATACTTGATCATCATCTGTTCCGGCCATGAGTGCTTGAGCAGGAGTCACATCCTGTACTATGAAGCTCCAGTCAACTTCTTGAGCCACAGCAGCTGTTTCAGTTGACTTCTCTTTATGCTTTGAAGCAGTGGGATGTGTGGAGGCCTGTGGGGTTCCCGGGTTGTTCTTGGGAGCCTTGCATTCCCTAGCAAAGTGACCAAGTTGGTTGCAGTTATAACACTTTGCTTTGCTTTGTCAAACCCAAACCTGCTGTTGACTGGGTTTTGAGGGAATTGCCTTTCAGTTCTCTTGAAGAACTTCTTCGCTCTGTAAGTTAAAAGAGCCATCTGCTGGACAATATCCATATACTCTACATCATCTGGACTGAAGCACTCAAGATCATCAAAGCAGTATTGAAAATCACCAGAGTGTCCACTTCCAGGGACAAAGGCACAACTATCCTGAGAGGAGTTGTGTTGAACCTTTTGAGACTTTGGAGTCTCAGGTAGAGTAATGTAAGGTCCGCTGTGTGAGTTGTCAGGGTAACACAGCAACTGATGTTGTGGTTCCGTGATTTCCCTTTCAACCACATGAAGGGCTGAACTCAGTTGGTTATTGGAGTGACCAGAGGAGTTCTGCATGTTCATCTCCATCTGGAATGCACTTAGGATACCATACAACTCTGTCAGAGTAAGAGTCTTAAGGTCCGAAGTTCTCTTGATTACAACACAGTAATGTATCCATAGTTTAGGAAGGGAAGACATGAACTTCCTAACTATGTCTCTATTCTCAAGAGCTACTCCAATATCCTCCAGAGTATCTACTAGCTCAACATACCTGAAGTATTGTTGAGTCAAGGTCTCACCAGCCTTGAAAGTAAAGTTCTCAAACTGCTACTTCAAGAGATCCTTCTTGTTCTCTTGGGTTTCCTTGGATCCTTCATATATCAGCTTCAGTGCTTCCTATAAATCTTTAGCAGTTTTGCACTTCTTGAAGCGTCTGTAGACGGAGTTGGGGAGAGCAGTTTGGAGAGAAGTCATAACCCTTTGATCCAGTTCTATTCTCTTCCTGTCTTCTTCTGAGTAATCATCAACATCTTTTGGAATGATGCGATTACCAGTGGCAGAAGTGGTGCTTGGTATGAAAGGACCATTGACAATGGAGTCCCACATCCTTGAATCTTGACACTTGATGAAGCCTTCCATTCTGATACACCATGTGTCAAAGTCTTCAGGGGTGATCAGTGGGGACTTGGTCATGGTACCGGTTTCCATATCAGCCTTGGAGAGAGCAACCATTTGAGTGAGTGGTTTGTAGTGAGGAGTAAAAAACAGGTTGATTTGGATGGTAAGATCTCACAATCAAGAGCCTGGAGCTCTGATACCAAGTGCAGGATCGATTATGGGTGGTTTTTCTCTCAACTCACTGTGAACAACACTCAGCAAGTAGTCTATGAAGAGTTGATCACAATATAACAAGTAACAAGCAGTAAAAAAATCAACACAGCAAGTAAATTTTCAAGGTACTTTTATATATTGCTTCTCAACTCAAAGGATTACAAGACTTTTGGACTCAAATCACTTATCTAAAGAGTTACAGGGAGAAGATATATATAATACTACCTACAGCCGGATATACTTTGATACCAGCTGGACACCTCTAACCTTACATCTATACTACAAGACTCTAGGTGAGGTCTTTCAGACATTTTACCTGAGAGTTGGTAGTCAGGACATGTCCCTGACTTACCTTTTGTCACCAACTAAAGTTGGTAACATGTACTATCATAAAAAGGTGAACGGTAGAATAAAGTATGGTTAACAACATGGCTCTTTAGGAAGATGCCATGCTGTATCATAGGTCTGCAGCGGACTGTCAGGGACCATACTTTTATCTGCTGGTCATAGCAATGTCTTCCGAAGGATAAAGTACTTTGGAAGAATAACTTCTTCCGAAGGCACTTATACTTCGGAAGACTGCTTCTTCCGAGGCTTGGAGTCTTCTTTGTCTTCGGAAGCAGACTTTGTCTTCAACTCTTTCATCAGACTTTGTCTTCGGAAGCTTTCAGACTTTGTCTTCGGAAGCTCAAACTTTGTCTTCAGCTCTTTCATCAGACTTTGTCTTCGGAAGTTAGTCTTCAGCTGTTGTTCTTCAGACTTTCGGAAGATCTCTTGCTCAGCTTCGGAAGCCTTTGAATGTAGAACCAAAAAATGACTATGTGAAGTAGTTTTGGTTGCACCAGCCTCATCATGATCCAACAGTTTGGTTGTCTAAAACAAATGTTATGTGGTTTTTGCTTGCAGTATGATTCCACATCAAATTCTATACAGCATCAATTACATGTTTTCAATTTAAACCTGCGGAACTCACCAACATTATTGTTGACATTTTTGAGCATATCTTTTCAGGTGATCATAAACAAAGAGGATAGCTAGAGCTGATGCCTTAGCAGAGACTCTCAGGATTTCAATAGTTTTGCATTAGTAATGTATATCATTTATTTTCATTTGTGAACTCTGTGTATTTTGGATTTAGAATCAATAAGACTATGATAGTCGTGGAACTGACTAACCACGACATAAGTCACCATTGTGTCGGGCGACATCATGACACGAGGATTTTGCATGTATTATGTTTCTGTAAACAAACCAAGTGTTATGACGATCCTGTCCGTCGCATCCTCGTGTTTCCGCTCTAAGCGAGGGTGTGACATTTTTGTTTCTATTTTTGTAAAATAAAAGGGAATTTTGACTCCATGATTGACAGCAATGGCCATTAATGTTGCAGACGAGTTTCACCATTTTAGTTCATCATATCTGTTGCATTCATAAGTGACTCAAAGGCTTTATGATCAAATTAATGTTTAAAACTGTTAATTGATTGAAATTAGTTGCAGGTTATGAAGATGAGGGGCTATTTACAGCATCACAGAGGATGGAGTTAGAACATCAAGCTTTGATCTACAAATACATCACTGCAAATGCTTCAATTCCTTCAAATCTCCTCATCCCCATCAGGAAATATGAAGATGGTGGATTTGGTGGTGGGTGTTACGGCGGGCAAGGAGAAAGGGGGAGGAAGGGTTGGGATAGGGTGGGGTGGGTCCACCCATATTAACTAACCCTTTTTTAATACAAGGGTAAGTTGGTAATTTCACAATCAGTTAACGGTATAAGTTAACGGTATAAGTTAACGCCCATCCAACTCAGGGACCATTAGTGTTACGTTCGTGCAAAGTTTTGGACCGTCCTTGTAATTTCAGAGACTTAAGGATCAAAGTGAAATCTGGACATACCACAGGGATCATCCGTGTAATTAAGTCGACAAAAAAAATATAAAGTCATCACATAAAATGAAGGATTGGGAAAGAAAGTTGATGAACAATCAACACATGAATGTAAATACAATAAAGAGAGAGAAAATTAAATAAAAAAGGTTGAGAACCCTAATGTTCTTGTTGGGTTTTGAGATTTAAACACGACTGTTAATAAAGATTAATGAATATTAAACATTAAAGTAAAAACGTTTGTTGTTTAAGGAGCAACAAATCACCACACGAGGTACTAAAGTATTAGACTACAAACTTTTCGTAATTTTACAATTAGATATCCATCTATTTAAAGATAAACTAACATGACAAGCGAAATTCATATCTTCTAAAAGTTTCAAGGAATATTTATATAACTCCATTTGCACGCCAAATATAACGCTATGTATATGTCAAGCCATACTTATCCAAATCCAACTGGTACACAAAGATATAAATATCTACAAACACATACAAACGAATCACATTACCCATCGTGGAGTCTGCTTTGTCTTATTTTTGTAAAATTTTGAGTATATTTCTTAAAACTTGATATGATATCAAATTTAATTAATCAATAAAAATTCATAAATTTATACATACTTTCTCATTAACACGGATATTACGATATGAGAGTTCGAAGCATAAGAAATAAAAGAAAAATATGCAAATTGTATTCTTAAGTATTCAAAAGATTATATATTATATCGATATTTCTAGTTGCGTAAATATAAAATTATACAAGTTTTCAAGGTTATGCATGAATTCTTCTCTAGTTCAAAATAAAAATATGAATTTGTCTTTAGAATTTTAAAAAATTATTATAAATATATCATTTATTCTATAAATATTAGAACACAATACAAAGAACATACAAGTAAATAAATAAATGTTGGAATATCGGTTTATTTAAATGATAAAGAGGGAGTTGGGTGCACTCAATACATGGTGTATTTCTTTTAAAACAATGCACACTTTTTTTGAAAGCTTGATGCGACCCATACGCCCCTAAAAAAAGCCATACTTTGTTATTTATTCCCAAAAATGAAAAACCCCAAAACGTGGTAGATGCCGTGTTTAAGCACTTTTTAAAGTGGTCCCATTTGGTTGATGGAGAAAATAAACATAAATCAAATCCAAAGTTTGACCGCCAACACTACAATAAATATAGTTTTTTGCGACTACTTTTTTTGCGGCGATAAAAATTTCGTCGCAAAAAGTTACAAAACGACAAAAAAATATAACTTTTTTGACTTTTCAAGTCAAAATATTTTTTGCGGCGATGTTTCGTCGCAAAAAAGGATAAATAAATTAATTTTTTTTTAATATCAAGGTTCCTTTTTCTAAGGGCGGGAAAAATCCCGCTTCATTATTTGCGGCGATATTTCGTCGCAAAAAGAAGATTATATTTTAATAAATTAATGCTTTATAATGTTTCGCCGCAATTGATCAATTGCGGCGATATGTCGCCGCAAAAATCCGACCACATGTTTAAGTCGGGATTCATTTTGTTTCAGGCTCATTTACAAAACACCGCACCACAACACCACCTGCGCACCCCACCCCACACCACCACTACGCACCGGCCCCCTACACCGCTCGAGAAACCGTCGGTCGGCCCTTCCACCGTCGTATCCACCGTCGGCCGGCCCTACTCCGTCTTTCTCCACCGTTGGCCGGCCCCCTTCCCCACGCGCGTACCACCGCTGCTACTCCACGTCCACCGCCGCTGTTCCTCCTCCTTCACCGCCTCTTTTGCACCATAGTCACCACCACCGCTTCTAATTTCAAGTAATAACCTAAATTTTTTCTAATTTTGTGTTACTTTGTAGTTAATATTTTGAAATTAGGGATTTTGTGTTCATTTTGCCTAATTTGTAGTTTTTATGGTTATGAACATGGATGTTTAGCTTAGTTGAGATCAAGTAATATGTGTGTATGTATGTATTTAACAATGTGTGTATTTTAGTGTGTTAATTTTATGTTAACTTAGATGTTTAACTTAGTTGAGATTGTTTGAAATTAGGGTTAGGAAGTTTATATGGTTATGAAAACATGGATGTTTAACTTAGTTGAGATTATTTGAAATAACATATGTGTATGTATGAATAT